>VZTM01042310.1:61106-91754 GCA_013400555.1 Jacana jacana
CCCGGCTGCCGCCGCGCCTCCCCGCTCTGGGGACGGGACTGGCACCGGCACTGGGACCAGTGGGCGGCTCCCCCCCGCCCCTCCACCGCCGCTTTCCCGCGGGGTGCTCACCACCACTGCCGCCTCCTCCTCCTCTTCCTTCTGCCGCTGCCGCGCCCGGCCATGTCGATGCTGCCGTCGTTTGGCTTCACGCAGGAGCAGGTCGCCTGCGTCTGCGAGGTGCTGCAGCAAGGGGGGAACCTGGAGAGGTTAGGCCGGTTCCTCTGGTCGCTGCCAGCCTGCGACCACCTGCACAAGAACGAGAGCGTCCTGAAGGCCAAAGCAGTGGTGGCCTTCCACCGCGGCAACTTCCGCGAGCTCTACAAGATCCTGGAGAGCCACCAGTTCTCCCCTCACAACCACCCCAAGCTGCAGCAGCTCTGGTTGAAGGCGCACTACGTGGAAGCCGAGAAACTGCGGGGCAGACCCTTGGGTGCCGTCGGCAAATACCGCGTACGCAGAAAATTCCCTTTGCCCCGCACCATCTGGGACGGCGAGGAAACCAGTTACTGCTTCAAGGAGAAATCCCGAGGCGTGCTGCGGGAATGGTACGCCCACAACCCCTACCCGTCCCCGCGGGAGAAGCGGGAGTTGGCAGAAGCCACCGGTCTCACCACCACCCAGGTCAGCAACTGGTTCAAGAACCGGAGGCAGCGCGACCGAGCGGCGGAGGCGAAGGAAAGGTACTTGCTACTCCCCCCGCCCCGATCCCGTCCGTCCCTTCAGTTTCTCCCCGAGCCAGAACCCCGGGAGCTCGGCGGCGAGGACCCTGCGGCGGCCGGGGAGGGGAGCAGCGAAAATACCTCGCTTCCTCCAAATCCAACTTTTCCTAGACCTTGTTGCATTTTCCCCTTCCGTGGAAACCCAATTAGGTTTTCCACCCGATATCCACTGGGCCTCGCTCCGCGCCGCCCGACCCCACCTGCCCGCGGGAAACAGCGAGCCCCTCGCCGGCCTCTCCAGGCCGCTTCGCCGCCTTTGTTTGCTGCCTGCCGTCCCGAGTAAACCGGGAGCGACGCGGTCCCGAAATCTCTGGGATACCGGGTTAGGTATTGCCGGGGATCGGGCAGGGTAGTTCCGAAATCCGTAGGACGAGAGAGATGCAGCCCCGGGATGGAGAGGGGGAGGAACCGGAGGGAGAGCGGAATGGGGACGCGCTGGCCGGGCCGGGGTGGCCTCGGTGCGCAGCGGTGGCTCGGCCTGGCGAAGCAGCCAGCCACGGAGGGCATCTCGCCACCTTTTGTCCACTCCAGCGACCTCCTCACGGAGTCTCCTAGTAAAAATTCCGCACCCTATCCTTCCCGGGCCGCGCTTTCATTTTAAATTAAAAACAGAAAAATCACTCTCCGAAATACCCTCCTCCTTCAACTTTATCTCCTAGCGCAAATTATCAGGCTGTGCGATGTAAACCTATTCATAGGAGGGTAAAAAGAAATGCGGACGATCTGTTTTGAAAATATTAGGGCATTTATCTTTTTTTCGCGGGGAGAGGCATCTGCTCGCACCATGAAATAAAGCGCAAAGGAGTTACTGGGGGTATCAGCGCGGCGCACATCCCCGACGACTCTCGCCCGCTGTAACATCCCCATTGTGTTTCCTTGCCTTTCCTCAGGGAGAACACAGAAAACAACAACGCGGCCACCAACAAACCGAACCAACTCTCGCCTCTGGATGGGAGCAAACCCCTCATGTCCAGCTCCGAGGAAGAATTTTCTCCTCCTCAAAGCCCGGATCAGAACTCAGTATTGCTTTTGCAGGGGAACCTCAGCCACGCCAGGAGCTCCAGCTACTCCCTGAGTGGTTTAGCTACATCCCAGACCCCTCACAGCCTCCAAGGCCACCAACTCCAGGACTCGCTGCTGGGACCCCTCACATCCAGCCTGGTGGATCTGGGATCCTAAAGGCCCGCGGTGGGCAGCCAGAGGAATGGGAGAGGAGTGGGAATGTTCTGCTTGGGGACAGAAGCTCTGGGCTGTACATAGAGGACAGCACCTAGTTTTACAGCTCACCCGCTGATTCTTGATGGGACTCTCGGTTCTTTCATACAACTCCACATCAGCTCCTGGTCCAGTTCCCTCCCAGCATCTCTCACTATCACCATGATTTTGTTTTGTATTATTTTGTTTTGTTTTGTATTGTTTTGTTTTGTTTTGTTTTGTTTTTGTTTTTGTTTTGTTTTTTATTTTGTTTTGTTTTTATTTTAATTTCTCTTCACGTAGCCAAAAGCAATGAGAGACAGAAACCCTCAGCCCTTCGAGTTCAAAAGAGCTGGTCCCAGTAGGAATAACAAAAAAAAAAAAAAAAAAGAAAGAAAAAGCCAACAACGAAAAAAACCACCCCAACCAAAAACCCTAAACCCATCTGGATCTGATTCCACCCAAATAAATCCCAGCCCCGCAGGCACGGTGGGGCAGGGGCAGCCAGCGCATCCCTGCTGTTGCCTGAGTCCCCACGAGACTGGCAAGGAGCTGGGACGGGGAGGCAGGAGTGAACCGCTGTACCGAGCCCTGTGTTGTAGTGGGAGGAGGGAGGGGAAGTTACGTTTACATTTTTAATATTTAGCCTTACCAGAAAAATGTCAATGTAGTTTAAATAAAACAAATAATAATAATTTAAAAAGGCAAAAGCTGCAGTATTAGAGTTTTAACGAGTGCCTATGTCTTATTGTGGCTGTGTTGAGGCAGTTAGCGAGCAAGCGCCCGTGCGCTCATGCCCCCTCCAGCTTCCTTTTGCTCTGTGATGAAATGCATCGATGTGGCTGAAAATGAGGATAATAATAATAAAAGTTGATGGCCGTCTCCTCCTGAGCGAGTACTTCTCGGGCTGCCCTGCCGGCTCCACGTTGCCTTCTCCTGCCTGTTTCTGCTCACCACCTTCCTCCTTTGGCTTGCAGAGAGCCTGCTGACAATGCTGCCTGTCTCGAGTATTTGTTACCGAAAATCGCGTGTGCTTTCAGGTTTATTTTCCACTGTACCTAAACAATCTAAATTAAACAACGCTGATGGCAGAACACCCAGGTTGCGCTTTTCTTTGCAGGGGCGAGCCCGTGTCCCTCTGTTCACCCTTTTGCCACTTCCCTAGGCGGGCTGCGTCTGAATCGCTTCGGGGCTGCGAGGGGGACAGCAGGTACCTTTCCGACTCCAGGGCAGGCCCTTTGCTTCCTAACCGAGGGAGGAAAGGGGACCCACCGAAGCGGCTTCCGCGGGGTCGCCCGGTGGGATAGAGGTGCCCGGCCGAGAGGGAGCGACTCTCCCCTGCCGCCCGCCCCGTCGGGGCCTCGCTGCGACCGGGCCACTGGTACCGGTCCTCCCTGCTAGCGTTTTGCATCATTAAATGAGTGTTTATTTAAGTCGCTGCCGTGTTTGTTCTCTGGGTCCTGGGCCATGGAGAAATGTCACCCTCTGCAGGAGGGTCTTGCCCGGCCGCAGCGCTTCGCGTCCCTCCCATTCGCTCTCCACCCGCTCTGGGACTGGGCAGCGAATCCGTCTCCCCGTCGCGGCCCTCCTCGTTTTCGGCTGCGGGGGAGCTGTGGGTCTGGTGCTCTGGCTGCTGAGATCTTTTCCATCCTCTCTCCGGACTAGCACCGGCCACACCCTCGGGGCGCCCAGCCCGGATCCCGCCGGGCTTCCTGCGCCCACGACCATTTTGGAGAGGCATCGCCTCCGGCAGGACCCAACGAGGCTCCGTGGGAGCAGGGCTGAAGGTGCAAATAGGACGCCCCGGCGTGCGTCTTCGTGCCTGCGCGCATCCACGACCGCGGGTGGAGGTGGGGTGAAAACCCGACGTGGGGTGGGAATACGGGCAGCCCAGCTCGAGAGGGCGCCTGGAGCCGGGCACTGCCGCGCGCTCCGCGGAGACCTTGGGGGACAGGACGCTCCGCGTCCCCCCGTCCAGCTCGCCCTCTGCCCCTCCCGGGGGCCCTCGTCACCCTTCCTGGGGAACTTAGCCATTCTTGCTATGATCCGCATAAAACAGCACAGCCCCCTTCAGCCCCTCGAGCAGAAAGGGGGGAACCCTTGGAAGATTTTTTTTTGTAATAAGGCAGATTTTTAGGGTGAGCAGCCGTGGGCTCTGCTCCCAGACGATGGATAAGCTCCAGCTTCGCGGGTTGGTTGTTTTTATGTTGGTTTTTTTTTTTTTTTTTTTTTTTTTTTTTCCCAAGCCACGAGCTCGGTGAAGAGGAAGGATAAATATTGCCCTGGGCTCCAGCCCTGCGCGGGAGGAAAGCCAAGCAGTGACTCGCAAAACAGGGGTTATTTTCAAACCAAACATCACAGAGGCCATTCCTGTGCGCAGGCAGCAGTCGGCCTGATTTTAGGAGAGGAGGAGGAGCTGGCAGGGGTGTCCCCCTCACCTAAACCGCCAACTTCTCCCCAGAGCAGACTTGCAGACCAAGAACGGTTGCTGGACCCGACGGCTGCGCATGGGGACCGCGCAGCACCGCGCAGGTTGCACCCCGCCGCCACCCCCAAGCCGCAGAGTCCTGCCCACGTCCCTACCCTCCATTTCCCTAACAGGAAGAGGGACGAGGTTGTCAACAGGCGGAGAGTGGCAAGGAGGGATGGAGGATGCTGAGAGACCCACCCTGCAAATAACACCTGGCCGGGGAAGGGGCCGATTGGACCAGGGAGGACCTGGAGCTGAGCCAGGGGCAGGTTGCTGAGCTCTCCTCAGTTAGGGTTGACCTCGCAGCAAGCTTTTCACAGCAAAGGCAGCCTGGTGAGGCAGGCTGGGGCTGGTTCTCATCTCGTTCTGCTTTGTACTTCCACCGGCGGGAAGGAGTTAATTCACGTCCCTCCCTCCGCTCCCGCTCACTCCCCAGGACAGATTTCACACTGTGTCCAGGTCAGCCAAAAAGAGGGGAGGAAATGGAGAACAGTGGAATGATTAATTCTACCTGCTTTTCCCTTGAGTGATCACCTGCTTTCAGGGTCATGAATAGCAGGTAGCTCTCTCCGTCTCCAGCTCTGAGAGGCTCATTTGTTTGGTGACAGCTGAGTGACAAGACCTGAAATCCGAGCCCTCAACTTTGCCTGATGTGTGGATAAAACCCTGGATGTTCCCTCAAACATTTCAGGAAATGAAAGTTGTAACGCGATCTCTTGTGCGCCCACATCTCCCCCAGCAACACACAAAAGCTCAAAGGAACCTTCTCGGGTTAAATTCAGCCTGGAGAGGATGGAAGGAAAATGGAGAGCAGGCTGAGAAAGCTGGCAGGCTTTTTTTCAGCAATTATTGGAAATGTCTGTCCAAAGCTAGGATTTAGAATGGTCATCTCTATAGAAAGGTCGCCTCTTCCCCTGGCAGAGCCATATGGGCAGTCTGCTTCTCTCCAGCCTACCTTCATGTTGGGGGCAGTCCAGGGAAGAAGGGGTTATGCTTAGATTAGCCAAGGAGGAAATTTGGTGTACAAAAACAAATGCCCAACAAGAAAGCCAGCCTTTCACCTCTCTCCTCGTTTTATTTCACGGGTCACATTGAGCCAGCTTGTATCCCTTGCACGAGCTACATGCCTGCTCTGCTCCTGCCCCACTGCCAGCCCCTGCATAGTTTCCCTTCCCCACTGTCCCCTGTCACCACAGAGGGGCAGGTATGACCCCCTTCTTGGTCCACATGCTGGCAAATCTGCAAATCCTCCATAGTGGCCCACAGTGAGAAACGGATGCTGACATGGCCACTGCGTTGAAATGTGACATTTCCAGGCCTGGCTCGCAAAAGGTTGTCCATCCCCATCTGCCTGAAGACATGATGTGGTTAGGAGACCTTTGTGCTCTATGTCTTTCAAACCAGGTCTACTCAGTCAGATGTTGGAGCGTAGTTTGGAGCACACAGGTTTGGAAACATCAGCAGCTGGAACAAAGCAAGGTGTGCAGTAGAGGCAGCATTGGGCCAATGGATCTGGACTGCCTCCCTTCTGGGTGGATGGTTTTATTGAGGCACCTGTCACTAGGCAACCAGCAGCTGCTTGGACTGTTATCCTGCCTCAAGATAAAGTACTATTTAACAGTTATGTAACTATTATGGAAGTGCTTCTGGCTCTGCAGGCCCATAAACAGCACATATGCCCCAAGATAACTCTTTAGCTCTGTGCTTCACCCTTACTCATGCTTTTCTCTGGAAAGCAGCTCATGGACACTGCAAAGGCACAAGCAGAAACCTCCTTGTCTGTCTACTTGGTACACTTCACTGTTGGTAATTTTGCATCCAACGAAGCGCTCACTATAGGGTGACACTGCTGGGAGCTGGGGCTCTGTATACACTGCCTTCAGAGGCAGGTGCTTTAACCTACCTGATGAATGCAGACGTTATTAACAGACGCAGAAGCAGTAAAGGTACAGCCAGGAGGGTGGCCGCCATGTGCTGGTGGCTGGTGCTCTGCATACCCACACTGCCTCCCTTTATTGTCCCCATAATAAGTCACCACAGCTTATCATTATGTAATATAATATTCCTAATAATACAAGACAAAACCAATTGACTGAAAAACAATGCCAAATGAGGCTTGTGGCTAACACTCCCTGAAGAAATTGTCTCTTCTAGAATTGAAAAAAAAAAAACCCAAGAAACAAATGAGCAAATTAGAAACAATTGAAAAATGAAATCACATCTGCAAACCATCAGGATTACTCTCCTGAGCCCTGAAGGATGCCTGTCCACCCACTGCCTGGTGTCACAGGGACTTACAGTGTGACCCATGTAGATATGGGAGGGATTCTGCAGCAGCACCACAGTTGCAGATGAGCATGACTTCATTGTCTGCTTCATTCAACAGGAGGGCTGTGTCACAGTAGAAGAAATCAGAGATGTATTCAGGGAATTAAGATCTTTGTATACCTAATCTCCTAGAGCCAGCAGGGAAGTGGGGGAGAAAGAGTGTAAGAGAGAGAGCACCAGTTCAGAAACTGCTGTTCCCTTCCTGGGAACCCTCTGGAGCTGGGCAGAGGTGCTGGCATGAAGAAACCACCAAACCTGCCCAAGTGCTTGGCTGCAAGGCTACTTGGTTCCCGATAGCTAGAAGCTGCCTTCTGCCTGCCTCAACAGGGCTTTGCCTGCATTGCTTCTCTGCAAGAGCAGAACCAAAGTGAGCAGGAGCCGGGAACAGTGTGCGGGCTCAGCAGTACTTGGCTGCAGGTGACACTTCTGTCCCTCAGCGTGCTTGCTTCCAACCCCATTGACACACAGGACTGTTGGTGGTTGCCACTATGTGCCATTTCCAGCAGAGCTGAGGTTGCGTGATGAGGATGCTGGTCACATCCACTACCCCACTCTGATCTGTATCCTATTTCACCTATTTCAAGGAAAGCACTTATGTTACATGATCTGAAAGTATAAGTGTAGGAGATATTTCTTAAATTTCTCTAAACCAGGAGGAGAAGAGACAAGAGGAGAACTGGCATCTGAAACTGCAAATAGGATTTTGACATCTGGGGCGTTCAATGTGCACACAATGGCTCCCATGCCACTGCAGGATTAACTTCAAACCTAAAATGTTTTCTAAAATACACACTCTGACTTGTATGGTGACTTTTTGTACCAGGTCCCAGTGAGGTCCTGGAGCTCCAGCTTGGAGGTTGCACCCTCCCCTTGGGTGAATTGCGAGGGGCCTGCCCTGAGCTGTGCAGGATGGGACTCCCATGTCAGTGCCAGCTGCAACACACACTGTACTCAAATGCCCAGACCTCTGAGTCTGCATCCCCCAGTGCTCCCCTGGGTGATATTCTGGGGGCTTTTCTTTACTCAGGATGTATCTCTGTCCTCACCCCACCCCCCCCACCCCCCCTTCTGCCAGGTTTATATAGCCACAGTTATTTGATGATGACCTCCGTGGAAACCATATATCCTGCCTTTGCAATTGGAGACAAGGTGCCCACACAGTTACCAGATTCGAAAGAGGAGATTTCATCAGGGGAAGAGTCCAAAGTAAGTGAGCTGAGTGAGGGAGCAGGGTATCACACCCATCCCAAATCAGGGTCCATCCCATAGTCGGCTGGAGAAGAACTGTAATGGGAGGAGGAAAAAAAGCCCCATTTGTGAGAAATTTCTCGAGGCAACATGCAAACAGCTGAGGGCTGATTTAAATTTAACATCCTGCCCAGTGATCCATGAGAAAGGCTCGGCTACTCAAACAATGAGCAGGGAAAGAAAATTGAAATGATGGTCACCAGGAGAACCTGAAACCTGCAGTGGGGAAAACAAATACAGTGAGAGCAGAGCCTTCCCCATCTCAGCTGAGGCAATCTGTGCTTATGCAACCCTACTGAAGGCTTCCTATCTCTGTGTACAATCTGGGCTGATAAGATTGTTCTCCACTGAAAATCAAAACCACAGGGATTCCAGGCGGCTCAGCTGGAGTCAGATTGTCCACCTGAACACCGGGGCACTTTCATGTGGAAAAATAATCGCACGGCTATTTTGCTGAAATAAGGAGGAAGTGGGCTGGGTTGGGGGAGAGTTGCCCCAGTGCTGTATGTGTGCAGGAAGGGCACCATCCCAAGGGCAAGATGTGGGGTGATGATTGCTGACTTGAACCCCTGCTGTAGAAAAGCAATGGGGTCTTGCCTGAAGCTAAATGGTTTTCAGGGAAATCTTCTAGGGCCCAGGGACTTTTCAATTGGCTGCTCCGGTGCGATAAGACCACAAACAAATCAGATGACTGCTGGTGGAAGCAGTCATCACCACTGAGACTTTGGCCACTTTTAACATTGTTTGCGTGGAACAGCGTAAGATTAATATTTACACTGAATGGGAGACAGAATACATAAATGTATCATATATGCATACATGAATATATATAGAAAAAAAGCATTTGATAGAGCCACTCTGTAGACCAACTTGCCTGACAAGCCATTCCCATGAGCAAGATGTGCAGCATTAAATCCATGTTTACAGTTACAAAGCAGACTTTTTTTTTAATGGCTACCATAGTTCAAAAAGTTGTGGGTTTGGGCGTTTACCTCAGTGCCTGGCTGATAGGATCCTCTCTGCTCGGAATATCAGTTCAGTACTCCTCTCAAGAAAAAACTTTTATCAAATCCTGGTCAGAAAAAGTTATTTGGGAAAAAATAGTAGGAAAGGACTGCTTGGTGATGCTGAAGGGTCCTTCCACTTGGGAATGAGACGGTTGGATCCTGTACCCTGCAGCAGAAGCAGGAATGTAAATGGCCACCAGAATCAGCATTTGCACGTATTTTGTGCATTGAGCACCTAGTACCAACTGTTCGTGAATTTTAAATGCTGCTGATTACATATATATAGCAGAAATGCCCACTCGGGTGTTGGATGAGACAGGCTGGGAGCTTGGGTCCCAACCCCCGCCAGGTCCCTAAATGAAGGACAAATAGAGACCCTCGTAAAAATCAGTTTTGAGCACTAGGTCTACTCCTATGACTCTTGCTCAGTTATTATGTCTTCCCAATTGGCATTTTCCTGGGGAATTTGTGACCAGTTTTCTATCTGTCTCTGCTGCAGAAAAAAAACGTGAGCAAGAAGTGGGGTCCAACAGCCCAGGTGGGCTGGTCTGGACACACGACAGTGTCACCTCAACATATTGGCTTGGTTAAAAATGAACAAGAGCCGCTGCTCCCTCTGTTCTAACATCTCTTTGTGACTTCAGGTTCCTTCAGTTATAGCAATCCTGCTACAAAGAAGAAATCTGTGTCACATTGTGTTTGCAGATGGAATACATCCTTCATCTTGCAGATGTACTGTGTCTCCACGGCCATCATTGACGGTGGACCACTATACAGGCATCCCACAGACATACAGACAGAGTTGTTTGGGTGACTGTGATGAGTAACAATGTCCTGTAGTCCTGTCCATGGGCGAAGTGGTCTTCTTTCTCTACAGCTTGGTGTTCCTGGCAGTATATGTGAAATGAAAAGGCCTATAATTTTCTAAAATTCCTTAATCCTGCTTATTTTCTCCCTTTCCCTGAAAGATTGGAAACCACAGTGGTCTCCTCAAGCCCACCCACTAATTACAAGATATGAGCTCAACCAGCTGCTGGCCAGAAACAACATCACAGGACCAAACACCACTAACCAACACTGAATGCTCACCGCAAACTGCTTGAAAGTAAATCACAAAGCACTTGGCAATAATACACCAGCCAAATCAAAGAAAGGAAGAAAGAAAGAAGGACGGAAAATATCCTTCTTTCCTTCCTCATGCAGCAATCTCAACTTGTCCAGGGTCACCTACTCTGCAGGTTGGAGTCCTGCTTGTCTCTCATCCTGGATGCTCTTTTAGGTCTCTCTTTGGCTGACAGTTTTTTTCCAAATTTTACCTGATTCATGTTTGCTTGAAAAGGTCAACACCTTCATCAGTGCTTGAGAGAATGGGAATTTCTAGCAGGAGGAATTTAGCAGGAAAAAGCTTCTCTCCAGAGGAATCAGATCAGACAGAGACCCAAGGTAGCTGGTCTAAAAATAAAGCCTGAACTCACAGAGTGGTTATAGGATGGGAACAGAGGCATCCCTGCTAATATTCTTGGCAGGAGAGACTGGTATAAATTTACTTGTGTAAAACATGGAAGGATGTTTTTTACTGGGGGTGGGAGGTGATTTTTGTTTGGTTTTTGTTTTGTTTTGTTTTTTAAATTCTGTGTTCACATTCATGGTTTTGCAGCATCTCAGGTTCCTTCCCTAAATCCCCTCGGTTCGTGGTGGCTGGTGGTTGAACTTTATCTGGGCTGCCATGATTACTTGGACTGTTTGTGCTTTTCTGCTTTCTGTGTTTACAAGCAACAGACATGTTCAGACTCTCACACCCCAAAAAGCAAGCAGCGAGTCCCCTTGCCCCCCAGAGTGAGGAGGGGCCTCCCCAGCTCTACATTTTATCCCTTTACTCAAGTAGCACATGATTTCCTCTGGCAGTACTGCTCTGGCGTGGATTAGGAACAATATCTCAAGCTATTCTTCCTAGCAGTGCATGAAATAATGAGGATTCATGGCGTGCCACACTGGGGATGCGCCCCGGAGAGCCGGCGGGGGGGAGGATACCTCTGCCCGAGCCCCGATCTGGAAGTGGGAGTGAGAATGTGCGTTTAGGGCTTGAGGCTCCCGGGCCGGTGGCGGCGTTTCTGGAGCTGCAGTGCCACCTGCTGTCACCACTGCCTTGTGCTGGGGACCCCGCTGGCTCCTTGGGCACCACGATCTTGGGCATACGCCAGGGACAAACCCGTGTCCCTCCACCGCAGCCCACCTAAGGATCAGCGCAGAATTGCTTGAAAAAAAGCCAGTAAGCAAGAAAAGAACAACGGGAGAAAGGCAGTTATGGGTGACACATGCCCACGAGACTGGGTTGGGTTCCTTGGGCATGGGGATGTCCCCACATTGTCACAGCAGTCCAGGTGAATGCTTATTCTGTGCCCTTATGCAGGGCTTTTAGGAGTTTTAGCCAGTGTTACCCTGAGTTATTGCTGCATCTAACTGGCTTTGTGAAAAAAATGGATTTCACCCCATACTTGTGTGCTGATGTGGCTCAGAGCAAGTTCCTCTGTCCAACATCTCCAACTCAAGCTTTCTCAGACTAGAAAGCCACGTGTCCCTTCCGAGATCACCCACCACTTCTCAGCAAGGAGAAGAGTTTATACCCTGCAGAATAGCCCAAAGGAGAGGCTACTGACTTCATTTATGTTGAGAATAGGATAGCAACCTAAAGAAGAAGTAAAAGAACAAAGAGAGCAAGGAGATCCTAGCTGCTGGAAATTAAACATTAGGGGGAAAAAGTGCTCAACAAAGCCAGGTCCAGAGCAGCCAGACAGCTTTCAGAAACAAGAGCAAAAACGTTTGGAGGAAACCAGATACTTGCCATGAAAATTTGCAAACCTTTTGTTGAACAAATATTTTACATGGAAAAATCTCTATTTACCCATCAATCCATCAGCTTGCTGGGATGCTGTGCAGTTGGGCAGACAATGCCCAGAGGAGAGGAGGATAGTGGACGCAGTCCCAGCAAATCTGGATGCAGCTCAGAGGCCTCAGGAGAGAGCACTGAGACCACGTTTGCTTTTTAATCTTTTAGTTTGTGCATGTTACTGTATGAAATGCATTAATTTCTCATGAACAACCTGATTTTGGGAAAAAGGGAATCAAAAGGCCTGACCCTGAGCAGGGTGAAGGGTGCAGCTACAGCAGTGTATAACCAGGGAATTGGGGTATACAGAGGCCAGTAAAGGAGCCTGCTGGGATTTTCGAAACCTATTGGAAAAGATCAGCAGCTTCAGCTTAAGTGTGGCTGCATGTCCAGAACTGCATGGAAAGAAATGTACGGTTTTGGGAGGAAAAAAACTCATCTTTGAGTTCTAGGACTCACATGTTGAACAAATTGATTTTCCTTTTCCCCAGTGGAGAAGTTGGCAGTGCATTTTCATTGCTCCTCGGCAAGCCCATCCAAGGATCTGGCTGGGATCTTGACGGGTGCAACTTACAAAGACAGGGAGGTACTGGCTGCCTCCGTCTTAACATTTTCTTGCAGCACCCCTGGGACTGGTTAGGGAGAGCCACAAAAGGGAATGGCTGGATTCCACTGCTTGGACCCAGACAGAAAGAGACAGAGAAAGTAAAAACAAGGGGAAACTTGGCTGCAGCTGCTCCTTTCACAGGCTCCTTGTGTTGAGTCTTAAGAAATCACCTCACAGAGAGGCCAGTATATTACCATCTCCTGTGCCATGTCCTGGGGAGCCAGAGAAAGGGGCCAAGCAGAGACCAGGTCCTGGAAAGAAGCCCTTACTGCCTGCCAGCATCTGCTGCAGGAGGAGGGAAGCGAGGAAAGTCATGCACAGTCTGCTGCCGCTGGCATGGGGCATCCGGGGGGAACCTGTGGGCTGATGCACCGACGGGGTGCATAGTGTACAGGGACCACATCTGTCTGCCCAGCACCCCTGTTTCAACACCTATCACTGATTTGGGTGTTGCTCCTACACAGGGTAAAGGGATTTTGGGCTTTCAGCATCCTTTGAACTTCTAGTGCTCAGGGTTTATGCATCATATAGCATTCCTGACAGATTGCTTTCTTCCTTGTTCCATGGCCATGTGTTCCCTGGCTTGCTGCTATACCACAGGCTAGTGCCCTCAATGTACTTGTCAGGGATTGTCCCTTGCTCTGTGTATCTCCAGCTCTGGTTTTGGTGGAAGCAGCGGCAGTATTGTCATTTTTGAGGCTGTGCTGACAAACACCAGCCAAGTCCCGGCCAAGGATGTTCCTCAGTGCCTCCCCTGCCCTGCCATGCATTGTCATGTTCCAGTGCATCTTTGGGATTTGGTCATTGTTAGCACCCTATCTGGTCTTGTTCCTGTCCCCTTCCCTGTCTCTCCTCTGCTTGCAAAGTGCTTCTTCAGCGTGCCTCATCACAACAGGTCGAGCATTCGCTGTGTGCCTAACTGGCAGGAGGCTTGATTTCCTGGCACACAGCCTCCTTGCTTCTGGTCCAGAGTGATTCCTTTCATTGTTATTCTTTTATTTTCCCATCTTTAAAAATCACCATTGGTTTTAATTAGGTGGTCATGGACTTGCAGCCCTGGTTGAGACTGGAGGGCTTCCAGGAAAGAGGAGGTCTGGTGTGGCGTTCTAGTGGCAGAAGCATCTGGACCAAACTTGAGTGGACCCAGCTCCTCTTGCTTTCAAGAGAGGGAAACTGCTCTGAGTCAAGAGCCAAGACATAGCTAAAGTGTTTTCTCTTATTCCAGCATGCTCCTGGACTCCCTGCAGCTCCTGGAGAGCATTCCCACCATGGGAATGCCACCTTGAGGACCCAGTGCAGGTGCCAGGGTGCGGATAGTGTTGGTGGCAGAGAAAAGTAATAAGTGCAGGTTTCCAGCCCTGATTGTGAGTAAAAACTGGAAGAAACACTGAAGAAAAAGCCAGTGGCTGAATGTCCCATATAGGGTCTCTGTCCTGGAGGGGTTGCATCCTCCTTGGAGAGAAGAGGCTTGCACTGAGGCCTGTGGTATGAGAAACTGTGACATAATGTGGTCAGCTTGGAGAAGGTGGAGGCATGCCCCAGACCTGCTTCAGCTTCCTGGGGGAGGTTTAAACCCATCTCTTAATGGGCCCATGTCCCTCTTTGAAATAGCCTCCACACAAACGATTTGTGCACCCCACACTCCCTGTCCTTATGGGCCATCGAGGTGCTCCTGTGCAGCCATGAGTAACCTGTAATGCCATGAGTGGCGTTATTTGAAACAGTAGTTAATTCCTTGGGGGAAAACAGAAAAGAAAAAAACAACAACAAAATTATTTTCTCCTATTCCATATTGTCTAGGCCTAAAGGGGCTGAAGTTTGGACAAAGGATGTTTCAATAGGTTGATTTTCAGTGGTTTCAGCGCTGGATATAAACTTTGGAGTATGTGAATGGCTCTGGATTGACAGGATTTGCAGAGCTGTCCTGGCATAACCAGCATTTGGGTCCAGCCAGGACATCAGTGATTTTTCATTTTCTCCCCCCAGACCTGGGCTGAGCAGATGTGGTCCCTGCCTCCCTTGGCACCATGGACCAGGGCATAGCTCGGTCAGAGGGATAAGCAACATGCAACATCCATTGGAAGCTGAGAAGGGATTTGAATGGGGCATCTGCTCGCAGGACAGTAGCTGCATCCTACTGCTTGGTAGCAAGTATGTTTGCCACAAGGATAGATGTGTGGGATGGGTGGACAGGAGGCTACTGTCGTTGTTGCCAAACAAAGAACGCCTGGTAGTCCTAGTCTACTCCTTCCACCCTCCCCAAAATCTTCAACAGAAGGCAATGAGGGAACAGGACAGCTGTGCCTCAGGGATGAGCTCCACAACTACAAGATTGAGTCCCGAAGTCCCCAATCAGTCATCTGATCCTTGTCAGTCCCCAAAAATGTCTTGGTCCCTCCACCCTGCTTTCATTTTATTTTTAGATCTGCTGCTTTCAATAGCAGTTTTCTATTTACTTTTTGTTCTTATTATTCCTCTCTTCTCTCAGTATTTTTGTTTCTCTCGTTGCTTGTTTTTATACTTTCCCAAGGTGCTTTCTGGTTGTAGATGGGCAGAAGTCTGTGTTTGGACAGGGCAGGTGCTCTGGCTTTAGCTGGACTGGAACAAGTTGCTAGACTCGAGAAATCGAGGTGGTCCAGGAGAAGAGAAGACCTGCCTGAAGAAGGCACCACAATATCTCAAGTCAGAGCTCTGTGGTGGCTCTGGGTATTTCATTGTACCCATACACGTCCTGAATCCCCCACCATGGCTGCTAGATTTCAGAGTAATGCAAGCCCACGCTGCACTTGCTACAAGAACTGTCCTGGCTTTTCCCTATATAATTATTAATTCCAGTGCAGGGCCACAGATTTTTATTTCTTTTATTCTTGTGGCAGTCATCAGAGTACCATAGCCCTGTGGCTGCACTGGGGGACAAGGGAGTCCCAGTCATGGAAATGCTCATATCCCATGGATGGGATGACACAATCTGTCAGTACTTGTAGGTATTTGTAGATAGGTCTGTAGGTATTTATTCTGAAGACTCACTCACTAAAGAGAACAGTGAGTAACGTTCCACATTTTCATTACGGTTAAAGTGAGATTTACATTTGATACTTTAAAGGGCTCACAGGGAGCTGAATATAGGGACTCTTTTATTGCTTGACTTCAATGAAGTTCAGTAAAAAGAGCAAGTGTTCAGGTAAGAAAATGCTCTTTTTTCTTTCCATATGCAAGAGCGTGCTAGAGGACACAAAAACATTCCCTGTTGTCAATTTTCTATCAATCTGCAGTGGAGAGGGGCCAAAACACTGAGTCTAGGGCCAAATCAGATTAACTCCCTTGGCACACTGCCAGCTCCATCCTAGGGATGAAAAGCTGGACAACTCTTATTTTAGGAGCACCCGTGTGGGAACAATGTTGGCTTTCTGAGAAGCCAGTAGACTTTAGCCCTTCCCCGGTCGGCTGTTTTCGGGGTGGACGTGGCTACCAGCGGGTATGGTCAATTCTGCAATTGTCCAGGCTGTTTCACTGCTGTGCACACTCAGTGGGGCTCAGCCCGATACTCCCAGCAATCCCCAAGTCAGCCCTTAACTGCTGGCACTGGGAACCACAGTGTCATTTGTGATTGCAGTGAAATTATTTTAATTATTGAAGGCCTGGCATAGAGCTTGTACTTTGAGTATTTTCTTAGGCTGGCAGTTGTCTGAAGGGTTTCTGGTACCTGTTCCCAGCACAGGGCTTGGGTACAAATGTGCATTGCAGCACCAGAAGCTGGAATCTGCCTGAAGTGGACAATCCATAATGACATCCCATGACACAGCCTGAAAGAAAAGCTCTCATTGCAGCTTTATGGGCAGGAGACCTGATATGGTATCCAACATGCTGCAGGTTCACTGTGCTGGACCTTGGTACGGTACAGAATATTCAGTACATTCTGTAAGAACAGGATTTAGCAGGTGTTCCCTCATTCTCTCAATAAATCCCCTTTTCCACTTTGTATATGACAGTGCAGCACCCCTTGGATTCCTCTGCCACAGACGTGATTGTACTGATAAGTTTCCAGTTCTGCATCTGGTAAACGAGAATTCTTTTGCTCCTGACCTCTGTGGCTTATACTCCTCCAAAGCACCCCAAGTAGTAACAGAAGTTTGCAAGAATACCTTAAAATAGCTGATATCCTGAAATAGAACTTGAATGGATATCTGCCAGGTCTCACTCTTTGTATTTAACGTGGGTACTTGATTTATGGTAATTTAATTTGGAGCTTTTCCTGTTCTTGAACTTCTTGTGGTTCCTAAACTGTAACCCAGACCATGTTGACTTAAGGGGAAGATGAAAAATACAGGAAAACACAATACATCGTCCTTTAATTTATTTTCAATTTTCAAACATACTTGCTTATTGCCTTATTCTCCAAATTAAGTTTTACATACAGTTGCTTGAATTGGATGCCAGAAGATACTGATAAGAGCTTAAATACTGAACTGCATGTCATCAAAGTATCATCAAAGTGTCATCAAAGGCTTAAAGCGAGATATTCAGAAAAATTTAAGGCACAGATTGTGCACATTTTGTAATCTGAGGATGTCTGATGCTGTGCGATGACAAGGAAAAGTTCCCCCTGTTTTTCAGAGAAGTGCCACTCAGACAGTAACTTATCTGTCAGGTTAGCCAAAATCTTTGTGTACTGGAGGCAGTAATCGATGAACCTGGTGAACTAACAGTAGAGGAAAATTCTTGACTTCACTGTTGTCCAGGTGTAGCAGTCTCTCCAGGTCTCCCTATCCTTTCGAGAACGCTGCTTTTCTTGTTTAACTGGGCTTTAGTAATATACAGTATCCTACAGTACCCTCCTGGAACCCTCCTGGCTGCCCATGGTTTGGATGGGAGGACTCTCTGCTGGGTTTAAAACTGGTTGGAGGGCAGAGCCCAGGGAATGGTGGTGAATGGAGTTAAATCCATTTGGCAGCTGGTCACGAGATGTGTGTCCTACGTCTCAACACTGGGCTACTTTTCTGTAACATAGATATCGATGATCTGGACCAGAAGATTGAGTGCACCTTGGCCTGTATCAGGAACAGCAAGGTGAATAGGACTCGGGAGGTGATCATCCCCCTGTACTCCTTGTGAGGCCCCACCGTGAGTACTGTGTCCGGTTTTGGGCACCTTTACCACAAAAAAAGATATTGAGAGGCTGGATCAGGTTCATGGAAGGGCAATGAAGCTGAGGGTCTGCAGAATCATACTTATGAGGAGAGGCTGAGGGAGCTGGAGTTGTTCAGCCATGAGAAAAGGAGGGTGGGGAGACCTGAAAAGAGGCTGTAGAGAGGCAGGGATCAGTCTCTTCTCCCAAGTCACATGCAATAAAACTAAAGAAAATGGTCTCAATTTGCATCAGGGGAGGTTCAGTTTGGATATTAGGAAAAAATTTTACAAAGAGTTATTAAGCCTCGAAATAGGCTGCCCAAGGAAGTGGTTGACGCACCGTCCCTAGGGGTATTCAAAAGACAGGTTGACATAGTGCTTAGTGACATGGCTTAGTGTTGTTTTTTTACTTTATCAGAGTTAGGTTGATGGTTGGACTAGATGACCTCAGAGGTCCCTTCTAACCTAGACAATTCTATGATTCTTAGTGCACCACTTGACACAAGAGGATCATGGAGTAGAAGAAAAACAAATTGGAGAACTTACGTACCTGACAGCTGAACTGCTTTTCCTGAGTAATTTTTATCTGAAATAAGGTTCTCACAATCCCCATGTTGCCTCTTGTGACGATTATAATGGTAACTAATGCAAACTGCCAGCAGACTCTGCTCTCCCTTCACCCAGTTGCTTGGCTGGGATGACCCTCATCCCATCAGAGAGCTTATCTGTTTGTAACTCTCTAAATGACAACAGCTACAACCAACCCCTTTTACAATTGGTCCCCTAGCGTCATCACTCCAAACTACTGCCCAGAACCCTGTCACCAAGGTGATACTGGCACTGGTGACGGTAAGATAGCACAGTTTCCACAAGGTGGCATCAAAAGACCTCGGATTTCCCTTCCAGCTCTCAGACCCCACAGGATTTATGGCTTCTCTGGAATGGTTTCAGCATTAGCTGTAGTCAGAGACATCTTGGTGAGGGGAGGAAAGAGTAAAGCCTGTGTTATGTGATTTTCGTCAGGGATCTGGCATGGAGGGTCAGCCCTCAATCCTGCTATCCATCACTGACTTCCTGTGGGATGGAGAGGGAAGGTAGGCACAGGCAGCAAACACCTGCAGCGCTCACTAGGGAAATAAATGTAACCCCCTTCCTACAAAAAAACAAAGCAAGGGGATCAAGGATGGAAATGGGGTGGGTGGGAATGGCAGCAATTATCAAAAGCGCTAGGAAGAAATAACCCTTTAGCTTGACCCAGGGTTGAAGTACCAAGGTGAGGGCAGGTTTGCCTTTCACAGGATAGCAAAGCTAGAGAGAAAACCCAGGGAGGGAGGAACAGCAAACAGTTTGTTTTGCCCCAGAGGCTCTTCTTCTTATGTAGCTCCAGCACTGCACAATGTTTTTATTCAACAGACTGGGAGACGAGGTTTGCCAAACCTTACCCCACAAACATTGTCCCTGATGTGTGTCCAGATCCTGCTGTCCCACCCCAGCAGTAGCAGTGGCATCAGACGCTGCACCTTTACAGCCATAAGTGGGAGTGCTACCCCAGCATCACAGGCACAGCTACCTATGCTGTGTCTGGAGCTGTTGCCTTCTGACAGTATCGTTTGCTAGAGCTCCTCCTGAGATTTGTGGAGGTGAAACCCCATCCTGCAGAGCTCTGAGGCTGCTCTGGGTGAGCACTGACCTAGCTATGCTAGCACCGAGCTGAGAAGTCTATCAGAAAGATGGGATCAGACACAGAGTTAGCATATTTGACTAAGCAGAAAATGGCTTTGTGGTTTGTGTTTGGACTGTTTTGGCATGAAGCAAAGTCTAGTGAGACTGTTGAACAATTGTAGTCCTTGGAGTCATTGCAAGTCACAACAAAAAAATCACCTTATGCTTTCGGTAGAAGCAGAAAAGGGTAGTAAGTAAGCGTCTAAGCATTAAACATGGGTAAAGCAAATAACATAGCCCACACAGAATTGCTATAGGCGAGATGCAATACATCATCTAACAAGATACAGTGCATCAGGCTGTAATTCTGGCAATACTAATCACTGCGTTGGTCATTCATGCAGTAATGATTGTAACTTTCTTCGCAAGTTGGGTAAGAATGTGCCTTTTGAGACAGCAGGGCTTTCTTGGTTTGATTTGTAATTTTTTTTTTTAAGAAAATAGCCCAAAGAATTAAAAAAAAAACCCAAAACAAAACTAAAAACCACTAAAATCAAAAAGCAAAAAAAGGCACAAATATGACCAAGGGGAGGTGAAACTGGCCCGAGCCGTCAAGCTCTCCTGGTCCGGAGGGCTGGTGGGCTCCCGTCTCCGCACATGATGGAGCTGTTGCTCCGCGGCAGAGCTGAGGCTTCAGTGGCACCACTGCCCACTACACCAGGACCCCAACCATACCCGGACCCCACCCAGACAGACAAGAGTTTACTTCTTTCAAAGACCTGGATTTTTGGCGGTGTCTGGAGGGTTCCCAGCATATGGGCGCAGGTTACCCACATAAAACAAGGGTGACATGCCCTCCTTTCCCCCAAAACTTAAGCTTTTTAAGCCTGAGTGAAGACAGAATTCTGGGCTGACTCAAGTGGTACAGCTTTAATCAGGTAGAGGCAAATTGAAATAGGAACTGGAGCCCGGATCCAAACGCCGAACTTTGCTTCAGTTATAATTCCTAATCCTCCTTCTGCCTGGCCATGGGCTCCCCTGCAGAGATCCCTGCCTGAGCCCAGGGACTACTGCTACTGCTGCCTGTCCCAGCTGCCACCTTGTCTGGAACAGCCCTGGTGTGGCTCAGAATGGCTAAGAAGGCTATTTGTGTGGTTGATCTATCCAGTCACAAGAGGTGATGCTTGGTGCCAGCTAGGTGAACCCTGCCTTAACGTGCCTTGGAGAGTGACACTGCACATGAGGGCAACCAGACTTACCTCTGCTCAACCTTGTCTCCTTCTTGTGGCCAAAGCCACTCTGTTCATCTTTGGTCCTTGCTAACACATTCAGGCTTTCCTGGAAATGAGGTGGTCTAGACCAAATTTCTCCCTGCCACACTCAGCAGATCTGAGGTCTGAGTAGAGATCTGCAGAGAGTAGGCTGTGGATCAAGAACACATTTAAATAGCCTGGCCCAAAGCCTCTCTAAGCAGCTGGCTTTGTCAAGTAGCAATAAAACCGCCTGGCTGTAAGCTTTTTTATCCAAAACTTTAATGTTAACATTACCAGGTAAACTCGTCCTTTCTTTTCCTAGTGAAGGAAGAAGGCAATACGCATCCCGTGAGAAAACCATCATTAGAATGGCAGCTCTTATGCAAAATGATTTTTACTGCTCTGGCTTCTGCACTCCTTGGGCTGGTACTGAGCGTTGGTACAGGCCAAAGTCTCCAGCTGTTGATGAAGAGGCTACCCTGGGAAGCCAGTGGGGCATAAGATTGTTCTTAAGTGCTTTCCTGGCTTGGGGCTTGTAATTAAAAATAACTATAGTTAATCTCTGCCTCACACGAGTCAGCTTGTACACCACACCTTGTTTAAGCTACACTGCAACCATCTCTAGGCCATCACAAATAGGTTATGAACCATAATAGAATCATAGGATACCAGGGATTGAAAAATGATCTAGTCCAATCCCCCTGACGGAGCAGGAACACCTAGATCAGGTCACACAAGAATGCGTCCAGGTGGGTTTTGAGTATCTCCAGAGAAAGAGGCTTCACAACCTCCCTGGGCAGCCCTTTCCAGTGTTCCCTCACCGTAAAGAAGTTTTTTCTCATATTTAAGTGGAAACTCCCATTCCAGCTTGCACCCATTGCCCCTTGTCCTATCGTTGGATGTCACTGAGAAGAGCCTGACTCCATCCTCCTCAAACCCAGCCCACATATTTATAAAGATTAATAAGGTCCCCCCTCAGCCTCCTCTTCTCCAAGCTAAAGAGACCCATCTCCCTCAGTCTTTCCTCCTATGGGAGATGCTCCACTCCCTTCATCATCTTGGTAACCATTCTCTGGACTCTCTCAAGCAGTTGCCTGTCCTTCTTGATCTGAGGGGCCCAGAACTGGACACAATATTCCAGATGTGGCTTCACCAGGGCAGAGTAGACTGGGAGGAGAACTTCTCTCGTTCCACTAACAACACCCCCAGGGTGAGTTTTATGTTTGTAATGTTGCATGGCTGTGTTCAATGACAAAGAAGCAACAGAAATCTTCTGGTCTTCAAAGGAAAACTTCAGAAAACTCTGTGCCAAATCCAAGTGTTCTCAGCCTGTCACCTAGGCTACGAATGTTGGAGATTTTACATATCTTTGTATGGTATTTGTTAAATATTTAAGATCAGAGAAGAGAATTTAGCCTGTATGGCTGCATTATTGCTGGAACCCACAGACAAACACAGGTTTGCTTTTGTATCCAGGCTCCTAATGTTTTGTATTGGGTTAAGAAACCATTTCTCAAAAGTCAAATACAAGTTATATGTCAGCCTTCCTGGAGGCTTCCAGGAGCCTTCTCTCCTGTAAAGAGACAGACGAAGAGCTGGAGGGGACAGAAAGGCGTACTGTTCGGCCAACAAAATCCAAAGATTTCACTAACTATTCTTGTGCATCTTCTTAATTTTTACATTGTGCTAAAGGTGGTTATATATCTGGAGGTTTTTTTTGGTTTGTTTTTTTTTTTTTTGTAGATATCCTCAGAATTCCGTGAGTTAGTATAGAGAAACTCCTTTTTCTCTTATCCAGTTAACCAACCTTATTTCATTCGTGTCCCATGATCTTGCTCAATGCGATCCCATGGTCTTTCCTGTGAAAATCAGGCAGGAGCTGCAGGATAGTAGAAAAACTGCAGGATGGTAGAAAAGTTGCAGTATGGTGCTATGTCAAGCCCAAGCCCATATAAAACTTATAGAATCAGCATCATAGAATGGTTTTGGATTTTGGTTGTAAACGCTCTTTAAATGTCATCTAGTCCAATTTCTCTGCAATGAGCAGGGATGCCTTCAACTAGATCAGGTTGCTCAGAGCCCCATCCAATCTGACCTTGAACCCACCCAGCATAGGGGCATCTACAACCTCTCTGGGAAGCCTGTTCCCAGCCTTGTCATAAAATAAAAAAATCTTCCTTATATGTAATCTAAATCTACCCTCCTTTAGTTTAAAACCATTATCCCTTGTCCCTGTCACTAGAGGGCCTACTAAAAGGTCTGTCCCCATCAATATATAATGTTATATTTGACAACAGTGACTGATATCTCATTGTTTGATGGGTTATACAGAGAGACTCACCAGAAGTGCTGAGGATGCGCCCGGTCAGTGAGGTGTTTTCGCACCCTGGCATTAGGATTTCAGGTGTGAGGGTTTCTGCCAACACCCAGGGGATTTTCACATGTGCTCTGGTGAAATAAATTCTCTCTGGCAACTCCGTATGGTTTTGTCTTTCCCATCAGCTGCATTCTGGGAAATTACCTCTGTGTCCTTGTACCCATGGTCTGCTGGGAGGGCAAAGGAGACTTCAAGTCCCCTCGAATCCTGGTGCAGCTCCAAAACTCAGCTCATGCCACTTCCCACTGGTGCTGTGGCCACTCTGAGCAGCAAGATGGGGAGAAGACACTGGGCCTCAGGCTTGCCTCTGTTCCTGTTGGCTTCGAGTCCTGGAATCCACTGGACGCAGCCATTCTGTGTCTGTGTGTAACACTAGGCTATCTGCATGCTTCACCCTTGTTGGACGTAAAAGCCATATTTAAGCCATCATGTTTAACAATCCCCAGTTTACAGACTTCAGTATTTTCTGACTTTTACTAAGAACACTGTTAATTTGCTGCATCCCTGACTTAAAGTACCATTAAAAGCTCCAGGTTCCAAAGTACCATTAAATTCTTTGGAACCTGGAGCTTTTTTCCTGCGGCATTAGGAAATGCCAGCTGGATATGATAGGTCCTGCCTTGTATGAACAGTAAAGGACCCAGTTTGGGATCAAACATTTGCAGGACAAAAAAAAATAAGGTAGTTCTAAGACCTGTTCCTGAAATGTCTTTGATGCAAAAGTGAGAGACACCACAACATCCACAGGTCTGTATTCTTCCATCATTCAAGAAGACTTTGGCAGTTGAAGATATTCCCAAACTTCCACTTGACAGCTAAATTTCATTCAACAACCAGTCAGTCTGAGAAATCTAGGTCAACATCTTTTCTTTGTGACATGGCTAAAGTCCTATCCATTTTGGTACCCGTCATGTGACAGTTCCTGCTAGCTCCAGTAGGAATGCTGTAGCCCGCTTCACCAAGCTCCAAGACACTGAGTTACTCTCTGGCTTTTCTCAATGCCTAGCAGCCCACCCTTTTCCGGAGTTAGGAGCAGAATTGCAACAGTGGAAAGAGCTATCTATTAGACTCTGTTGTGCTGCTTGTTACAAAGCTTTTACTGACTGTCCAGCCAATTAAACCCTTGATTGACCTGATCTAATGGCCCCTGAAGTCAACAGGAACGCGTCTTCTCATCTTAAGATGCATTTAGATCTCGCATAAATTGACAGCAAGATGAAATGTAAACCTCAAGCAGCTAATGCTGAAGGAAAGAGCATTTAATTATGCAACAAATAATGAATCCTGTTCTATTGATGAAATGAATTAATTACATTCACTTTGCAAAGTAACCAAAGAGTGAGTCTGCTCCATTGGTTTTTGTGTCTTCTGATGCTTTACCACAGCTCCCAGGCATTTCATGTCTTCTCTGAGCTTGGTACCATTGCTTAAATAAATATATGCAATAAATGCAAAGAGAATCAGCAATGCCCATGGAGCAGCTAGGTCACTGCACTGAGCACTCACTGAGCTCTCAGTGCGTATGTGGAAGTTGAAACTTAGAAACCTTGTAATGGCTGAGTCAGTCTAGTAACACATACACAATCGAACAGTAAAAACACATCCATATGTATGTACAGTGACATGTAGAGGTGACATGAACAGCAAGTTCTAATGCCTGGGAGGCCATGAGAGCCTCGGCAAGGTGACTTATTCCTAACAAAGCATGGGAAATTGTTAACAGTAAGACAGATAACAAATGAAAATCATACTGCAGCACTGTTAAGAGCAGCCTTTCTTCTGTCACCTTCTCTTCCACAATGCAGATGTGGCCCCTAGCCCCTTGATGCTTCTTGGCACGAATAGCCCCATTGACTTCAGTGGGACAAAGGTGGAGGCTGAGGACTGCTACTCATGAAGGATCAGGGTAGCATACAGTGACAATTCATTCCTGCTTCCATAGTGTAGGAGAGCAGGAAAAAAAAAGGGCATTTTTGATGAAATAGTTGAAGCAGAGGGGATTTACTGGACCCGTGTTACACTGTCCATGCAGCTTGCTCAGTTTGCTGTTGCTAACAACTTAGATATTGTCCAAGCTGTCCTACTCATCAGTGCACTAACTCTAGAAACACTTAGCCCCTACTCCCGCTGTGCTTTATTTCAGCTGGAAGAACCATGGTAGGTAAAGGAATGGCAGTAGAACTAAACGATAATAAAGTCTCACTGTTGAACATTTAAAGTGCTATACAACTATTTTTAGTGACCTCTCCAGCTGAGATAATGCAGAAAGCTAACTAGACATGAACATCCATCTTAGGTGAATTGATTCTTACAGTTTGCAAACCAAGGTGAATTGTAGAAGGTTAATGTTCATGCTCCAAGAGATATCTGCCATATAAAAAGATATATACTCTACGTGTAAAAAATTAACCTATTAAATATTTAATGTCGATGCAATGTGTTTTGTTTTCCTTTATTTCCATAATATATGGAATTATATGGTATAATTCCACAATTCATTTCCATAAATTGAAATATTTATTTCCATAACTACCACTAATGGTCATTCAGTGTAGACAGAACGCTAAGAGCTCCCTCCCTCATATCCTCCTCCCACTGCTTCCTCCATGTTTATGTAAGGGTGTGATGTGTGAGTTCACAGTAGGGGGAGAAGATTTTTGCCTCTGATGCAGGAAAGCAAAGGTTCCCTGGCCTGGGTGTTCTGATACCACATTGAGACAAAGTATCTAAATTTTATTTTAAAAAATCAAAGACAGAGAAAAAAATGCTCTAAAAAGAGATTTTTTTTTTTCTCTCCTTTCAGTCATGCCCTAAACATCAATTCTCCGGTCACCATTTTAAAATTCCGGACTTTAAAATGAAGCTACTATTTTTTGTGCCTTTCTAAAGGCACAGCTCACTGGCAGCTCTCTCTCTGCAAGGCAATGCAGAGGGATGTCTTTGTAAAATCCAGCACATATTACAGGACAGCTACAACAAATTCTTTACTTTTCAGAGCCCATTTATCTCAGAACAGCACCGCACCCAAGCAACTCAGCTTGCTCCCCCTCCTGTCCAAACCGTCAAATGGCAATTAGCAATATCAATAAGTAATAGAATACTTGTCTTTAAAAAAAAAAGTCACAGAAAAGTTCATTCATTTTACTCTGAGGTTGCATTACAAACTTTCATTTTTTTTTATATTTCATCCGTTTAAAATCCCAGTCCTACAAACACTTAGTTATGATATGAGACACTTGGAAGTCAATGAGTGGTGAAGGATGAGTGAAAGGTAAGAACTAGCGCTGTAGTGGCCTGGGGTGAAGAACGATAATCCATCAAATCCTGCACACACCAAGAATGCCAGGAAAGGTTTTTAGCCGAGTTCCTTCAGGTCATCTCTCTAGCAAAGAGCTTTTGGAACTGAGAAATGAGTCTGTTGTCCTCCCAGCTCATGGAAACGAGTTTCCAGCAGAAGCACAGCCAAACGAAATTTAAATATTAGCAGGAAAAACAGCTTTAAAAAGTTGGAGATGGGAAAGCAGATCTGCCAAGGGGTCATGCAGTATGTGCCCCTTAGTACTAATGTGACACTAATATTGTTTCAAGAGCTATTCCATACAGGAGACATCCCGCCACTGAAGTCCTGAGGTATTTTAGGCCAATGAGTGACCCACGTCTGCTGAGAAATATTCCAGCAGTTTAAGCTTAATGACCAAATTGGTCAGCATCATTCCTTCAGTGTTTGAGGACGTCAGGGGATTAAAAAAAAAAAATAATCACAGATTGAGTGGGAACAATACTCACAGAAAGTCAGCTTTGGCTTCAGGAATCTCATCTACCCCTGTGGTCAACAGGCAGAGACAAGCTTTTTTCAAAGGGTGAACTTGATTAGAGCGCTGATCTCGGTTAAAACTGCCTAGATCTTCTTGCTGCTAAGGATGGAGGGGAAGGAGGATGGAATGGTCTCTCTGGGCAACAGAGCCAGATTGACAGTGCTGGATTACTGTGCTAGCTTAACTACAGGGGGATTAGGTTCTCTGAGTACCTACCTGAGGACTCTCTCCCACTGACTGTGCTGACAACCTGCAGAAATCAACCCTCCTTCATGTCAGCTTTGGGGACATTCATCCCCACGGCAGCTCCAGAGACTGGCTGCCAGCCTGCAAGCGCCAGAACAACCTACAAAGCTTTCAAATTGTCTTAAGAAACAACCTGACCTGAAAAACAGTTTCTAATACAAATGTCCCTGGTAGAAATATTTATGCAAAGGCTCCTTTTCCTAGCTTGTAGACACAGCAATTCTCTCTGTGAAGAACAGTTGCATGTCCTTGTGTTTCTCTGAAGTGCCTGAAAAACAGTGGATCCGCGTCCCTGCATGTAGTGGGCTTCACTGTACATTTAATATGTAATTATCTTACAATATGTTGTTAGAGAAGAAGAGCTGTTCTTCTTTCCTCAACTACTTTGGTATTACAACTATGTGGTATGAAAGCATTTCAAGAATTTCTTCTGAATAGGCTCGTGTATTTCTGTAGGTGAAATTTGGAGGGAGGAATGGTCTGTCTTTGCTCTGAATGGAGCCACTAAAGATTGTTGAAAGAAGATTCAACACAACAAAGGTCTTCCAGCTGAAAAAATCATGTCCTGCTCTCCTGTTGTTTCAAACTCCCTATTGAAATTAACGGGTCTTGAAAAAGAGAAGGCAGTGCTAGAATAAAACTCCCCACTTGTCCTAGTGAAGACCCAAATAGTGTGTCATTGTGAGTTACTATGGAATTATTGAATAAAGGCTAAGAAGCTTGTTCTGCTGATCAATACCTGTGTATGTGGACACAGATACAAATCTCTGCAATGGCTGTCTGTCTCCTGAAGGCTCCTCTCCAAAACCTGCATTCAGTTTGTGTGAAATTTTCTGAGGGATTGTACTTCTGACACTAGGGCAAATAAGATGTGTGTGCTCAGGATAAATGGACACTCCCTTTCTGCTCACACTGCCGAGTCTTTTCACATCATTGCTTTATATCAGATCACTAACAAAAAAAAAAAAAAAAAGTATCAAGAGGAACAGCTTTAAATGGAAATAAAGAGATGTCCTTTAGGCTGTTTGGCATGTCTCAAGTGATTTAGTCTGTCTGTATCTGCCCATTAAAACATGAGGGCACTGAGGCTCATCACTTAGCCAATTAAGATGTTAGAAAGGGTCCCTGGCACAGGGATTCACAGCAGGCAGAGCTGTCCCACACAGTTCTTGGGGGACAAATCACTATCTAATAGAGGTTGCAGAGTCTTTGTACCAGCATTACGGACACAGCCACCCTCATTGGAGTGTGAGAGAGCTGAAAAGCATGGAGCAGGTCTGCCCACCAGTGGACAGCAGTGCCAGGACTTGTCATGTAGTACCATAGACATGGCAAAGCGGCTGGTTGGCCCGTGACAGGTGTCACTGTGACAATAAAGACCTAAAACACTCACAGATATTCTCCAGGCAGGAGTCTGTGCTGTGTTGAAAGTATAATTAGGGAGAGAGACCACCCCCATGAGCCTGGTCTCCATGAGGACTGTCTCCTGATAAGGCTGTTCTGGTTGTCTGCAGTTGAGCTGGAGGTGCAGTCCTTATAAATCCTGATTTTGGGGAGAGCAAGTCTTGTCTGACACTGTCTCCATCTTTACTCAACT
Source organism: Jacana jacana (assembly GCA_013400555.1). Taxonomy (NCBI): domain Eukaryota; kingdom Metazoa; phylum Chordata; class Aves; order Charadriiformes; family Jacanidae; genus Jacana; species Jacana jacana. The sequence goes on from VZTM01042310.1 coordinate 89,686, forward strand.
TGGCATAGGCATAGCTGGGACTCCNAATAAGTGGGAAGGGCACAGACGACATGTGCGACATGCGCATGATTCATGGTGGGGAAGGCCACAGGCAAAGGGTTTAGCTCAGTGCTATGTGCCAAGCTCAGTGCTTGGCAATGCCAAGATGCAGGAAAAGCCCCTTGGATTTTACTTTAGGACAGAGCACTGGGTGATTGGCACCATTTTTAGGCTTTCTGAAACAGTGAAAGTAGTGGTGAGGGCTGATGCCCTGGGACTGACTCCAGCAGAATGGAATGGCATCAGGAACTACTCTGCTAGGTAAGGAGTTGTGGGGCCATGGTGCCTCTCCCTGACCTCTGAGAAGAGGCAGAGGGAACAAATATGTGAACCCACTCTGCTTTTATAAGGTTTGGAGCTGGAAACTTCCCTTCAAACCGTATTTCTTGTGGTAAAGATACATTCCAGAGAAGTCCATGTGGCAAATCAGATGGTAGCAGGGTTTAAATCAGCTCTCTAGGCAATCTGCATTTTAGGTGAGCTGCCACTGAATGTGGCAAGTGGTGAAGGGAGGCGAGCTGTTTCCTGGTCTCTTGCTGGTATTCTTGCAGCCTGTCCTGAAACAGGAGGGAACACAAATCCTTTATCCATCACCCCTGTGCTGAAAGTAAATGCCATTAGAGTGCAACATGCTGTATCCCTCAGGGGATCTAAGGTGGCATATTCTTTCTCTTGATTCTCAGCTAGATCTTGCTTTTTGCCCCCCCCCCTTGGGAGGGGCACACCAAGGTTCGCCCAGGGTTCAGTCTCGATCGTGGGTGTTGGGGAATGGCCTTGGGGAGAGAACAGGTGAGAGGACAGGTCAAAGTGTGTCAGGTTCTGTACCCCACAGTGCCCTTTCCCTTTGGCCTCCCACACCTCCATCCTTCCCTCCAGGAAATACGTTTGGATCTTCTCATGGAATCAAAAGAAAATGCAAATATAAACACAAATATAAAAAAAACAGTGCTGGCTGTTGCTGAGATGTACATACTGAAGTTGCTGGGGAGTATTATGCTCTCTCTCACAGTATTACTCCTCCATCAGCCAGCGGTAACTGGATCTGTGAGAGAGTCTGATCCTCCCAAGCCTTTAATTGGATGCATGAGAAGTCCAAAATGTAGCTCATGCTCATGCTTCCCCCAGCTATGAGGTCCACCCTCTTCTTGTCACACAGGGTGCTTAGCAGTGTACTAAGTCTCCTTTCTAACCTCTGATGCCAGCCAGCTCCCGGACCAGCAAATCAAAGGCAGACCCTTTTAAAGGAGTCTTCCCAGGGAAGCAGGGTTCCAGTGGCAGCAAAATATTCAATAGTTTTCCAGACAGTCCCCTGTTTTCTGATCTGCAAAGACAATGCTGTAGTTAGATGAGGGGCAAAAGGCTGCGGCAGAACAATTAGGGAACAGTCACTCCCTCCTGTGGGATTGGGCTGTGGGATGGGGCCAGAATGGCTGTGGGATGAGGCCAGAATGAGCGTTCCACAAGGCTCGTGCAAACTGGAGCGCAAAGATCGACATGCAGCAAGCACCCACATGTGCCAGGCAGCAGCTGGGGCAGCACTCCTGGCCTGGAAAGGCCAGTGTGGCTTTTCCAAGGCCCCTGAATCACCCAGCCTCCATGCTGGTTTCCACCTCAAACGGCAGCAGCCCTTCTCTCACTGCTTGGGCTTGGACAATGCACCCCATATAAGTGGGCCTTCTTTCCCCAGCTGCACTGGGGACAGGCTCTCCCCAGCCTGCAAGCCTTTTGCTTTCCTTTTTTTCTTTTTTTTTTCTTTTTTTTTTTTCCTTTTCTTGGTCTTGCAAAATCAATTTACGGACAGCTCACTCATTTTTCCCCCTTACAAACTTATTAGCTATTCAGCCCCGGTGAGCACTCGTAAGCATCCTTTGTCCCAGGGAGGGCTGGAGACCCCTTCATTAGCAGTGATTACTCTGAGCAGTTTGACAGCCTCCCAGCCAGCTTACAAGACTTTCCCATTCAGCTCTGCCCAGGGCTGCCCTGCTTCTCAAAAGAAACGGAAATATTCAAACATTTCTCTCCACCAACCC
>VZTM01042313.1:0-13960 GCA_013400555.1 Jacana jacana
TGCCCCCCGCCACGGGCACAGGGAGCTTTAGGAGGGGCTGGTTTTGCCACTCTCCATCCCACGCTGTAGCGGTAGCAGCGACCTCTCAGCTCTCACCGGGTACTGTTTTCTGGCCCCAGTCCCCGGGCCCCTGGCTCAGGTCTTGTCCCAGGCGGCCACCAGGCTGCCTCCCCAGAGCTTTCCAAATTTCTCACTGAGCTGGGTCCCTCTTTTTCCCCCTTCCCATTATTTGCTTAGGGCTGTACATGCAATTATCCAGCTAGTTTTTATTCCCCCCAGCCAAGCAGATCCATTTGAATGAATAACCAGGAGCCGGGAGGTACCAAGGAGCCTGCTGTCAGCAGCTGAGCACAGTGGGGTAGCAGTGTACCTGCCCAAGCCAGTCACGCCGAATGGTGCTGGAGCTGCCCCAGAGGTGTGGGGCACCTCTCCTCAGTCCTCGTGCCCAACTGATATGGCAGTTGATTGGAAAAAGCCGTCCGGATCTAGCCATGCAGGGCCCCAGGTGATGCTGAGACAGGGCAGGGGGGTGTCAGCAGGGCCGGATCCAGCCTCTCTCTGCAGCACCCCTGTTTGCCTGGGGGTCTGCAAGCAAACGCTTTGCTGCTTGGAGGGTCTCTGGTAGGTCTGGGGATACATGTAGCTGTAAGATACATTGTGGAGGAGCTGCTCTCCCTCCCTGTCTATTCCCTTGCTATCTCTCTGTAAATGGGACAATTTAATCAAAGCCTCTGGAGGAAAGAAGGGGGAATCTCTGGTTATGGCTGTGCTTATAAAACAAACAGTCCCAGGGCATTCCCTGGCACGGCAGCAGGACTGTCCTTATGGGAATTTTTAGCACAGCCCTGGTGTGGTGTTGGCTTGGACCACCTCGCGTTGACCCAGGCAATCTTTGCTCATGGTTCAGAGTTAGCCTGGGTCAGGGACAGTCCCATTAGGATCTGGTACACAGGCTGCCTATTTGTAGAGTGTGTTTCACAGCATGGAGGTGGTCTGGTCTGTGGCAGAGGTCCTCAGGGCCAAAGAACAGCCCTGAGTTAATTTAACTTAGTGTAGGGCTGTAGAGCATCCTTACCAGAGAGCCTGGTGATGGGGACTTTGGAAATACAGACCCATTGACCCTGGCATGTCTTCTCCAGGCACATGGAAGGGTCTCATGGTAGAGGAGTACCCAGGCAGGGGACAGCAGTGGGACTCTTTACTGAGTCAGGGCTGGGATGTAGGTTAAGGAGAGTCTCAAGGGCTGGGCTGTGGGACAACAGGCAGGGGAAGGGCTTGGGACAGACCCCATGGCTGGGATGGGGTGGGGGGGAAGTCCATTCATCCACAGCATGGGAGAGCCCCAGCCCACCTCCCCCCAGTCTGCTTCCCCCGTATATAGCAATGAGATTTATTTGCATATTTACTGAAACACTGCAGTGACCCCCCAAGGGCTTCCACCTCAGGACCCTGCTGGGCATCACCTGCCCTCTCCCCACCATGCCCACACGACACAGGCTGTGTTTCCACCACCGCCGGATGGGGGAAGGACTCACGCATACATGTGTGTGCGCAGGCGCCAGTGCCAGGCAGGCGCCCTTGGCGTGCCACATGCCTCTGTTTGCACTGCACTTGCCATGTGCGTTTCAGGGCACGTGTGGGATCTGGCAGCTCGGCACGGGCGCTTTGCGTGGGCAGGGGGTGTTTTGCTCAACACAAGCCTTCATCTACGGTCGGGGGTTTTGATGCAGAGGGAAAGACCGGGCTTTTGATGTCTGGGTGCGTGTGCGTGTGCTCTGCGGGTCTTTCACACACGCTGTGTGCAGCCTGCACGGATGTCTGTGTGTGCTTGCACATGCGTGTATGTGTGCACGTGTGTGATGTGTGAGATCAGTGTCTCAGCTGGCCGCCGCTCCGGCTGCTGGAATCCCTGCCTCCCAGGCCGTGTTATAGATGAATACACTTGAAAGCATTTTTTCCCCCTTAGCCACCAGATTTCCCTGGGAGAAGAAAAGGAACCGGGCACTTTATCTTCATTAGCAGCTGGGAGCCTCTTGGGGCGGCTTTTGTCTGGGCGATGCTCCCTCCGCCCCTGCTCTTATCCCCTGTCCTCACTCATTAGCCCTTTCCAGAGGGAAAAGGGCCTGGCTGGCAGGGTCCTGCAACTCTGCTGCATCTCCACTCATGCTGATCGCCATGTCCCTCAGCCCTGCGGCCTTCTCCAGTCCCCTCCAGGCAGCACTGCTGGGATGGGAAGGGACAGTTACCCTTCTTATCTGCTCTGGGAGGTTCAAGAGTCATTTTGGACCCCAAGAAGCCCCTTTAGTAGCAAGCTGCTGCCACCTTTGGTTTTGGAGTTGGCTTTGGCTGGTGCTGGTTCAGGGTCTGGAGGGGTTGGTGAGGGGAATGGAGGTGGCTTCATGACCAGGTTTCCCCAGGAGAAATGGAGCTGGATGGGCTGAGGGTAGGTCTTCCCTTCTGGAGCTGCTCATCACTGGAAAGTGCTTGTGTCCCACATCCATTAATACCCAGTAACCATGACAACTGCCGTGGAGCTATCATCCTGTCCCCAGGCCAGCTACCACAGGGGTCCTCACAGAGGGGAGTAGAATGGTCTCGGGGCAGCAGCTTTCCTTGAATGGCTCTTACTTGCTGGGTGGCACGTGGGCTGCATATTGCCCTGCTGCTGAGGCCTGGGGCAGTTTGAAGGGGATCCAGCACTGCTGCCCCAGGGGCAGCCAGGCCATCCCTGGACAGGGACAGGGCCACTGCTGCTGGGAATGGGGCAGAATGCTTGGGCCACTTCAGCTGTGGGGAAGGCTTCGGGGGAAGATGGGGGCAGCAACAGCCTCTACGCCCCTCCTGCTAGCCCAGATGCTGGGGTTTCAGCGAGACAGTAAGGCGGGGGTGTTGGGGGCAGACTGCCTTAGGTAACATTCCTTCCCACTTAAAAGGTACTATAAATCACTCACTCTTTATTAAAAGCTCTGCCTGACCGGGAGAGAGCTGTCAGGAGCATAAATCAACTCCACTGCTCTCTTGCAAGGGTCCTGGCTTGTTCAAGGACTGCTCCTTCCACCGTCTCCAGGTAGGGCACACCATAGCCACGCTCTTTGCATCCATCCGCACGGACAAGGGATGGGAACCAGGTCAGGGTCTGGCCACAGGAGCCCTCGAAAATCCAGCATCCCCGTGCAAATCCGTACCCTGGGGGCTGGCAAGGGACAAAAGCAGGGCCCATCCAGGGGGCTTTTTTGGCTGCAGTCCTCTGCTTCCCCTTGCNAAGGAACCGGGCACTTTATCTTCATTAGCAGCTGGGAGCCTCTTGGGGCGGCTTTTGTCTGGGCGATGCTCCCTCCGCCCCTGCTCTTATCCCCTGTCCTCACTCATTAGCCCTTTCCAGAGGGAAAAGGGCCTGGCTGGCAGGGTCCTGCAACTCTGCTGCATCTCCACTCATGCTGATCGCCATGTCCCTCAGCCCTGTGGCCTTCTCCAGTCCCCTCCAGGCAGCACTGCTGGGATGGGAAGGGACAGTTACCCTTCTTATCTGCTCTGGGAGGTTCAAGAGTCATTTTGGACCCCAAGAAGCCCCTTTAGTAGCAAGCTGCTGCCACCTTTGGTTTTGGAGTTGGCTTTGGCTGGTGCTGGTTCAGGGTCTGGAGGGGTTGGTGAGGGGAATGGAGGTGGCTTCATGACCAGGTTTCCCCAGGAGAAATGGAGCTGGATGGGCTGAGGGTAGGCCTTCCCTTCTGGAGCTGCTCATCACTGGAAAGTGCTTGTGTCCCACATCCATTAATACCCAGTAACCATGACAACTGCCGTGGAGCTATCATCCTGTCCCCAGGCCAGCTACCACAGGGGTCCTCACAGAGGGGAGTAGAATGGTCTCGGGGCAGCAGCTTTCCTTGAATGGCTCTTACTTGCTGGGTGGCACGTGGGCTGCATATTGCCCTGCTGCTGAGGCCTGGGGCAGTTTGAAGGGGATCCAGCACTGCTGCCCCAGGGGCAGCCAGGCCATCCCTGGACAGGGACAGGGCCACTGCTGCTGGGAATGGGGCAGAATGCTTGGGCCACTTCAGCTGTGGGGAAGGCTTCGGGGGAAGATGGGGGCAGCAACAGCCTCTACGCCCCTCCTGCTAGCCCAGATGCTGGGGTTTCAGCGAGACAGTAAGGCGGGGGTGTTGGGGGCAGACTGCCTTAGGTAACATTCCTTCCCACTTAAAAGGTACTATAAATCACTCACTCTTTATTAAAAGCTCTGCCTGACCGGGAGAGAGCTGTCAGGAGCATAAATCAACTCCACTGCTCTCTTGCAAGGGTCCTGGCTTGTTCAAGGACTGCTCCTTCCACCGTCTCCAGGTAGGGCACACCATAGCCACGCTCTTTGCATCCATCCCCACGGACAAGGGATGGGAACCAGGTCAGGGTCTGGCCACAGGAGCCCTCGAAAATCCAGCATCCCCGTGCAAATCCGTACCCTGGGGGCTGGCAAGGGACAAAAGCAGGGCCCATCCAGGGGGCTTTTTTGGCTGCAGTCCTCTGCTTCCCCTTGCACCCCAGGGCTGGGGGGGAGCTGGGCGGCGCTCCGGCCAGCCGGGTGCGGGGATGCCGCGGAGGTGCCGGTGCCGGCCTGCCGCAGCCGCGGGCTGAGAGCACCCTCTCCTGGGGCCGGCGGGAAGGAGACCCCCCTTCTCCCTCTGCCCGCCCAGCAGGGATGGAAGGCTGGCCTTCTCCAAAACACCCAGGCTTTGCTCAGAAACTGTCAGATCCCACCTGAAACCAAACGCCTCCCGCAAAGCCATTAATATCCCGCTGCCAGCATGGATTTTGCCCTCGAGGGTGAGGACTGGCCCCATTTTGCAGTCCCTGTCTACCGCAGGAGCAGAGCTGGGGGAATGGGGGCTGCAGCAGGTGGGAAAACACCCCACCCCAAAGCACAAGGGCTGGCTGTGCATAGCATGTTGTCTGTGCCTGCCTTCTGCCTGCATGGAGCAGGGCTGGGCAGGGGGAGAGAGGGAGGAGAAGGCCTGAGCAGGAGAAGGACTCACTTATGCAGCATTAAAGCAGCCGGCACTGAGGTAGCTGCACTTGCCTCACCGTCTCCTGTTTTTCCAGTTAGATGCGTGGCTTAATATAGCAGCACTTATGTTGTAAAACATCACTCATAAAACACAGAGGATGTGCTGTGTGGGAGCGTTTGCAAGCCAATCCCCAGCTGCTTTTTGATGTCGGCTCAGAAATCTCAGCGTCTTGGCAACGGCTGCTTGCTGGGGTTTGTGTGCAGCCAGGCCAGACCTTCCCCGGGTATCTCCAGGGTCCAGTTGAGCATTGAGGATTTCCATCCGCTCCAGATCCTCTGCCTGGAGTGGTGTGGATGGGAGCTACTGGGCAGTGCTGAGGGATGTGCGTGCAAACCACCCGCAGATCTCTGCCTGTGCCTGGTACCGTGGCACTAGTCCCACGGGAACCTTTCCTTAGCGAGGAATCACAGGTACAGCAAACCCCAGGGACCAGGGGATGGGCAGCGACCAGTGGTGCCCATCTCAGTAGACACCGGCTGTGCTGAGGATGCAACAAGTGTTTCTGCCATGGGTCTGCTCTCCCCACATGCCCAACTCCATCAGCTGTGTCAGTGGGAGAAATGGCAGCTTTGGCTGTTCCCAACAGCACCGGCCTTTCTCAAACGACTTCCCCAGAGAGGGACAAGGCTGATAAAGAAAGTTGCTCAGGCAAAATCAGACCAGGCTGAGGCAGTTTGTGAGCAGCCAGGCATCCCCATGTGGGAAGGCTGAGCACCAGAGGCCTCATTCTGCACTTAGGGGAGGACTTAGCTCTGTGGTGTACTGCTGGGCTGGAAGAAGCAGCCAAGGATGGCTCATATTCCTATCCATCTCAGCCCAGGCCTCAACTGGAGAGGGAATGGGCTGGGGTTGTGGGAGGGTACAAGAAAGGGAGCAAGGGGAAAGGAGCCAGGGTCTTGCTTGGGAAAAGGCTGGGAATCTTCCTTCAAAGGGAAGGAAGCTCTAGGTGCAGGGCTGCAGACTTCCATGAACCACTCACTGCAAACTCTGGCCCCCACGAGTGTGTTTATCCTGGCATGGGAGAGCCCATAAATCACAGCCCATGGCTGGCCTGCAGACCACAGCTTTGTTCCCCACTGCAGCCCCAGTGGTGGGGCTGGGACAGCCTGCTTGGGGCAAGGAAGGGGCCACCGTCTGGGCATGGCTGCCAAGCCTGGCTGGTGTGTGGCCAAAACTCAGCTGGGCAAAGGGGAAGGTGTACCCATGCCCACATCCTTGGAGCCAGCAGCAAGCCCTGCTGCTCCCATCAGCTCTCCAGGCCATGCTCAGTCCCCACTCAGCATCCCTGGACTGGTTGAGGGCCACTGGGGCCCAGGGGCATTGCATTGGGGTTCCATCTCAGCTACTCTTGGATCTAAAAGCAGGTCCCAGGCCAAAGACAAGGGGCCAGGAGTGGTGCTGGGAGCCTGTCACCACGGCTGGCTGCCACTCCCAGAGTGGCTGCCCCATTAAGTGTCTCTCCCAGCTGGGCTGACCCAAGGTGCCCCATAGTTTCCCACGTTCTCTCTCGCCTGCCACCCGTCATATTTTGCATTTCTCCCTCTATCTTATCTCCCCGCCGGCTCGCCCCTTTGCAGCTGGTGTCTTGTTTTCCTTCTGCCCTCTTCCTTGCTCCCCAGCCCCACCTGCTCCAGCTCCATCCCGGCTCCTGTGCTGAAGGACCTCGAGGCAGGTCCCTGATAAGGGCCAGACCAAACAAGAACCTTTTGTGCCATGCTGAGCTCATCCAGGGGAGCTGAGCAAAGACCTGGCCTGGGAAGAGCAAGAGCGATGCAGGAGGGACTGAGTGGTTCAGTGCCTCCATGCAGTGCCAGACATACAGCAGGATCCCACAGCATGCTGCCTCAGTTTCCCCGCTTCTCTGACAATCCTTCCTCTGGCCCTGTTGGCAGCAACATCTCTCCCTCTAGCAGGGCCCGTGCTGAGGGCTGAGCTGGGGAAGGAGGGTGCGTGACCCGCTAAGAGATGCTGTCAGCACTGAGCCCTGTGTGCACAGCGGGCCTGGCAGCCAGCAAGTGCAGGGAATAAAATTCTCCCCCCTCCCAGCCTGCGGCCGGGTTAATATTCCCTCTAACGACAGACGGCTCCTTTTATCCTCTCTCGCACTCCCGCCAGTGATTTAATCTTGGAACAAGCCGTGATTATTTCCTGTACAGCTGCCTCCCTCGCTTCCACTGCAGACTAGGTTTGACAGCATCCCACCAGGCAAGGAGCAGACCCTCCTCCAGAGCCCCATCCCAGCCACAATTGAGGGAAGAGAGTCTAGCTCCCTGCCTGCCCAGTCCCCTTGTCCCTGCTTGTCGTGCACTGGTGGTGCCACAGGGAGAGGAAGGACAAGCTGTGTGATGGGATCCCTGCATGGGGCTAACAAGCATCAGGGAAGGCAGTGGATTGCTTGACCAGCATGTCTTCCAGGTGTAGGGCTGTGAGAGGAAGCTGGTGAGTCTCAGACTGGCTCCCTGGAGCCAGCACAGTTTCAGCACAGCAACACCTACCCCTGGATCCCGCCAAGCTAAGGTACAAGGCAGTTAGATTGCAGGCAGCCAGCCCTCAGCATCCCTGAGCCAAGGCCCACGGAGGCATTGGGAAGGCAGGTAAAGGATTTGTCCTCATAGCCCTTTCCATCTCACAGGGATGCAGTGCCTGGGCAGATGCACCCCAAGCTCAGGATCACTGAGCACAAACTGGGATCTCAGCAATGGCCACAGAATAACCAGTGGCATAGTCTGCAGCAGCACCAGAGGGTCAGGGGTCTTCGGGGACTCCCACAGAGCTGGAACAGAGAAGGTTTACTTTACATGGAGGGCCTGGCAGGAGCTGGGACTGACTCCATCCTCACCTTGCAGCAAATGCAGTCAGCCCCAAGCACAGGAAAAAAAGCAAAGCCACAACACCACTGAGGACGATCTCCTGAGACTCCCATTGTGGGGAGAAAGCTTCCAAAATACTGGGAATACCCACCATCTACCTGCAAGCAGACAACCTCTCTGTGCTCCACCAAGCAGGTGGAGCTAACAGGGGAACAGGGGTCAGCACTGGGGACTTATCACCAGAGCATCTGTACAGGACGTGCACGCTTGTCCTTCATCCATGCACTACCTGGAGGGCTGGGGAAGGCCACAATCCCACCTTGGCAGGGCAGGGAAAAGCAGCAGAAGACGAGGGCTGGCCCAGGGCCACGCCAGCAGCAGCAAAACGTGGGATGCAGCTCCACCTGGTGGGCGGCGAGGCTTCCCCCTCCTCTGGAGCGTCAGGAGGTCCCTCTGGCCGCCACAAGGGGAAGGCATGCCCTGAGAACTGGAGCCTAGGGCTCTGGCCTTCCCTGTCACCACTAAGAAATAGAGCCAGGGGACAGCAGCCTCACCCCGGAGCTTAGGCTGCTCCAGCACTGCGGGATGCTGGGGCAGCATCAGCCTGTGGATGGACATGCAAAAGCCTCTGCATGGGCACAAACACATCTCCACACACAACACAGCTTGTGCAGCGAGCACTGGGACAGCTGAGGCAGAGCCACCCGTGCCCCTGCAACCTGCTTTTTGCATTCTGAGGCTCCCGTGTGCCTTCAGGAGGAGGTTAAATGAAGGGAGCTGCCACCCAGCTAGATGGAATCAATCCCAAGGGGCTGGACTGTTCAGGTCCTGCCAGCTGGAGAGATGTGGGTACAAATCTGACATGGAAACCAGGAGTCCTGGGCAAGCACCCAGCTCCCTATGTGATCCTGGACAAATCCCTGCTGCCTACCACAGTGGAGCACTTGCACAGATGCTTTCCTTGCCCTCTTACCTCTTCCTCCAGCTCCAGGATGCTCCTCACACATAGCACCCCATGGCATCCCTTTCATCCCATCAAAGCCCAGCATGGAGACCTCAGCCCTTTCACCCACAGCCCTTTCACTGACAAGATGCTTCTGCGCAGGCTGCAGGTTGGGAGCTGCTGGATCTTCACAGCCCGACAATGATGGTGTGGAAGACCCACCACAACGAGGACAGCAACCAGAAGCTGTCTTAGAAGAAGTGACAGCTTCTTCCAGCTGTGCTGGTGCCCCTTTACAGTCTCCCCAAGGCGGGGAGACGAAGAGCTGCGGCTTCTGGGCCAGGCACGGAGAGGCTGCAGCCAGCCGGCTCCACACAACCTGGAGATGTGGAGGAGACCCAGATCTGCGCGGGTCTGTCCCGGGGAGCTCCGGGGGCGGATGCCGCGAGAGGGCAGCATAGCCCCGGCCCGGGGCACCCCGGAGCCCCCCCCGGCAGCCAGCACCCCGCCCGGGCAGCACAGGGGCTTGCACAACCCCGCCTCACCCTTTCAGAGGGTCTAGCTCGGAGACCACCCGCCGCCTCCCCATGCTCCTAACGGGACTCCTAATTGTCTGCACGGGGGATAATCAGCCCCATTAACCTCTACCAGCCTGCAGCTGGGTGGGTTTCTGCCTTCCACAAGAGCATAGGGATGTGCTGGCAGGAATTGAAGCAGCCCGTGGTTACACTTGGGACTTCCTGGCTATACCCTCCTGTCCCACTTGGAGATGACACCTTCTTCCCTTGAGGGTTTTAACAGCAGCGATTCTGGGAGGGCTGTGGGCTGTGAATATGGCCCCGACAGAAATTCCCACCCTTGTCCCCATGATAGCGAGGGATACTTTCCTCCCCACCAGGAGCTGTGAGCTGCCAACTGCCAAGACCCCTTTCTCTGCCCAAGGGATCAGGATACAGAGATGTGTTTCCATGTCAGTTCAAGGCCTGGCTCTGCCTTGCACCGTTTCCACCCAGAGGAGCTGTTTCTCCGCCTCTCTGAACCATTCCCAGCACAGCCATTCGGCAAATGGCAGGACAAAAATAGCTTCTCTCCGGGGGCTGCAACAGGGCTTTTTGCCTTGGCAGTGTTCTGCTCTGTTATGCTGCATGAACCCAGGGCTGACCTCGGAGCAGGGACAGCAGAAGCTCCTCCAGCCATCTTAGGTGGCCACTGCCGCCTGCCACGCTAAGGGGGTATCACAGGGTAAGCACAGATCAGCTGCGATGTCTGTGGAGCCACAGCTGTACCCCCCCTCCCTTGAGAACTGGGAAGGGGGAAGATGGAGGGGGATCAGGGATGGAGAAAGAACACTCAGAAGCACAAGGACGTTTCTCCTTCCTGGATACTGCAGATGACCTGCCAGCCAGGTCCTAGGGAGCATCCCAGCCCCAGCAGGAGCTCTGCCAGAGGTTGTCTACTTGCTGTATTGGCTGGGGGGGGGGATCAGCGCTGTCAGACCTGCTCACTGGGAGATGTACCAAGACTATGAGCTCTGTCTCCATGCGAGCTCTGTCTCAGCACAGGAGTTGGCTGGCCAGCCGCTGCCAGGGAGACAGTCCTTTTCCTTGCCTGTCTTTGCCAATGCAGACAGACCGCACCACAGCAAGTGAGCTATTAAAGAACAGCTCCAGCCAGCCAGCAAACACGAGCTCATTCATCATTCTGGAGCAGGTAGGGGGATGTGCCAGCTGCTTTCAGCCAGGACCCTTCACAAAGCCCATGCCCAGTAGCTCAGCAGCCTGGAGGGGAGCTGGGATCAAACTAGAGGGGTGAGGACCCTCCAAAATGCCTTTTCATGTCCTGGGGATGCTGGGAGAGCTGTCCTGCCCCAGACTGGGAGCTTGTGTTGAGCCCCAGCCCCAGCACGGTACCATCTTGTAGAGACAGCTTGGGAAGGACACGAGGGTTGGCATGGGCTCCACCAAGGCCTGACCTGACCCTACGTTCCCACCTGCACCAGTCAGGTGGAGCCACACAGCTCTGTGCAGCTGGAGGTTTGCCTCAGGTGGAGCAGAGTGGGAGACTGGCTGCCAGGATCCCATAGGGAACCCTGTGGTTCCTGCAAGCACTAGCTCTTTTAGAGCCTTTGCACAGTCCTGCCTGGTTTTATTCCCTGCTTCTCTCCCCTGGTACTGCTGTCTCCCTGCCTGTCTCCATCCCTGAAGTCCAGCCAGCTATTCTGGGTACCAGAGGGCTTCAACCTGCCACTTGGAACAACCCTGGGTCAGGACAGAGATACCCCTTTACTTTACATGGCCCAAATTAGGAGCATGGACAAGCAAACTATCTTTTTGTTGACCGATGGATGTGTTGTCCTGGCCAGATGACCCTTAGTAACAGATCTGTGTATGCCAACAGTGCCCCAGGAAAGCCACACCACCAGTAGCTGAAGATTTGGCTGAGGGCAAGAGTCTGAAAGCAGCTTTGAGACTGACAGTGCCTAGAGCCCTACTCCATTCCTCCCTTACATCCAAGGGCATGCCATTCCAGCTGCCTGGGGTGGGGACTACAATTCCTGGAGGAAGGGAAATGCTGCCCCCCACCTTTCTGCTTTCTGCCTTTCCCCACCAACCAACCATTTCCAGTCGAGACCTAAAGGAAGAGCCAAGCAGAGATGGCCCCAAAGGACATAGTTTGTGCTCTGTCATTACCTGCCAGCCTTAGGGATGGAGCCTGAACAGTAAAACAGAAAAGCAGGGGAAAGATCTGCCTCTTTCACGTGGAAGAGCATCTGCCTCCCGAGTAAGCTGCAAAGCTGCTTCTTTACCTGCATAAGAAACATCCTGCTGTTCTTGTAGGGCTTGGGTAATTCCCTAGTGCTTGCAGGAAGCCCTTGTCAAGCAGTGCTAGCCTGGGGAAGGACTGTGAGTTCACTGACCTCCTCTATCCCAGAGCTGTTCCCGCAGCAGGACACAGGCAGCTGCAGGCAAAAAGGGAATATCTGGCCTTGGAGCTCTTCTGCTGCTCATAGTTGAGGCCTCAAGCTGCATCCTGAGCTGGATTTTTAAACAGGCTTCGGCCAAGTCTTCTCTCCTGGGGGTGACAGGAGGTACACACACACTGAGGTGCTCGGTGCTGGTAACTGCAGCTCAGCCAGGGAGCTCCCCGGCCCCACCTTCTGTGTAAAAGGCTGCAAAACCTGGCTCATGGCTGCTGAATACAAAAAGCCCTTCTTAATGAGTTCAGGGAAGGCAAATTGGGAGAGCTCACACATGGTGGGGGTGGCTTCATGTGTTTCAGATGAAGCAATCTAAGAGCGTTTTTGCTCCAGCAGGAGCAAGCAATATGCAAGAATGTCTCCGTTTCCTCACCTGCAAAACTCAGCTGTGGGTTTCTGATGAGACCATGTTTGAGCACCAGAAAATCAGTCCCTCCTCAAACACACAAGGAGAGCAAAGACAACAGGCTCCTTCTTATCCCCTTCCCTACAGCTCCTCCATCATCTTGGCTGGGTTGAAGCCAGTTCTGTATATCCAAAGGTGCTGACAATCTTCAGCAGAAACCTTGTCCTGATTTTCTTCCTCTGTATCTGTATGCCTTTCCCAAATCCTCCTGGTTACCTCAGCCAAGCCTAAACTGGCCTCAGGTGGGTGATACTGGCCCAGATCTGCTTTGATTGTGGCCACTCCCAAAGCAAACCTCTGTGTCTGGGGGTCTGTGTGCACATCTGCATGTTCTTTGCAGATCTCACTGCAGCCTCCTGCAAGGAAACCACAGGACGTATCTGCAGCACGGGATACGTGCGAATGGCAGTTTGGCCCCCTCCCCTGCCATGGCACAGAGGGCATAGCCTCTGCCCTGCACCCAGATGTGGCACATCAGCCCCACGCATCGGGAGGCCCAGCTGGAAGCCTGAAACCAGTCCCTGAGCCTGCGCTTTCATTGAAAACACCTCCAGCAGCAGCAGCAGCGCAGGAGGGGGGAGGGGGGCTGGCTTAGCTCCTCCTGGTTGATAATTCATTACCGCCTGTTAGCCCGGATCCATCCGGCAGCAGCTACATCCTGGCACAGACATGTGTTCATTTCACACATAAAATGCTGTATCAAAATGCATCATTGAGACATTCTCCCTGAAACCTTTCCCAGCTGCTTCTCCCGGCATTTTACATGCAGGAGCAGTCCCGGCAGTTGGGGAGTTTTGTTCCTAATGGATGCCTGGCACCCGCTGTAGCAATCAGAGCTGCAGGATCCATCTCCAGCTCATGAGAAATGCAAGGGGAACCTTCCTGCAAGGGGCAGGGAGGCAGCAAGCAGAGAGTGCAGATTTCACCCATGGCGTGCTCGGATCTGGAGAGGGAGAGGCAGCCTGTGCACACATGGCTGGTTTATCACATACCGGTTTGCAATGATGCAGAAGTGCAGTATCTCTTCCCCCTTCCCACAAGGGCTCTGGGAGCCCTGGGCAGCAGGGCTGGCTGGTCTTGCCTTGGGGACCTGTAGGAGACCCCTTTCTCAAAGGTCCCTGACTTTGGCCTGACGCCAGCGACTGTCAGCTTGGTGGTAAATCTCCCCTCCAGAGCTGAGCAGGAAGAGGCAGGGTGGGTGAGGGACTCAATGCTCACACAGTAGGTGCTGGGGGATGCTCCTGACTCCCTGCAGAGTCATGCCCGGGGTCTGCCTGGTTCTCAGAAGAGCTGGAGCTCCCCTGCCTAGTCCCTTCATGGTGGCTGTCAAGTCACAGACAGCTTTTTCTCAGTCCCAAGCCTTCTCCTGCTGCTCCCCCAGCACACACTCACACACTCCTTCATCCCTGCTCATCCTCCCTTCTGGCATTGCCCAGGGCTTTTTTTTCCCCACTGTGTCTCCCTAGCACCATTTGAGGGGGGCAGAAAGGGGGTTCTGCTGGTCTGGGAAGGTCCATCCCTCACCTTGTAGGCAAGAATACAGAGTAGGACCCAGGTGAGAGTGGTCAAGTTCAGAAGACACCCACCCAGCCACCCCTCCCGACCCTTCTTGTATCCTTGTCCTCTGGGCTCCCCCCTGCCGGGCCCTGCCGCTTCCCCACGTCCCTAAACCAGAGGGGGGAAGGACTGGGACAGCATCGCAGGTCGCAGCACCCTCTCCCCGGCGGGGAGCACCAGACGAGCCCCCCCATCGCTGAAGGTCAC
>VZTM01042313.1:14392-26242 GCA_013400555.1 Jacana jacana
CGCCGCCACCGCCGCCGGCTGGCAGTCGCCCCCCGGGCTCCCCGCGCCGGGTGGTGGTGCAGGCGTCCACCGGCGAGCTGCTGCGCTGCTTGGGGGACTTCGTCTGCCGCCGCTGCTACCGGCTGAAGGAGCTGAGCCCCGGCGAGCTCATCTCCTGGTTCCGCAGCGTGGACCGCTCGCTGCTGCTGCAGGGCTGGCAGGACCAGGGCTTCATCACCCCGGCCAACCTGGTGTTCGTCTACCTGCTGTGCCGGGAAGCGCTGCGGGGCGAAGACATCGGGACCCAGGCCGAGCTGCAGGCCGCCTTCCTCACCTGCCTCTATCTCGCCTATTCCTACATGGGCAACGAGATCTCCTACCCGCTCAAGCCCTTCCTGGTGGAGGGCGACAAGGGGCGCTTCTGGGAGCGCTGCCTGGGCATCATCCAGCGCCTCAGCGCCAAGATGCTGCGAATCAACGCGGACCCGCACTACTTCACGCAACTCTTCCAGGACCTCAAGAGCGAGGGCGAGGGCGGAGACGGGTCCAAGCACTGGACGATCAGCCTGGATCGCTAGGGAGGTACCGAGACCCCCGGCGCCGGGGGCTGAAGGGGCCGCGCACCGAGGGGCGGGGGAGGCGAAAGACTGCCGGATCCCCCCCTCTCCCCCCGCATCCTCCTCGCCTTCCCCCCTCCACGGAGACGCTGTCTGGACCCTCCATGCTCCCGATCCGGCCGCTCTCCCCTCCCCCTTCCGACCCCAGCTGTGGGCTGCGCTCCGGGACACCGAGACGGCGGAGAAGACCAGGGCGGGTGGGGTGTGTGTCCCCCCTCCCGCCTGCGCGTTGGGGAGGGGGAGAAAGGCTGCCGAGGAGCGGATGATCCTGGATGCGTTTCCTCTAGGAAAAAAAAGAAGGAGGGAGGGGAGAGGGGGGGTTACGGAATAGAGCTGGGGATCCGGGGCAGGAGGGCCCGAGGGGGGGTGCGTGTCTCCTGGGTGCTGCGGTGCATGTGAAGNTCACCGCGGGTAACACTCCCCTCTTCCTCCTCGGTGCGCCCCCTAAAACGGGGTCTCGGTGGGGTGAGCGGTCCCTCCTCGCCTTGTCTTGCTGCGGGGAAAGGGGTCTGTGCCAGAGGAGGCCTAAGGAGCCCGGGGGGAAGGGGCCTGCTATGGAGCGGGGGGGGTTCCCCTCTCCTCTTGCTTTGCTTCACTGGAGAATAAAGAGGTGGCCTGGATGGGCCTGGTGGTGGCTCCCTGGACTTGCTGGGCTGTGGGGTGCAAGGGGCTTGGGAGGTGGGCACCCTAAGATCCCCCTCGTGCCTTCTCCTCCCCAAGAGGGATTGGGGGGTTGGCTCTCAGAGGGGGTTTTGCTCCCTGATGGGATTTGGGGGTCAGAATCTCAACCCTCTTTGTTGTGCCCAAGGCCAGTCCTGGTCCACCTGAGTGCCCTGTGGCTCCCTTTGAGCTCTCCTGGCCTCCTCCATTCCAGATGGAAATGCCTGATGCCTGTCTGCCGCACTAAATTTAACTAGGATCCCACAGCCTATGTCACCTTCTTTCTTTCTTTCTTTTCTTTTGTTCCCTTTCCCCTAAAGCTACCTCCTCTCACCTTTTTCCTCCCTCTCTCTGCTCTGCAGGTCTGGGCTGTCTTTCCCTGCAGCAGCAGGCTGCTGTGGAAGCTATGTTGCTAGCCCAGTTACCAGCCTTTTGCTTCTGCAGCCCCCCAGGGAGAAGGGTGGAGAAAGGGGAAGGCTTTGCATTTCTTATAGCTGGTTGCTATGCTTCAGGCTACTGAATTTGCCAGGGCTTCTCTAGCAGGATCCACAGCACAGGTTCTCCTGTTGAGGTCTGCATACAGTGCTTCCCCAGCCCCTCTGAGCGAGGCACTTGGGCTCCCCTCAGCCAGGAAGAGCTGTGCTGGCTCTGCAGGTCATGGAGGGTAAGCTGGATTCTCTCTACCTTTGTGTGCATCAGCAGAGCTGCTAATTAGGCCCAATCTGGCTCATTCAGGCAAAGCTGTGCCGCCAGGAAGACAGCACAGATGTCCCTGTGACGGGGGCTGACCTGGCAGGGTGCTGTGCAAGGCTTTCCTGTGTCTGCGTAAACCCACCAAGACCTGTGCTGCTCCCCTCCTCCCTGTCCTGAATGGCTGCTCTTCTCCCTGCCTTTAGGTTGACATTCATGTGACCTTGTGGAGAGCCGTTTGGGCCAAAAGGTACTTATGACCCACCCCAAATTTGGCCATATCCATGTCTTGTACTGGGGAAGGCAGCTTTGATGCTGGCTTAAACAGGGGTGGAACTGGACCCATAGAGCTCCTATAAAGATGCTGGGGGAGCCCTGATTTTACCCTATTGGCATTTTGCAGAGGGGGAAACTGAGGCAGAGGGAGATGAAGCAGCATGCCACAAACCCACAAGAAGGGTTTGCAGCATCGCAGGGTAACACCCAAGCCATTGGTGCCAGTTGATTCCACCCTGAGCTGGGGGTGTTAGTCCAGTAACCCCTTGCCCCCAGCCATGGGCTTTCTAGAGTCTCCCTTCCAGAGCTGATCAACCTGCCAGCACTGGTAGAGGTTGCTCACCCTACAGATCCCCTTAGAGACACTCTCAGGGTTCTTCCAGCCTTAAGCTCCAGCTTTTTAAAACGCTTCCAGCTGCAGGGAGGCCATGCCCTTCCCCTCCTCCCTTGTGTTCCATTGATTAAGAGTGCTAGGCCTCATTGGGGGATTTAGGAAGAGCTAATTGCAGACTGGTAATTGAAGACAGCTTGGAGTCTCTGAAAATGTCAAGGAATGAGAGACGAGCTTAGATGCTCCCGTGCATTTAAATATGCATCGGCGGCTCAGCCAGAGCCTTAGTGAGGGGAGAGACGTCTGGTTTTCCCTCCCCCAGAGGACCTTGTACAGCTGCTGGGGGGAGCAGAGCAGAAGGAGCACTAACCTTACCTTGCCTGGAGGTCTTCTGCTCCCTCCAAGGCAAGTGGGGGACAGACACAAACATGAGGGGTAGTGAGGGTGGGAATCATCAGGGAGGCTTGGCAGCTTGGCGTTTTTCCTTCTCAAAAGCTGTGTGCTTTAATCTACCAGATCCCTGTGCTGCTGAATGATACCATGGGGGTCTGGCTCAGGAGCCAGTTGTGGGGCAGCAGTAAGTGGATGGATAGAACTTGTCCCCAAACTTGTGATCCCTGCAACCCCCAGAGTGCTTTCTGAGGATCAGTGGTGGGCTGAGACCCTTCTCAGGAGGGGCTGAGATGTCCCCCTCGCTGCCAGCTGCAGAGCCCAGCAGTGGCTGGGGTTGCAGGGGTGGGAGATTTACATGGGGTTGGGGGCTCGGAGGTAAAGCAGCAGGGCCAAGTTGGGGATTCATCACCACAGGGACTTGGAGAAGAATCCCAGCTCTTTCCTAGTTTGGAATTCCTCCAGCAGCGACACATCTCCTCTCTATCCCTCACAGTGGATGCCTCATCTGCTCCACACCACCTTGCAGCAGGGGAGGTGGGCACAATCCTGCAGTGGGTTCAGCCTCTTCTGTCCCAGGGAGGTCTCCTCTTAGGCCATGGCATCCTTCTTTTGCTCCCCAAGGGTGTGTGGGGCTGCTTGAGGCACCCTGGATCCCCACGGGGTCCCTGGGATGCATAGTCAGCCGTGAAAGGGGGAGTTCTGCCCAGAGCTCTTGGAGAAACAGCTCTGTGGGGCTGCCATTGTCCCAGTGCTCTGCCTGCAGAGCGAACTCCATGCTCTGAACATGCTGGCCATGGCACTGGGGCATGGAGGAGTGATGGGTAGCTGGAGCAGTCAGCCTGGCAAGCCATGCCTCCTCCTGCTGGACAAACAGTGGGGAAGCTGTGCTGTTGCTGTTAAGAGTTGGCAGCATCCCCCAGAGTGACTCGGAGCTGCTCCATGGGGAGGAAACGGCTCCGGATGATGCAGACCCGGCGCCCACATAGCTGGCGAAGGACCTGTCTCAGCCCAGCTTTCTGCGCAAACCCTTCTCGGTTCGTCTGCGAGGATGACGGATAACACGTTCTTCAAGGCAGATGGAAGTGGGAGGTCTCTCTTCTGCCTTTGTGGGAGCTATTTGGATGCTGGCTCCATTGCAGCTTTGGGCTGCTGAACTGGGGATGGCTTGTGTGTGCAGGTTTCTGGTCCCCTCCCAGCTCCATGGTCACAGCTGCTGGTGGTGTGTCCAGGGAGGGGGAAGAGGTAGACAAAGTGACCTAGGGAGATGGCAGCAAATGGCAGAGAGGATGAGGCATCTAAACTAAATTGGCTCATAAGGTATTTGTACCCAGGGAGGGGCAGGACAGCCGCCACTGGGTCTCAGCTGAGGGGGTACGCATCCAGGCTGGGGTTGGAACCTGCAAGAGGCTTTGAGCTCTGCCTGTGCACAGGACAGCCCAGTGGCAGGCACCAGACTGAGGGAGGTGGGAGAGCAGCCAGCTTTGTCCCTGCTGTAACCAAAACATGGCCTGTGGCATTGCCTGGCTGGTGAGGAGCACAGACTGGGGAGGACTCTGTGCCAAGAAGCTGGGGCAGGTGGAGAAGAGGAACCAGATTCTTTGGAGTTCTGCTGTGAGGATTCATCCTTCTGCCACAGAGAGTGGCAGAGAGGAAGGCCAGGGCTGCCTAGGCTGGGGCATTACCTCCAGTCCACTGGGAACTGAGCGTGGAGGTTACCTTGTGCTGTGTGCTCTGCCTGTCTCATGGTCCCATGTCACCCCCCAAAGACTGAACTCCTTCGGGGAGAGCCAGGCAGCGCCAAGCTGTGGCCTGGGGCAGTTGTGGGGAGCCTGCCCCAGGCAGTGAGTGTCTCCTGGGCTGGACTAGGTGCTGCTCCCTCATCAGAAGTCCTGCATTAGAGTGTAATCTGGCATTAAGCGCATTAATCCAGTCCTCCCTGCTGCCCAGCCCCTGCCCTCAGCAGAGTCCAGCCCAAGGTCTCAGTGTACGGCTGGGCAGGAGCAGCACCAGGATGCCAGTGTGTCCCTGTGTCTGGGGAAGGCAGTGAGCAGGGAAGTAACCCAAAGTGCACATAGCTCCCCCCAAGGTGCACCCAGAAAGTGGAAGAAGAGGAGGCCAGGCCAGGCCAGGGGGGTTTATGGTGACAGTATGGCCCCAGTCCCGAGCATGTCGGCAAGGGAGAAAGCAGCAGCTTTTGGAAGCATCGAGGTTGATTCCTTGGAGGGGCTTCACGAGGGGTTTTGGAGCCCTGCTGCCTGCACCTGTGGGCTCCAGCCGAGCCAGACCCAGTCACGAAGCACTTTGCCGGGAGCCAAGCTAAGGGAAGGTAGTGTCTGGAGAGAGGATGTGAGTCAGCAGCTTGGGGGTGGAGGGGCTGAGCCGAGGAGCCAGCGAAGCTGGGATGTGAAGAGGAGGAAATAGGTGGGAATTGGGAGAGCTGGAGGGGAAGTAAAGATGGTAAGGGAGGCAGCCTTTAGCTCCTGGGGCAGATGTGACCTGCCTGTGCTGCAAAGGCTTTTCCCAGCATTAGAGAAGAAGCAAGTGCTGATGCAGTTCTGCTAAAATAGGAGAGCGGCTCTGTCTCCCCTCTGATCCCTTACTGTGGGGCTGGGAGGCTTTGAGGCAGTTGGAGGGGTCCCCCCACCATCCTGGCAAGAGGCTGAGGCCAGAGCTCAGTCCTGCCCTCTTGCTGTCTAAGCAAAGCCAGACATAAGGATTTTTTTTTTTTCCTAAGTAGAAAAAAACCTTCTGCCTTTAATCACAAGGCAGCAGCAGAAGCTGCCAGACCATGTGCTCTGCTCCTGTATTCTTCCCAGCACAGGCTGAGGCCCTTTGGGACCACGTTTCCCCATCTCACCCCAGGCAGGGCACCTGGGGACTTCCCAAAGGTAGGTCTGGAGGCCACGGATGCACCGGGCCCATGCCAGCACCCAGCTGGTGCACCCCACTGCCAAGGACCGTGTTCCCCCCTCAGCCCCCCGGGCTGGGCACCCCTGGTCAGGTTCAGGGACAGTGCTCTGCTGGTAGCCATGCTGGGCTCGGCCCCGCTTGCCCATTGGCAGGATTTTGCTGCAGTCTGCTCTGAGCCGGTGGGCTTGGCAACTGAAGAAAGCAGCGCTGTGGGCGGGCTGGGTCAAACCGGGATCTGGGGAGGGGGGAGGCTGGGTTGGGTGGGAGGTGACACTCTCTACAAGCACCTCCAGTAAAGCACAACATGGGGTGGGGGGTGCTGCTCCCAGTAGGGCCTGGGAACAGGAGCATCCTGAGTTGCCATGGTGACAGTGGCTGCATCCTCAGGCAGGCGAGAGCATCACTGGTGCCATTCTGCATGGGTGTCCTCCTCCACCTTCCCTCCTGTCTGCCATGCCTGGGGAGTGCAAGGCTGGTTCCTGGATTTTGGGATGTCACTCTGGGGACACAGCAGGGTGACCATTTCATGTGAGTTCAGAGCAGAGCAAAGCAAGCCCGCAGATACGGCCTGTTGCACTGGGGGTGTGCGATTGTCCTCCCTGTCCCAAAAGGTAACTCCCCCTTTTCCCCAGCATGTCTGGCCTCTGATCCAGCAAACACCAACATTGCAGGGCCAGGAATGAGGAGGGAACTGGACTCACCTGGGCTTCCCTGGTGCAGGCACTGGCAGAGGGACAGAAGGGATAGGAGTGGGATGGTGGGGGGGAGAATACTAGTGACCCACATCCCTTAATCCGTGTCCTGCCCTGCGTCATGCAGTTACCTAAGCCCTGAAGCAGGCTTCCCTAGCAGGGACACAGCCTCCTGCCCCAGCTCTAAGGGAGCCAGCTGTGTCCAGCCCCCACATTTTGCCCTTGCAAGGCCAAACTTGCAGCAAGGCAGGGTGGGTGTCTCCAGCCTGCATGTTGATTGATGGGGGTAACAACTCTTTTCCTGCTCAGTTCACCTGCTGCTGTCCTTAGGGACCAGACTGTGCAAGGCTCAGGGACCCTGGAGGAAGCCACAACCACCCAAGAAGGACCCCTGTATCCCCGCAGCTCCTTTCCCATGCATAACCTCCCTGCTGGCAGCATCAGCCCCCCGCACCTTGCAGTCTGAGTCCTCCCCAGAGGAGACAGTGACATCAGATCCCCCTCCCTTAAGCTGATTAGGGCAGCAAGGACACATTTGAGCAGGTGTCACCAAGGCCATAAGAGTGACCAGACCCTAGAGGAATGCAGAGGGGGCAGCATGGACCCTGCAGATCTGGGGGCTGCTCTGATCTCAGGGGTGCAGGAAGAGGGTCTGGGGACTGGTCACCCCCTCCATGGGCCAGATAATTGCATGGCACCCACCCGGACAATCAGCTGGTCTGATCCCTACTGTAAACCTGGACCCCAGCCCTGACACCCCAGATCCTGATGGGGTGGGATGGGGAGCATGACCTCAAGGAGGTGGGGGTGAGCAGAGGGAAGCCTCTGAGCCCCACACCAACCACCATGGGCACCAGTGAGTCCATGAATGTGTTACTGAAGCCAGTGCTTCACTGTTCACCCCTGCATCAATGCCACACGTAAGTTGGACCCCATGGCTCAGGACCTACCCGCTCCTGGTACAGCTCAGCACATCAGAGACATCTGCTGCAGGATCAGACGGTGCTGCACCCAGTGCTATGCTCTGACCTGGTTGCACAGGGATCTGTGGGTCACAAGAGATGTGGTTCCTGGCATCCCACATTGCCCTGGATGATGGCAGAGTGGCAGACATCTCGTTGGGCCAACTGCCCCTTCTCTGTCTCCAGCTGCCACATCCCCTTGCCAGCCTGGGAATGGAGTAATGAGGCTTCCCCGGAGGGGTGTCTCAAGAAGCCCAGGGTGTTTCAGCTCTGCCCTGTCTCTTGCCAGAGGTGATGCCAGGAGAAAAGGCAATGCAGTAGGGTGGCTGCATCTTCCCCATTCCAGCACTGCAGGTGCTCTGGCTGGGGGTTTTCCCCTCTTGCCAGACCCCTACAGACACAAGAGGACACAGGTCACAGCACCTCTCTGTTTTATTGAAGACCAATCTCTCCCCTCAGCCAGCACAGAGCCAAGCACGCCCAGCTCTTCTGCATCTGCTGGGCAAAAGTTCTGCTTTGGAGGATGGAGGTACCTCCTTGGACCTGGGGAGGAGACTCAGGGATGCCCCTCAGTGCCCAGGGCTCCCAGACCTGCTGTTGTCCCTTCTCCAGCTACACCTTCCACCCAGCGTTGCCCTGAGGGATGTCCCCACCCATGGAAGGTGTCCCACCAAACCCTGCATGTGAGGTGCGAAAGCCACAGTAAAACTGGAGCATTAAACTTGGAAGTGACCAGCAGGACATGGGGTCATGTGCAGGGTGCTGGGGACTGTCCCACTCTGTGGTGTGGTTCTTGGGCACTGGGGAGAGGGCTGAGTTTCAGGGGTCAGGCTCTGCTCCCTCCCAACTCTGGCCTTGCCCTGAGGTCTGGTGGTGCCCTTTACAGCTGCCCCTAGCACTTGTAACCCCAGAGCCCAGCCCCAGGCAGGAGTTAACTCATGCAGGGCATCTGCTCTCCAGATCAAGGCTTCTCCTGCAGTCTGGAGGAAACTACCGTCAGCAGGAGGTGAAGGAGGGATGGAGGAAAAAAGGGCTTTGGAGACCAAAGGAAGGCTTTGGGGGACCAAGGAGCAGCAAGGAGAGTCCCCCTTTCCCCGTCCCTGTCCAGTAGGACCCTCACCCCAGGGGTCCCAGCTCGTGACTCCTCTTTGCATGGCAGGCACAGGCTGGGGGTTCATGGGGTGGGCAGCACGTTGCAAAGGAAAGGGGGGAGATGGTCCCTGCCAGGAGGAGAGCCCCTGTTTTTTATTTCCATTCACACTCTGCTTTAGTTATCCACATTCATTCCTGGGATCATGGATCCCTCCTCACCCTAAATTTAGATGGCTTCTGTCCTCCAGCCACCCACATCAGGGAATCAACCTGGCTACCCTGCCTCCCCCAACTACACCGCCCCCCCCTCTCCCGGCCCACCCCCAGCCTCCAAATCTAAAAGGGGGCAACTGAGAGCAGAGCACAATCCCATCCTCCCATCCCTCCCTGCTGAGTTCCCCAGCCCCATAGCCCCATGCTGCCAGGGATGGGGAGGTCCACTTGGTGTGGCTGAGCCTCTAATGGTAATGGTTGTTCATGTTGTTGAGGTGGGAGGCTGCCATGGCACTGAATGGGGCAGAGGGTTGGAGCCCATGCCCAGGGTAGAGGGATGGGCTGGAGCCAGGCCAGTAGGAGAAGCCAGCTGGTGTCACCCCCGAGGTCACGAGGTTGAGTTTGGAGATGCCCGAGAAGGGCAGTGGGGCCAGGTTTCCCTGAAATTTGTAGAGGGTGTGATCGGGGGCGGCTGGCTGGCACACCTGGGCCAGCCCATGGAAGTCGAACTTGTAGGCGTAGCGCTTGCCGTGGACCTTGGTCATGATGTTCTTGTCGTAGTAGTAGCGCAGCGCCCGGCTCAGCTTGTCATAATTCATGTTGGGTTTGCTCTTCCGCTCGCCCCAGCGCCGCGCCACCTCGTCGGGGTCGATCAGCTTGAACTCCCCATTCGTGCCCTCCCAGGCGATGCAGTTCAGGTTGGCCCGGTCTGAGAGCAGCTCCAGCAGGAACTGCCACAGCTGGATCTGCCCGCTGCCTGCAAGGCCGGGCCCCAGAGAGGTTACATCTCCCTCTCAGGCTGCAAGGAGTGAGGCAGAATGTGCCCCAGTCTCCCCAAACCCCACCCCACCACCTGACCCAGGTTTCAAACACACCTCATTGCATCTTCCCTGCTCTGAAGACATCACCATTTAGAGATGGTAACAAGGTCACATCTCTATTGCAGCTTCCCCACCCCATCCTGTCCCTCAAGGAAGAGGAGGAGATGCACTTCCAGACAAGGGTAGGAGTGGTCACAGATCAATGCAGGCTGCAGTGGGTATGGATCTAGGGTCTCCACATCTCTCCTGTCCTCATTCATACCCCACTGAAGATGAATACCCGCTCATTTGCTTTGGTGTGAAGATCTGGCCTGTTTCTTTCATCTGCAGCCCCGAGAAGGAGGCATCTTGGCAGCACCCCAATCCATCCCAGCACCAATATTCCCCACTGCCACGTCTGCTTGAAATTGGGCTGGTGTCACAACACAGCCTTTGCCCATCTCTAGGGGCACTGTGGCCTGCAAGGATGTCTCCATGGTGAGCTGAAGTCAGGGTGCAACACTGGTCTGATCTATACCTGTGGCAGGCACAGGCAGGTCTATGGGGAAGAAGAGACCAGGACAGGGCAGAATCTGCTGTAGCTTTCAGTCAGGCACCAACGTTCCTTATTTCCAGAGGAAAAATGTCCTCTCTGAGCCATGGCTATTGCACCCACAACTTGCACTGAGGAGCACCCTTGGTGGGTGCCCAAGATGCCCCTGTGCAAGGCTGTGCCCACAGAGGAGCCCGACATGCTGGTATGTGTCCAGGGTGAAGCATAAGGAGAGGCTCCACTGTGACTGGCTAGAGGTCATGAGAGGAGTGATGATCCTGAGGGTGATGAGCAGTCCCACATCTGGGACCAAGCCACCCTGGAGAGCAGCCCTGCATTTACCCAGATCCCCACATTCTGCCCCCCAGCCCCAATTCGAACTGCGGCAGCATCCCCTGCACATCCCTGCTCCCAACCCCAGCCCTTGAGGCAGAGGCTCTTCCTGCCACAGAGGAAGTGTCTTTGCATTTCATCTTCCTTGATGCGCTTTTTCTGGCGCTATTTTTTTCTAATGGTACCTGGATCCCATACAGAGGTTTAGCACACACAACCCCTGCAGCAGGCAGTCCCGAAGCTCTGCTGCCTTTCCCACAAAGAACCACCTTGTCCTGCTTTTTTTTTTTTTGCACCCCCTTATTTCATCTGATGCCCCCCAATTCTTGCTCTGGAAGAAGCAAGGAACAGCTGCACCCCATCCATCCCTATTCCCACTCTGAGATCCCAATCCAGGCAAGCAATCCCAGGTCTTGCCAAGGTATCGTATTTCCAGCTTCCCCATCCTGGGTCCAAGGTGGGGAAATCTCTCCTCCCTAGGATACATCCATATCCCTTGCCCCTTCTCCACCCTCACAGCCCCCACCTTGGGCTCCTGCTCCCCCACCCCATGCAAGGAGGGCAGGGAGGTGTTGGGGGTGCAGCTGGGTGAGGTGGTGAGGCTCCATCCCACCTGCCGCAGGGTGCTATGTTGCAGCACCTGCCGGTTCCCTGAGGAAACCTCCATGGATCCAAAAAGGTCCTTCCCACCGCAGCGCAGTGCGCAGAGTATGGCTGGGGTGAGTCCACAGTGCAGAGGCAAAAGGGCTCCCCCCAAGTCCCAATTTTGCCCCTACTCCTGTCCCAAAAATAGGACTCCCTTTGTCCTGTTCAAAGCACCTCCTGGCCCCCATCTTCTTGCCAAACAGGCAAGCTACATGGCCAAACACCACAGCACTGGCCCCGCAGCTGCCCAGTGACTGGTGCTGCTGCACTCCCCAGCAGGCTCCAGGCTGCTCCCTGGACAGTCCTTGGCTAATCCCCAGGACCTTGGATGGTTTTCCCTGGATGGATGACTTTGGTTCCCGAGGATCCATCATGTCGCACACTCTGAGCCCCAGCCCTTCACCGGCAGCTCCGTCCCGGCTGCTATCTCACCTCATTCCCCTGCTCCCAAGAACGCATCCCCCGAGCCCTGGATTACATCCCCACTCCTCCCGCCCAGCTCCCGGGCTCGCTGGCAGTTCCCTCCTCATCGGATGTCCCCGGAGCACCCAGGGAACCTCTCACTCGCCGACCCCATTGCGGGGCTCCGGGGGCGGGGGCGCTGGGCAGCCCGCTTGCCCTCCGATGGCGGCGCCCGGCCGTCGGGGCTCGGCCGCTTTCCCGGTGCGTTTTGGCGGCGGGATCCTCCCAGCCCGAGCCGCCCG
>VZTM01042313.1:34087-87524 GCA_013400555.1 Jacana jacana
TCGTGTGTGCAGTTTCATGTGTGCAGTTTCATGTGTGCAGTGCATGTACTCACTTGTTCACGCACACACCAGGGCTGGGAGTCTCTGCACACACTGACCCCCCCCCAGCTCAGTCCTTCCCAGTCTCCCAGCACCCTTTCTGGGGCACCCACAGCTCCAAGATCACAGCTACTTATAGCAGGGTGGACAGCCAGGGACCCAGGTATCCAAGCCACCCAGCGCTGTTCCACCATCCTGCCGCTCTACAGGGGATGTCATGGGTGGGGGGAGCACATCAGGGTGCCAAACCAGGCCTGCACTCCAGGAGGGCTGGGAGTGCAGGAGCAGGATAGATAAGGAGGCTGGGAAAGGGTGCTGGAGGAGGAGGCTAGGTGAGGCTCCCGGTGTGCCCGGGCGGAGCCAGAGCCGGATGCTGGCACGGATGTGCTGGCGTGGCCAGGCTTTGGGAGGGGAGGGGAAGGGAGGCGGGGGACAGGCGGAAGGATCTGGAACCTAAGGGTGATGGCAGCAGTAAGATGAGCCCCCTGCCAGCTGTGGGACACTGCCCCAAGTCCCCAGCACCCCCCATGTCTATAAGCTGATGCCCCCAAACCTGCCCTGAGTGTGGCCATCCCATTTGTGGCAGCTGGGTCCCCCACCCTGATTACCCCAATGCTTCCCCATCTCCCCAGGCCCACAGTGAGCAAGGACCCTTTGCTCTCTTCAAAACCAGCGGCGTGCAGAGAGAGGTGCTCTCATGTTGACAGGCTTTGTGGCAAACTTCTTTCCTAGCACTCAGCCTGGAAGGAGGGTGAGGGTGCAGGGCACAACCTCCCCTGGATGCCCCCTCCCATCTCCAGCCCCTTCTCTGCTCAGTAAGGTCAGCATGTTCCCGGTACATTTCAGTCGCTCCAGCTGGAACACCATGGGGGTGGGAACTGTTCTGCATCTCCTTTAACTGCCGTGCATGGACCTGAGGTGGGATGCAGAGAGCTCAGCCTGGGGCAGACACGGCCATGGAAACCCACCTGGGGAAAGGGAAATCCCTTCCAGCTGCTGAGAGCTGTGGGGCAGCAGGGCTGGGGCAGGCACCCTATCTCCTACCCCACAGTGGGTCCCTTGGGCCTGGCAGCCCCCTGAGGAGCAGAGCAAAGGCAGGAGCCCCTCTTTTTTTGACAAATGCCTTTATTTGCTACCGGATAGAGGTCTATTGCACAGCAGCTTGGCGGCTGCGGGGCACATGGCCCTGCCCCTGCTCAGTGCTGGATGCGGCGGATGGATTGGATCTGGTTGGTGTGGGCCTGGCTGCTGTATTCGTTGTACTTCTTGAACTCGCCGTTCTGTCTGTCCCGCTCCAGCACATACTGGTAGCCCCTGTATCCTGGGTACTGGTAAGCCACCCACCTGCAGGAAGACCCCTGGCTCAGAGTCCCAAGCCAGATCCCTCCCTCCCTCCTTCCCTCCATCCCATCCCACCCCATCCCATCCCATCCCATCCCATCCCATCCCATCCCATCCCTCTGCTTGCCCTGTGAGAAGGGGTACAGAAAACATCCCATGGTTTGGATTATCAAGGGAAGGGGAGCAGGCAGGCACCTATCCTTCTTGGGTTCTCCCTTCCCATTCCCTGGGGATATGCAGGAGGGAGGTGCTCACTGAACCCTTGCTCTTGGCCCCCACTGCCCCACTCCCCGCTGATGGGACTCACGCTCCGGAGTTCACTTTGATGGATGCCACCTCCTTGTTGCCCCAGCCCATGGCCTGCAGCGAGGGGTAGTCGTCACTCAGCTCAAACTTGTGGCCCTGGAAGTTCTCCGCCTCATAGAGGATGACTTTGCTGTCATTGTGGTTCTGTGGAGGGAGAGGGGTCAGCAGGATTGGTGTGGCTAGGGCAGGGATAGGCATCAGGAGGACACAAGCCAAGGCACAGTGGGGGGCCTGGGACTGAGCCTGGCTTCAGTGCAAGGCTTGGGGGTGTCCTTCAGCCTGGCACCCTCTCACTAGGACACCCCAGGGCTGTCCAGAAGATGCTGCTCTCGTGTCCTTGTGGTCCCCATGCACAGCTGCGGGGAGGGTGACAGCAACCATATCCTCTGCATCCATACAGGCCCCTGCCCTCAGCATCCTCTCACTCTCCGAGGCTGCAGGAGGGCTGCGGGGACACGCAGGTTGCTGAGAGAGGTCCCCCTGGCTCTGTGGGGCTTTGCTGGGTGCTGGGAACCGAGGGGTTAATGGCTGGGACACTGAGCGATGCAGCACTGTCCCCCATGCCCAGCCCCCACACGCATCTATCTGCACCGAGGAGCAGTCCTGCCAGTAAGGAGTGATCTTATCGCATCCCCTTTATTAAAGCCCGAGCATATCTGCCTGGTGATTATTAAAAGTTGGGGGGGACCCCCCCCTGCTCGGAGGCGCAGACGTGCCGCTATTGCGAGCACCAGTGTCTCTGCAGATGGAGCGATAGAGGCTGCATCTGCCTGGGCACTGCTCGGGTACTCCAGGCAGGAGGGGGACGCACCCCGCACCCCAAGCGTCCCTGTGGTCTCAGCTCACCCCATCCCCGGGTATCTGGGGCAGAGCTGGGTACAAGGCTTGGGGTCCCCAGCCTGGGAGGTGGCTCTCCAACACACAAAGCTGAAGGTGGTGGGACAGTGTCTCAGGCTAAATTTTAAGCCTAAAGAGCATCCCAGGGTCCTTGCAGGGAGGCAGGAGCTGGTGGGTCCAGATACCCCTCCATCCTCCTGCACCTCCATGCATGTCTCACCCCACCGTCCCACATGCCACCTAGCCTGTCCTCCCATTTATCCCTCATCCATTCTCCCTCCATGCTGGGATGTCGAAGGGAGGCTCTGCCTGCACTGGGATCCCCGCGACTCACCGCACACTTGACGGGGCGGAAGGAGAGGAGGTGCTCGGTCCGGTAGCCGCTGTTCCCACTCCAGGCCTCCCACCGGGGATAGTCACCCTTCTCCAGGATAAACTGCTGCCCCTGGTACTCAGGGTACTCGAAACCCACCCAGCTGGAGGGGAGAGGAGGAAAGCCCTCAGGGATGCACAGCACAGCCCCAGCGCTCAGCCCAAGACCAGCTTCTCCCCCACACAGGAGATGGATATATTCTGGCAGGGTATGGGTCTGTCATGGGGGCTGGGGTCCTTGCTAACAACAAACATCCCATTTGAGAGCGGGACCCCTCTGCCCAGGGCCACACCATTGCCTCTGACCCACACTATGGCTCAGCAGATGGGGAAACAGAGGCACCACACAAGGAGTGCAGGGAGGGTGATGGCACGATGAGGCTGTGTTGGAGCTGAGGAAGAACCTGGGTGTCCTGGCTCCAAGGCAGCTCCTGACAGTCCCCTGGGAGCAGTGAATTCACGGGGCTTGCGGGGCACTTACGGGCCGGACTCCACCTTGATGGAGCGGATCTTGCGGAAGCCACGCTCCATGATGCTGGGGCACTCCATGAGGAACTCGCAGCGCTTGCCCTGGAAGCTCTCCTCTTCCCACACTGTGATCTTGTACTGCCCCAGGGTGTCCATGGCTTCGCTGCTGGTCATGCAGGTCTCTCAGCTGCTGGCAGAGCCCCATGCATCACCCCGGGAAGGTGACCACCATCAGCCCCCAGCCTCCCCGCTGCCTGCTGCTGAGGCTGGGGTGCCAGTGGTGCTGTTCTTGCACATCCCATGCCACTGGCCTCTCACCCTCCCAGGCTGCCATGGGGGGCACTTCCCATAAGGGTGCTGTGGGATCTCTGTCTGGTGACCCCCAAGCTGCAGAGGGCACTTGCAATGCCCCATCTCTCCATGCATTGCCCCCAAGGTTGCCTCCATTTCTCTGCTTCCAAGCTCCCTGGGATGACTCCTGGGGTCGTCCAGGTGTGGTAGCACAGTATCCAGTGCAGGGTAGGGGGCTGCAGTGACCCCCATTCAGACATGGCTGCGAGGTGCAGCTCAGCCCTTGCAAAGCTGGGTGACAGCATCCCCCCTGCCCACACTGCCCACTCCTGCTGTGCCACCCAGTCCCCGGTGGCCTGCCCTTCCCCAGAGTGTGCGTTTGGGGGGGGCGGTTTGGTGCTGAGGAGGGGGCAAAGGGGGCATGGCAGCGCCTGTGCAGTGGTGGGGCTTGGGGGCTCACAGCTTGGTACTTACTTGGTCGGCAGGGCACAGAGACGAGGTGGCGGTGCCGATGCCGGCTTCTCCCCTCGCCCTTTATAGGCGGGTGCCGAAGTGCCGATGGTGCAGGCGGGCAGGGAGCTGTGTCAGCAGGCAGGGGATGGGGGGGTGGCGGGGGTGGGCACCCACCCCAGACTCCGGCTGTCCATTCCAGTTAGGCAGTGTGGCGAGAGCGGCCCCCCCGCACCCTGCGGGGCTGACAATGAAAATGCTGGGCTGTGTTTGCGCAGGGGCTCAGGGCACAATGGGCAAAGGGCCTGACGCGCTGCTTTCCTTTCTGCCCCTGGACAATGTCCCTGCTTGGCCCAGGGATTAGGGAGCCAGCCTTTCCCAGGGCACCCACAGCCTTTGCCAGGGTTGAAGCTTGTGGGAAGGAGGTGCCAGGGTGAAGTGGGGATTTGCCAGCTGGGAGCTGCTGGGCACTGACGTCCTGGGACTGGGATGCGGGGCTCATCTGGGACTGCATCTGCCCCTCCACCTGTGGCTCTGCCACCGTGGGTCCCTCCTCTGGTGAAGCTCTGACTTGCATGTCCTGAGCTGGCAGGGCAGGGCAAGGGACTCAGGCTGCACAGGCAGAGCTGCATGTGGAGTGGCAGAAGGTTAGGAAGAGTAAGAGGGGTGGAGGACATGTTGGCACAGCCACAGCTTGGTCAGTCCAAACTCTGGGGGATGTGCAACACCCTGTGGAGGTCCCTGTTGGCTGCAGACCAGGCACTGNCCCAAGCTCTGAGGGATGTGCAACACCCTGTTGGCTGCAGACCAGGCACTGGCGGACCCCAGCATTTAACAAGTTCCTTGCTTGCAATGCCCTGGGCATGTCACCTGGCCTTGAAAAGGCTCCCTGCCCACCTCCCACCCAGGCAGGGGACACTGCACAAGAGGGAGGGGACCAGCTCTGGGGCACAGTTCTGTCCTTCACCTGGGTGGCAGGACCAGCCTTACCTGGGAGTGCACTGTGCCATGCAGACATCCCCAGTGTCCCCCACCAGAAACTGAGTTGGATGAGCCCAACACAGGCTGGAAAGGAAGAAGAGTGCCCATTTCAGTCGCAAAGTTCCAGGTCTCTTTGCAGCAGCGTTTCTTGCAGGTATCCTGTGTAGTAGCCCACGGTGAGGCTGGGCATTCTCCACCTTCAGCTGGGCAGGAGCCATGCTGGCCTCTTGGCAAGGGCTGGCTCAGAGCACCCCAAGCCTTCCCAGGAAGACCCCAGCCCTCCTCGGGGTCCTGAGCATCCCAAGAGAGCCTGGCATTGCCAGTGATGGTGGGTACATCATGGGCAATTGGGGAGGGTGTTCAGACACCTGGCATCTCTGCCCTGTTCTCAGCAAGAATTGGGGACTGAGGGGTGACAGTGGGGATGGGTTGGGGGCAGGAGTCGTGGGTACTTTTTGTGACACCCCCCCCCAAGTGCTCGACAAGGCACCAGGGAGCGTTTCTCTCCCAGTTCTCAGGCTCGTTGCCGGGCTGCGCCGATGCCTGCAGATCCCAGCAGAGGGTGCAGCCTTGCAGTGGTTGGAGCTGGCTCCAGCTACGGGGCATTGGTGGCCCTAGCCAGAAACAGGCACTGGGGAGGGGACCCACCATTTGCAACGTCCTGGGTGCTCATAGCAAGGGAGGAGACCCCCTGGGAGCTGCCTCGGCGAGCAGAGTATAGGGATGCTCTCCAGGGAGGGAAGGGGATGCATGGAGTTAAGCAGACATCCAAGTTATGCAGCATCCAAGACCCAGCCCCACCTCAATGTGGTTGGAGAGGGCACAGCCTGGCTCAAATACTCAGCTCCCCACACATACCCCGTCTGTC
This sequence comes from Jacana jacana, assembly GCA_013400555.1. NCBI lineage: Eukaryota > Metazoa > Chordata > Aves > Charadriiformes > Jacanidae > Jacana > Jacana jacana. The sequence goes on from VZTM01042313.1 coordinate 40,041, forward strand.
TGCTCCCCATCCCATCTCTCTTCTCTCCACCTGTCGAGCTGTATGTCCCCATCACTACCAATCGCATTGCCATGGCCTCTTTTCTGGACACATGAAGGACCCTCTAAGTCCTAGAGGTATGATGTCTCTGTGCAGGGCATGGTGTGGTGACACTGTCCTGCTTGCTAGCCAGGGAATTGCTTCCTCAGGGTGGCGTGGGGACACCCCTCAAAGTGCAGGGGGTCAGGTTTGAGCAGCCCCAACACCTTAGGGAAAATGGGGCAAGATGCAGAGCTAGCGCACTGCAGGGTCCCCCCACATCACTCCTGCCCCTTGCCTGGGCTGCATGAGCAGAGCTGTGGGGCACTGGTTAGTCTGGGGTGCTATGAGGTGTGAGAACAGGCTGGAGTTATGGGATGAAGGGCACTGTGGGGTGTATCACAGAGCAGCAGGGTGTAGGGCACCACAGGATATGTGGATGATGTGGCATGTGCGTATCAGGCGTGGGGGGCATTGCATAGCATGCCACGGGATCTATGGGGCACTGGTGCTGTGCCATGAGGGGCATGGAGGCAGCTCAGTCACCCCCACACAACCCTTTGCATAAAAGCATAAAAACATTGGGGGGGGTGTGTGGTGTGGGTGCAGGGAAGAAACCAGGAGGTAGATGCAGGCTGTGCCCCTTCCTTGCTTCTCAGTGTGTCCCACAGGCTGGGATGTGCCTCACCCCCCACGTGGCACGTTTGGGGCAGCCTCATGGGAGCTGCAACCACATCTGGGGACAGTGGATTGGGGGTGGGTGGGGGAACCACATGGCACCATGCTGAGGGGTCTTCCCCATTACACCCCAGGGTGCTGACCCAGCCTGGCCTCACTGCAGCATCTCCCAGCACCTGCAGGTGGTCCCTGTCACCAGTCAGTGTCCCCGTGGCTGGGTCGCCTGCCAGCCCCCAGCCACATCTGCCAGGGGGAGGCTGGTGCGGGGGCAGGCAGCCACTCTGCTCAAGGGCAGCTGCTAATACTGGCTCTGGGAGCCGGGTAGAGCTCGCCCAGGGACTCCTGCATAGGCTAATTTAATAAGGTCCCCACGTCGCTGCCGGCTCAGCCTGTTCCCTGCGCTAGCAAAACAGATCGGGTTTCTCAGTGCCACCGGGCACAGCGCAGGCGGCAGGCAGCCACGGTGGCAGGACAGGGTCACCCAAGTGCACCACGCCAAGGCCACAGCTTGTGGTCCCCAGCTCTGGGGTTATACCCCATGCCTTGTGCAGGTGCTGGTCCTGGGATGGTGCATGGCTTGGGGAGTGGAGCGGGCTGAAAGGCAGCTCTGAGGGAGGTGAGGCAGGCGTTGCCTGGGCATCCTGATGCTGATGCCACATCTGGGGCTCATGGTAGCATGCTCTCTTTCTCACTGCTATTATGAGTATCCAGACTAGCTGACCAGGTCAGCACAGCTGCATGCCATCCTGCATCTGTCTGATCCCATGGACTGAGCTCTGACCACCCCCCCGAGCCCTGCTAGCCCCTTTCTCCTTGTCCTGAACCCTACTGGGGGCTATGCTGTCACCCCAATGGGCTGGAGGTCCAGAGACTGGGCCGAGCGGGAGCAGATGGAGCTGGTGCCGGCTCCTGTTTGTCTTTCTCCCAGTTGCCTGGTGCTCTGTTTGTTCTGGGGATGGCTTCCTGCTGCCAGGGACAAAACAGGTGGCTTTTATTTGCAGGGTCTGGCTGATTACATCAGGGGCAGCGTGTGGTTCTCCCCACCCAGCCCCACAGATCAGTTTTCCTCCACTTTCTCCCCTCAGTAAGGATGGTAACACCCTCCTTCTCTCCCCAAGCATCTCTCCTTTGGAGCTGCTTTGAACATGGCCACACCAGGATGGCTAAATCCCAGCCAAAACCCCCACTTCTACCTGCCAGGTCCCCAGATCCTAGAGCTGAGGAGCTCACCAGGTTCCCCTGTGCTACTCGTTCCCTCCTGGGACCTTGCTAGCTGCAGAGGACACACATGTGTGGGCACATCCCAGTCACAGAAGCCTCCTTGCAGAGGGAGCCCCAGCACACGCCAGCCGACCCGCACACACGTGTCCCCCGCGCACCCGGCTGTCCCCTCCCGCCAGCCGGAAACTCCCAGCATCGCAAACAGCCTGGCAGATGTTGCTGGGATTAGCTCCCACACAGGCACACACGCACGCCCTGAGCTGCCAGCCTCTCCGTGCTGTGCCTGGAGGGGACAGAGAGGTCCCAGGTACTCAGGCTCCCCCAGGGCAGAGTTTAGCAGGTACCTGCCCCCACTCCTACTGTGCCCAGGGCAGGATGAGTCTCCACGGTGGACTCATGGGCTGTGGGAGAGGGACCCCTATGGGAACTGGGGACTGAGATGCTGATTGGTCTCTGGGTACCATTTCCAATGGCTGGAGAAGGGCAGGGACACAGTGGAAGGCACAACAGTGCAAGGAGTACCCACTCATGCATGGAGCAATCCCATACCCCCAGCCTCTGCTCTCCCCATGTACCCATAGCCCTCAGACTGCCACTCTTGAGACCTGCTCTCCAGACTTGCCCACCCATTGCCACCACCAGCACCCTGGCCAACCCTGGGCACATTGCTCATATCCTTCCTGCAGTACTGTGGGTGTTCACGCTGCCCCATGGCACCCACAGCTCCAGAGATGCACCTGTAAAGACGCACAAAGACAAAGGGTGCTCTCAGGGGACAAATGCTCACCTCCTGCCACCCATCCAGGACCTGTCCTGTTCAATCTCTGCCTGGCCCTGACCCTGCCTGCAGGCTGCCCCCAGTGTGGGGGCTTGCTCAGTCCCCTGGCTCTGCCAGCCTTGCTCCCCCTTGCATCCCCAGGAGATGCCTCACCTACCTGCTCCCCACTGTTCCCATGGGGACTAATCCCACCTGAAGGTCAGGGAGGCTCCACCAGCTGCTCAACTCCTGCCTGTGGATTACAGCCTGGGTGTGAGCAGGTGGCAACTGCTGTGTCCCCAGGATGGCCCAGCCCTGGTGTGGGACTGACAGCCAGAAAAAATGCAACCAGACTGCTGTGAAAGGGGCTCCAGGGTGGCAGGTACTGCAGCCTCAGGTGTCCCCCCTACATCCCTCATACCCTACCCAGATGGGGATGGTGGGCACTGGGGCAGAGAAGATGGTATCTGGTCCTCAGGTCCAGATTGCGAGCCGAACTGGAGCTCACTGGTGCCAGCCACTGTTACTCCCTGCCTATTATTGCAGATGGCCCCAGTCTGGCATCCCCAGGGGACCCCCTAGCTACTGTGTCCTGGAGAAACATGCCTGTCACCACACAGTGCCCACCACGGACTAGTTCCAGGAGAGTGGTGATGAAGAGCATGTACCACCCTGCACCCAGCCCATCCTGGATGCAGTTGCAGTTGCACCTCCTCCAGTACATCATCTCATATTTGGAGGGGCACCACAGGGCGAGCACAGCTTCCTGGGTCCCATCTTTACCCACAGCACCTGGGGTATTGCTATGGGGGTACGGGACACAAGGACAGGGTTAAGGATGGTGGTGTGGTCCTTGGACCTTCCCTCCCCAGCTCCCTCAGCCCCACAGCCAGGGGATGTCAGCTCAACCAGCACCTGGCCAAGGTCCCACTCCACCCCAGTGCTCCTCCACTCCCCTGTCGGCAACATCTGTAGTGCTGAGCCAGGGTGACATTCGTCCAGGAGGCAGATGAAAAGCCTGGCAGCGGTGGCTCTCCTCCTCTAACAGCTCCAAGGAGGCAGTGCAGGCGAGGGCTGAATGAGGCTCTGCAGCCAGAACAGAACATCCTGCCTTGAGGCTCCCAAAGCCAGCAACAGCTGGAGCAGGAACTGTGGCCCTGGCACCCTGCTCAATGTCCATCCCCCAGGCATGCTCCTCGTGTGCTCCCCAGGGCCATCAGCTGGGCCAGGAGAAGGGACCCCCATCACTCCCCTCTCCCCTGAAGGCCCTGTGGGAGGATGGAGCTGAACCATTTTAAGATTTGGGACACATCCAAACTCTGGGATTTTACCCCCAGAACCTTGAGTCCTTCAGTCCTGTTTGCTCATGGGAGTTCAGAGCCCTTTCCCAGAGCAATGGAAAAACCAGTCCCTTTACCCTGGTGGCCTTTGAGTGCAGGAAGCAGGGAAGCCAGGAGGAGACCCACCCTGTCCCTGATCTTCCCCATAGCCAGGGTTGGGCTGGGGGTGGGCAGGGCAGCCTGTTGTTTCATCATAGCAGGATGCAGCTCCACACCTGGGATCCACTTCTCCTCTCCACCCTGCCCATCAAAGAGCAATAAGCACGTCCTGGAGCCAGCTGGGCCAAAGGCTGTTTATCCCCATGGACTCGAGGGGGGAGGGACCGTGCGAGATGGACCCGTTGCCTGGGAATGGTATCTGAGACTACATGCCCATCATGGGGAGTGTAGGACCCCAGCAGAGCCGGGACAGTCCCTTATGCTCCCCACTTTGGACTCCCTCCTTGGCCAGGAGAGAGCTGAGTGGGGCTGGAGAGAATGAAGGGTGCTCAGCAGCACCCAGACCAGACATTAGCCCAGCCCCAGGGACATGAGCAGCTTCAGTCTCCTTAGCCCAGACTGGAGTTGAGCTGGCTGGGTACCCACAGCGGTGCTGGGACAGAGTGACCTTCCTGGGGCGGGGAGCTCCTGCTCAGCCCAGGCACTCTCTTCCAGGCAGGATGGAGCTGTGGCAAATAGGTTGGGTAGGGGAAAGCTGGGGGCTTGGGGTGCCCACACCACCCTGGGGTACCCACAGAGCCCTGCATGCAGCAGCTGAGCCCCGAGTGATCCCTCCCGGGACTCTGGGGTGCAGAGGACAGCCAGCTGCCTCTGCCACATCCTGCGGTGGAGCGGTGCCTGCCCCGGGGTGTCACACCCCATCCGGGCTGTGCAGGACATGCAGCCCGCAGGCAACACCCCCATGGGCAGCCTTCAACAGTGCACACCTCTGCGCACACCCTCACCTTTGTACGATGCACACACACATACCAGGACACGGAGCAGCACGTGTGGCAGGGGCATGGCCAGCACACACACAGGCTGGGCTCAGCCAGAGCACACACACACATATGAACACATACATGCAAATGCACACGCATACACATATGCACACCTGTATGCAACTACACCTATATGCAAATGAAGACCGGGGTGTTCCTGCCTCCTCAACGCTCCTCCTGCCCCCTGCCTGCCCCATGCAAATCCTCCCTGGGCAGAGCTGCAGCATGCAAATCCCCAGCCCGGGTCCCCTGGAAATGGCCATGCAGGGCAGGGGGAGAGCACCGTACAGCAAAGGCAGCATCACACCCCCCTGTGCCTCGTTCCATGCCAGCCTGGCACAGCCCTTGGCACCGCTACCAGCTCTGGCACGGGAGATGTGGGTGTTTAAGGTCCTCATCTGTGCTCAGGGCAAGGGTCAGCTCACTCTTGGGTGCTAATCTGCCAAAGGGCCACCCCCAGGCAACACAGTCCATTGAGTAATGAGGCTTCCTGGGGTCATCCCCAGCTTTGCAGGGTGTCACAACTTCCCAGTGCCACTGGGTTGGAAGGGCTGAGGCAGAGAGAACAGGTTGGGAAGATGCAGGGGGAGCGATTTCTAGTGCTGTCACTTGAAGGTGTCCCATTCTCCTGTTGGGGACACACATGCTGCTCTGGGGATAGACCTGCTGCCGGTGTCAGCACAGGGTCTGGCTCACTGGCTGTTGCCTGGATACCCCGAAAAATCAAAAAATAATTTAAAGAAAGCTTTTCTGGAGCATGTGGGCTATTTTCAGGGTGCAACATGGGTCCCACAGGGTGCAGGGTTGTGCCAGGGGACAAGGCAGCCCAGCAGTGTGTGGAGTCACCAAAGGGAGAGTGAGGCAGCTGGGCAGCATCTCCACTCCTCTGCTCTGCCAGATCCCATCTCGGCAGGGCTCTGCCCACACTGGGACACACGTGCAGCGGCTGGAGCAGTGCAGGCGGAGGGGTCTGGCTTTGCTCACTGTTATTAATTGTACTCTGTTTGATCCCAGCCTGCTGCAGGGGGTTGTGCGTATCAGGGCATGTGTTGTGCTTTCTCAGCTTTTCAACTTTGCCAGGCTCAGTGGCAGGAGACAGAGCCTGGAAACGTGGACCCGTGGCCACCGTGATGGCCAGTGACCACACCGTGTGGTGGTTGTTCCCAGACTAGGACAAACAATTTGCTTCAGAGAGACATGGGGAGGCTCAGGACCCCTGGAGATGCTCTTTGATTTTTGTGCTCTCACACATCAGCTATTGGAAACTTTCTGAGCATCTGCCCGGGCAGGGAGCCCGGAAGGTGCCTTATCTCCATCGCTTGCAGGGACATCCCAGGGAAGGAGCAGGGCTCTCTTGTTCCAGGGCAAGGGCTTCTGAGCCTAGTCCTGCACATGGATTGAATGGGGATGAGGGAAAGCAGCAGGAATAATCCTAGCCCTAGAAGCTCCCAGGCTTCTTCACCTCCAGCCTCTTCTCTTCTCCATCCACATTGTGGGGCTTGGCTCAGTCCTTGTGGTGTTTGCAGAGAGACTGCAGGAAGAGAGTTTGGAACTAGATGATGTTTAACATCCCTTGTAACCTAAACCACTCTATGACTCTATGATTCTAAGGGCTTGGGACCCACCTGTAAACTCAGAGCACCCTGAACACAGCAGGGCTAGAGCTGGATCCTGAGCTAAAGAAGAATGCCTGTGCCTGATGGGGAGCACCTGGGAGTGACACACCTCGGGCAGGGCAGAAGCATCCTTGGGACTGTCAGGGAAATTGCAAACATGGCTAAGCAGGGAGATATAGGACATTTTACATCACCCAGACAACATGCTGGGAGGAAATCATGTCCATTGCTGTCCCATCTCTTCACTCTCTGGGACTCCCTGCTGTCTCCATGGGGCTAGGAGCCATGCTGGGCTCTGAATGTCTCTGTACTGGCCAGGATGCAGACAGGACAGGGGATGGGACAGGAGTCTGGATCAAGCACTGCACTGCACTTTCTGAGTCAGGCAAGGAGTGCGCAGGGCTATCCTGGAAGAGACCCCTCAGCTTGCTAGATCCACACCCCCCCACACCCCTACATCCCAGAGCAAGCACAGGCAGTGGAGCTGGTACCCGGCTTGCAAGGTGAGGGGGAGCAGCAGGCAACAGCTGCCCAGGGCAGACCAGTGCACAGGCAGACAGACCCTGGAAGGGCTGGGTTAGAACCTGAACAGGGGTTTGTGGAAAACGATGCGACATCCCTCCATCCTCTGCCCTGCCTGCTCCTGTCCTCCCTTCCCTACTGTCTGAAGACAGTCTGGTGCCAGCAGACCATCAAGACCTACCTGGGCATTTGGCAGAACCTGGTGAGCTCCACCCTGGTCCAGTGCTGTGCCAGGGCAGGGCAGGACTGCCAGGGCTCCCCACACCTGCCACAGCTCTGCAGAGCTGCTGGGGGACAAGGACCAGGCTGCCCTTCCCCAGCAGGAACGTGCAGGTGGGATGCATGTGCCTAGCGTGTTACACGTGCCCGTCATGCCATGGGCACACAGGCATGGGTCCTGTTCATCACAGGCTGCAAAGCTGAGTGTCAGAAATAACCACGTGTACCAATGCCATGCAGGTCCCATGTCCCATGCGTGTGCCGGTCCCGTGGCGCTTGTGCAGGCTGCGTGTGCAGATGGCTGTATCACGTGTGCATTGCTTCATGCATGTGCCACGCACAGGCCATTCGCTCTGCCACGTGTGTTTGGGCGCAGATTGCATGTTGGGCGCACGTCCCACGCGCACCCCGCACACGGGCTGCGTGTCGGTCCTGGCACGCCTGGCTACAGCGCGGGCTGCGTGTCCTGCGTGAGCCCGGGTGCCGCGGGTCATGGGCGCAGGGGGACAGAGGGACATGCTGCCCCGCTTGCAGACGGGCTGGACCTGCCTAACGCGAGCCGAACGAACAAAACGTTCAGGTCAGGTCTTGCACGTGGGGCTCGACGCCAGGCAAGTGCAGAGTCACTCCGGGCTGGGACGGCGCGGGCTGGAGGGGTTGCTCTGACCCGGGCTGCCGGCAGCCTCTTCCCAGTCCTCGCTCCCGGGTCGGGTCCCTCCAGGCTGGTGGCTGGGAGCCGCTGTCCTTGCTGCACCCGCTGCTCCCGACGGGCTCCTCCGGGGGTAAAGTCCGGGAAGTTGGATGCTTGACACCTGCTGCCTGGGAAAGCCAAACAGAGCAGGGGCGGGTTAAACTGGCACAGCAAGGTGGGGAGGGAGGGTGGAAAAACAGGGAAAGGAAGAAAGAAGGAAGGAAGAAAGTAAATGGAAGAAGGTAGGGGAACAGAAAACACAGGTGAGAGAGAAGGGAAGAGTTAAGGGAAAAAGGCAGCTGGGACAGTGTCCCCCAGGCCCATCCCCTTCGTTCCCAGGAGTTCGGGGGTGCCACTGGGATCCCAGGCGGAGCTCCCAGGGTGTCCCCCATGCCTGGCACCCTGCTCCCAGCCAGGCAGGCAGGACCCCGGCCCAGGTGTGCCGGGCTCCAGCAGCTCACCTGGCTCCGGTGACACGTTGGCAGCTGGCAGGTGAGCGGCTTCGCCTTCCCCTGCTGGCTCACGAGCAGAAAATGAGGGTGACGCCGGCTGGATGGGGCTTTTATAGCCCTGATAAAAATAGCTTGCTGGCTGGTCGGTGATCGGGGGGCCGGAGAGATGTGACTGAGCAGAGACAGGCGAGAGGGCTGGGCTGGCGGCGGCGAGCCTTCTCCCCAGCACACCTGTCACGGCTCTGTGTTTGCTCAGAGCAAATATTGACCCAGGGAAGGCAGGCTGGGCAAGCGAGGCGATTAGCCCACCTAGATTAGAGGCAGAGCAGGTCTCTATGCAAACTCTCCAGGGCTGCCTTTGTTAATGGGAGCCTGATGGGGCTGATAGGAGCCAGGAGCCTGGGTGCTGGGGAGGGTGCTGGGGAGGAGGAGGAGGAGGTGTATGAGGGGAATAGAGGAGGAGACATTCATTAACCTGCACTGGAACAACACCAGCTGTCACTTTTCCACCCACCTGCCCGGCTCACTTTGCAGCTGGGGGTGAGGGGAGAACGGGGCACCAGGGGAGGCAGGTGTGGGGGTACCCGACCTGGGCAGCTGTGGGGTGGGGGTTGCTTGCTTGTAAGGCCTTGGGCTGCTGAAAGGTGAGGGAGCGGTAAGGTCCCAGAGCTGGAAGGCAAAACCTCAAGCAGCCTGACACTGAGTGCCAGTCGATAGCAAGGACTGCCTTGCTCCCACCCCAATCCCCCCCAGCTGATGCTGAAGACCACTTGGGCACACCAGGGCAATGGACACTTCATTTAGAGGAATCCACAGACCTCTGAGGTGGGCAGCAAAGCAGAGCTTGGCAAAAACACCTTTGCTTGGTCTCTTTGGGAGACTCTCCAGCATGGCCACGTGGGCCAGGAGCCAGCTCTCCGAATGCAGCTGCAGGAACAGGATGTCTCTTCACTCCATGTGCACATGCCTTCCTGTGGGATCACCACATCCCAGAGTCACACCACTCTCCTGCATCCAGGCTGTGCCACTACCCAGCGGTGTCACCTGGGCAGACAAACCCCTGTGCTGTCTCTAGGAGCAGCATCCAGAGCCTGTGTGATCCAGGAGAAGTTTAGCCACACTCCTGAGCGCCCAGCCACGCTACTCAGCCCTGAGAGTCCTCAGCTGATCCCAGCTGGAGCCAGGCTATCTCTCTGGGTTACTCTGGCACCCACAGTTCCCTGGATAACAGAGCATGAAGGGCAGCTGTAGTGGCAGGAGAAGCTCCTTTGTGCAAGTGCAGTGGCCTGTTTGTTTGTGTAGATGGGTGTGCTTGCGGGTGGGGAAGGGGGTAAAGCTGCTTTAATCCCCGTGGTGGACACCTGCAGGTATCCTGGTCTTCGGTGTGCTTTAGGAACTGCCACCATTGCTCTTTCCAGAGCTGGAGTGTGCCTGCAGCTTGCAGTAAATGGATTCCCAAATATAAGTGGATAGTGGCAAATCCTTATCGGCCAATGCCACCCAGCTCTTCTTCCTTGGAGACTTGTCCCTCCAAAAGTCAGGATTTTGAAAGGTAGGCTCCATCCCTCCTGCCTGCTGCTGCCTCTGGGGAGTCCTGCAGACTCCCAGCCCAGCAGAGCATGGCACAGGGAGAAGCTTGAGTGGTACCAACTTGCTGGCCTTGGTTGCTCTGATCCTCCTTTCCAGTAGTTTTGCTGCTGAAGGAAATGCAGATCCATCTTATCAGCCTGTGGGGATAAGAAAAGTGAAGTTGGTGCTATATGGACCCTGATGCTGGGGCTTGCCCACTTCTCCTTTACTGGCGTGGGAAACATACTGGGCACGTTTCGCCTCTTCCTGCTGAGCCACACACTGGCTGAGAGGAGCAGCAGCTCCTGGTGTTGTCTGCTCGGCTGTCCCCCTGGGAGAAAAGTGGGTCCCTTGAGCTTGCAGAGTGCCCTGAAGCAGACAACTATCCTGGTGACCATCTTCTACCTGCTCTGGCATCTCCAGGGCAGCATCTACCCATGTGTGCACTGGGACCAAGCTCCTGCTCGTGCAACCAACATGGTTGGCCCCGGCATAGTTAGGCCAATCCTCCTCTCGCAGCAGCTAAGGGCTTGTGTGACCTCACTGTCCCAGGAGGGCTGACTAGCTCTCATCAGAGCGCCTCTCCTGTCCATCCATTGTGCCCTGGCCTCACCTGAGCATGGACTACAAAGCTCCCATTCCCAAATGCTAAAGCAGCAACACAGCTGAGCCAGCAAAGACCAGTGTCTCAGACATGGGATGCTGGGGGTGAAGGGTCTCTGCCCAGCTCTGCCAAGGGTTTTGGGAGGATCACCCTCACGTTTTCACCCTCCAGACTTTGCCCTGCCTTTGTAGACACTGCAGGCTAACTTGGTGGCCAGGGTTGGGGGGTAGGACCTTTCCAGGGTCCTACCTAGTAATCAGTACAGGGGGAGAAGAGGCTGATTTCCAGCATCCAGGGGCTGTGCACACCTGCAGCAGGGGATCCAGTGGACTGTCCCCTAGCACTGCCACCTTCTCCACAGGGACAGAGAGCCAGGCCAAGCAGGTCTTAGCAGGGGATCCAGGCTCCCCAGCTGCAATGGGACGGCAGAGCCTTGCAGACACTCTGGCAAGGGAAGACCAAGAGCAGCTTTGTTCCCTTTCCTTTATCTCCCAGACAATGACACGATTCAGCAGGTGTTAAATGTTTTAATGGGATTCAGGAGAGCTTCTGTTGCCCACCTGCCCCAAGGCCATTTCACCCCTCCCTAGGAGCCAGGACTAACAGCCAAGAAGAAAAGGCCTGTTGTGCGTTGCATTAACTGCCTGGTGACTGAGCGCTCCTGATAACCAGCACAAGGAGCAGGGGAGCTCCACGAGCTTGTCAGACTCACACTCAGCCATCCTCGGGCTGGTCCTGTACCTGCCTGCAGCTTGTCCTGGCCACCAACCTCAGCCCCATGGGAACATCACCCCACTCCAATCACCGGTGGGAAGGGGCAGGACCCATATCTACAATACCTCCATTAGAGAGATGTGCTTTAGAAACGTGGCCGGTATTGGGCCAGGGGCCAAATCCAGCCCTGGAAGCCAGTATGACAAGTTCAGTCTTCCTCTTGCCCGAGATCCAAATGTGGTTAGCAGAGGCAGGGCTTCTCCTTTCTTCTGGGAGCCAAACTACTTCCCAGCTTGTGAAGAGGAAGCAGGAATTTCTGCAACGCAGGAAAGGGGCTGTCCCTGGTGTATTTTTAATTTAGGATGAGGATAAGAGAAAAAAAGTGTGTGCCAGCTGCTAACGGCTTTGCTTAGTGCACACTGAGTGGTTTCTGGTTGAGAGGCACCAGAGAAGACCTGGAATAGAGGTGACACCACCATCTTGTAACCCATGCAGGGAGCGAGGGAAGGATGATATCTCTCTTAGAGGCGTAGGTAGGTCTCTTACCTCTCATTTCCTGGCTCACCTGATGCCCAAGGTACTGTCTCAGGGCTCTCTTTCACTAGAGAGACACTAATCAGAGAAGTGAATTTTCCTCTGGTAGTGCTCCATCAGGAGAGTACGGTGTGAGTTCTGCTTCCTCCCAGTCCGGGCTGTGTTCAGCACGTGAGAGTGGGGAGGATGGGCACTTGAATGACAAAAAAGTCATTCCATGTGTGTGTCTGCACTCAGGTTCTATCCATTCACTCCTGAGTGTTACACCAGGCTAACACACAGCATTGCTCATGTTGACCCATGTTGTCCCACAAGGCAGAGGAATTAATGGTGACGCAGTCCAGGGAGCATCAGATCATGCAGCAGGTCTGAGGATGGACAAACTCACAACCTTGTCTGTGCTGCTCCAGGCTGCCCTTGGGTTCCTGCAGGCTGCTGGATTTAACCTGCTTTAGGACAATGGCAAGACTCCTGCCCCTGCCTGTGCTACCCATTTGAGGAGCCTGTCACAGGACTACAGCAAATCCTAGTGCGGAGCCTGGACCGGGCAGAGTCACCCCAAGTGGAGCTGAGCAGCCAAGCCCTGATGCTGCCTGAGCTGGGGAAGAAGGAGGTGGTACCCCATCACCTGCTCAGCACCAGCCGAAGCCCAGAGGAAGAAAGAAAAGCTGCTGTGAAGTAGGAGACCTGGCACCCAGAGCACTGGGGAGAGAGGAAAGGGTCTGCGTGTCTCATGGGAAGGCCCCAGGACCCACGTGAAGGCCCCAGGGGCCCAGGCTGAGCTCAGGAGCTGGCAGTGCCTTTGCTCTGACACCAGGAACAGATCGGCCCTGGGGCTTAGTGACGGTTAGGCACGCAGGGCTCCTGCGCAGAGCGGAGCGCTGGGCTGGTGCTGGGAGAGCTGCAGCACCTCTGGGCACAGCAGGCACCTGCCCTCTGCCCAGCAGGAAAAAAGCCCTCTGCAGCCCCTCCTGCATGGTCTGCTCTTGGGCTGGAAGGGGAGAAGATGCAGCTCCAGTTCTGGCTGAGCGCTAAGCACTGGGAACACGGGGCAGGAGGGGGACACCGGCTGCCCCCCCCGCCATAGCAGGGTGGCCGGGTGAGCCCTGTGTACGGAGCCCGGAGCAGGACCGCAGAAGAGGGGAGATGCTGCAAAGCCAGCCCCGCTGCCTGGCCCGCAGCCCTCTGCCAGCGAGCGGGCAGCTCCGCGCCGGCACGGGGGCTTTCTTACAACTAACACCGCCACCTCCCGGCTGTGACAAACCCCGCTCCTTCACAGCGACACCCTCCCGCAGCCCGCCGGACCCCGCGAAGGCATCCCCTTCCCCAGGGGACAGCTTTGCAGTTTGAAAAGGGGAGCGCTCCTCCAGGGTGCTCCCTAACCCAGATATATGGATTACATACGTTACACGCCGGTATCTGTGTGCCCAGAGGCCAAGCTCCTTTTATTGGGTTGACGAGTGTGCTCGACGGTGCTGCAGCCACCATGGAGCAAAGAGGGGAGGAGGATTCAGTAGCTGTCACCTAGCCATGTCAGCAGGGACTCAGCACCTCAATGCCAAGCCGTCAGTCCTTCCTCAGCTACATTTCAAAGCAAATTCCACTCCTCTCCCAGCTAGTACAGACTGGGGGCAGTGGGAGCAGTCACAGAGGTTGTATATGTGCTCCTGGTAGCACAGGGAGGTTCTTCTCTGATGAATGTGGCCAGCCATAGAGAGGAGAGATCTCATGAGCTCTGCACTGGAGTTGCCAGAGGATTCAAAATGGAGCTGAGCACAGAATTAGGATGTACCTCCTCAGACAGCATGTGGAACTCAGGTTGTGGTGTGGGAGGATCAGGGTTGCTCTGGACATCACAGGAACAGCATATTGACGGAGACAGTTGATGTGCTTGATGAGCTCAAGCAGCAGAGTGCCCGGCAGCTATGCTCTGGAGGGGAAGGGTGCTGGATTGCTGATTCTGAAGAAGAAGAGATTGCTTTTCTGGAGGGAGAGTGCAGCCTCCTGCCACCTGCTCCCAGGCAATCATCTCTCCCTGGGGGATCACAGGAAACACCCATTGTCTACCTAGGCAAGACTCCTGAAGCTCTGGAAATGACAGCTCCATCCAACAGTCCTCTCTCATCCTCACTTAATCCCATCTCCCTGCACTTCTTCCCAAGATGGGGCAAATCCTCAATGCTTTGCCCTCAGCCCCAAATCTGCCTCCCCACTGGTGGCCATTACCTCAACCTCACTAGATCCTACACCATCTTGGATCATGAAAGCTTTGCTTCCCTTTTCTGCTGTCAGAATCTGTGCTGCCTACTCCTTGACCCATTTTCCCAAGAGACCCTCCAGTGCCTCAAGCCAGTCCCATCTGCCAGCCATTCACTCACAGGGCCCTGACCCAGAGCTGCATCATGGTCTCAGTTCCACAGAAAGGCTGTAGTGTTACTGCCTCTGCTCTGTGGCCCAGGACAAGCCAAGAAGGGGCAGAGGCTTTGGGGTTGGATTCTCCCTTTTGCACAGGCATCCTTGGCACTGATAGGCACTGATCCAGCTAATCCATGTGGTCCAGAAAACAGGCTGTGTTTCAGCCTGACATATTAAGGACAGGACCTCCCCCCCACCACAGCAGAGATACACTCTGCTACCTTTGGGAAGGGCTGGAGGACAGAATAATGACCCTGGGACGGGCTGTCAGCACCACCTCCCCACAGCTGGCTTCGATCAGGATGTTCTGTAGCATGTTTTCCAGGACCTGCTCCACCAGAGTCCCAGCGGCTGGCTGCCTGGAGGGACAAAAGTACAGGCAGAGGACAGCTATCAGAAAGCAGATAAGGCAGGCTGCTTGCTGTGACTCTTCCCAGGACACATCAGGCACGGCAGTGGAGCACACACTGTTTTCTACGCACTGAGGCCAATGAACCAAAGGCTTGAGCAATGGGGTGCTGACCCTTCTCCTGGAACTGCCACCAGCTGGTGTCGGGCCCTGACCTCAGACAGAGCTGGGTGACTGTGCTTTTACTGGTCCCTCCCTCCAAGCCGCGCTGTAGTTAGTGTTTGTGCATACGGGGACGGCCTGTATCGGTGTGCAAGGGCGTAGCCACAGCAAATGCAAGGGGCTGAAATACTGCAGGTAAAAATGAATGGTAGGGTAAGCACCCACTGCACTCTAACGTCTGATACAGCCAGGAGTGTCTGAGCACAAAGCAGACTTGACTCACTGCCAGTGTCCTGGCACTGCCCAGGGCTCAGCCCCAGGATGCAGCAAACCTGCATTCTGATCAAGCCACACTCGGGAGAGGGTGGGTAGGTGGGCTGGCCTCAATGTCCCCTCAGAGCACACAGAACACCCCAGCAGAAATGCTGCAGGGTAGAAGCAGAAATTAGTTTCTGGCCAGGTGGTGTGCTGCCATGGCTCTCCTGCCTGTGCAGCTCTTGCCTTTTATGTGTGAGCTCTTCCTCACCTGCTCATCATCTCCTTCTGCTCCTTCAACTGCTTGTGGTGCAAAATCTCACTCATATTCTCCCAGCACTCCAGCAAATTATTGCTGGGACACGTTTCCTGCCTCATTTCTTTTGTTTCTTCATCCTTTTCAGGGTACAGATCTCGGAAAGCAGAGACTCTGGAAGGAACCGTGCAGCACTGTCTCCTGTCCTGGAGCTCTGCTGGCTCTTCACACAGGATCTGGGAGAAATATGGAATGGGCTCATCCAGGCTTCTTCTCAGTATGTCATGGAACTGCATGTTTGCCAAGAGGCCTCTGGGAGGAAGAAAATAAAGGATGACTTCCAGGAAATCAGATATATGTGTGATCTCATAGAATAGAATCATAAGAAGTTTGGGTTGGAAGGGACTTTTAAAGGTCACCTAAGTCTAACCTCCCCTGCAATGAGCAGGGACATCTTTAGCTATCAGACTGCTCAGAGCCCTGTCCAACCTGACTTTGAAAGTTTCCAGGGATGGGGCATCTACCATTTCTCTGGGCAACCTGTGTCAGTGTTTCACCACCCTCATTGTAAAATATATCTTTCTGATCATTTTTGTGGCCCTGCTCTGGGCCTGCTCCATGTCTTTCCTGTGCTGAGTGCTCCAGAGCTGGATGCAGTACTCCAGGTGGGGTCCCACCAGAGCAGATAGAGGGAAACAGTCACCTCCCCTGGCCTGCTGGCCACGCTTCTTTCAATGCAGTCCAAGATGCAGTTGGCTTTCTGGACTGTGGGCACACATTGTTGGGTCATGTCCAACCTTTCATCCACCAGTACCCCCAGAGTCCTTCTTGGCAGTGCTGCTTGCAACCCCTTCATCCTCCAGCCTGTATTGATACTGGGGGTTGCCCCAACTCAGGTGCAGGACTTTGCACTTGTTCTTGTTGAACGTCATGAGGTTCTCACAGGTCCATTTCTGGAGGCTGCCCAGGTCCTTCCGAATGGCATCCCATCCCTCAGGTATGTCAACCACACCATTCAGCGTGGTACTGTCTGCAAACCTGCTGAGGGTGTGTGTGATCCCACTATCTATGTTGTTGATGAATACATTGAACAGTACTCGTCCAGACAGTACAAATCAGAGGAAAACCCTGTTTGATATCAATGATTACTCTGTCCCTTCTTGCTTTCTGGGCCTAAAGGAGGCAGCGAGATGGCTTGAGCTAAGGAAACTCCCTTTGCCTCCCCAGCACTGGTTCTTTACGTTTCTGCAGCTGACAGACAAAACAGGTGACTTCAAATACAGCCTGTTCACAAGATCACTGTGGGCAGAGTGCCCCGGTTTGTGGACAGTGCCACTGTTCACTAGGCAGAGATGGGCCCAGCCCCTAGATGGGGAGTAAGAATATTTGGCTCTTACGCCAGGACTCCTGAGCTCCTAGTCCCCAGGGCAGCCTTTGCCAGGGTGGATCCCACTTTCTGGTGTAGCAGGAGTGCATAGACTCCTCTGGGATTAGCAGAGGCCTGGCCATGCTGCACACACTCCCTGGAGGACAGGGGCGCCAAACCAGGTGAGGGTGAAGGGACACGTACTTGATGACACCTGTGAATATGTCAGTCACTGTCTCCCACTCCTGTTTGGATGCAGCAGCCAGGGACAACCATTTGGGGTCCATGTCCATCCTGTCTCTGTCCCTTCTCCCATCCACCAACTTGCTCTCCAAGGGTTGGTCGCTGAAGGGGCTGGGAAAGAAGGAGTTGTTCCATCAATGGCAGCATTACTGAACTGAACTACCAAAGACCTTGCAGGTTGCACCCCTGGCTGAGCAGCAGCACTGCAGGCAAGCAGGGAGTGGTGCAGGGTGCCAGGGGAGGAGTGGGAGCTGCTGCATTTGTGATAGCAGCAGGGATACCATCATAAGAGAGGAGCACTGAGCTCTAACAGTATCTCCCTTTTGAAGTGGGGAGACAAACAGGTCACATCAGTTAATGTTGGGGAAAGCAAGGCACCACTTGCCTAATACTGAGGCACTGGAGAGGAGCAGAGCAGAGCTCCAAGTTCAGTGCATACCACAGCATGGGTAAGCCTTGGCTCAGATGAAGATGCCAATCCAAAAGGCTGGTTCTCTTACCGGCACAAGAAGTATTTGGGGGACTCTAAGATGAAATTGCTGAAGAAGTCCTCAATAGAGTAGGACCTGGCTGTCACACCAAGGTGTAAGAGGATGGACTTGGGAGGCTCTGGTTTGACCCACACCAGGCTGGCTTCTTTGTCCAACAGCAGCCTCCTCTCAAAGTGTCCAGCTGGCTGATTTGGCACAGGGCGGTTTTTAATAGGGGGTAATGTCTGTTGAAGAGAAAGAAATGGCAGGTACTCAGTTGCTTCTCTGCTACAGGTAGGCTGGTGTAGGTGTGAGTACTGGCATGAGAACTGGAAAGCTCAGCAGCCAGAGACACCAGATCCTGGAAAGGAGACAGCATCAAAATGATCCTGGCACTGCAGTACCACCCTCAGGCACAAGCGGCCATAGTGGAAATCAGGTCCGCTCCCTCACTGCCTAGTGTGGCAGCCCTGAGTGTCAGCAGGGCCTCAGAGTCTCCCCAGGGCACTTGGGGCTGTTGTACTCCAATCCCTCCCTGAGGAACACCGTGAGATCATCTCTGCTCTTCTGAGCACACCAGGAGTGATGTGGGAGAAGATGTGCAGGAATGCATGTGGAAATTGCCCCTCCAAGCTTGGAAGGAAGTCAGGCACTGACTCCAGCTACACTACCTGGGACAGCTTGGGGTTACGTTACCAGCAGATGCTTTAGGCGAATTTCTTAGTGCAGGAGTAGTCCAGTCCACTACTGCAGGCAGTAGTGCAGAAATCTGGGCCAGAAGGATACCACCCAGATCTGGAGAAGTCCTCAGGCATCACAGGACTTCAATGACCTCTGAGACAAAGTTGTCCAGCCTCTAGGAAAGAGGCCTTCACTACTCCTGACACAGACACAGCAGGTGATTACAGGCTCCAAATTGTTACCAGAAGCTAAAACCCTAGAGGACTAAAAACTGTTTTTACTTTTTCCCAACTATTCTTATGCTCATCCCAGTGAATGCTTCAACCTACGTCACTGATCACACCTAGGAGCATGGGACAGACAGTCCAAGCTAGAGCTGCCCCAAGCTGATACCAAGCTACCACCTGAGGACAGTGTAGGGCATGCAGAGGTCCTCTGCAGAGTCCCAGGAGCACAGCTACAGCCTTACTATGGTAACACTCCTGAGGGTACAAGCGGTGCCTCCCAGCTGAGTCAATCTGTGCAGGCCCAGCCTCGTGTCAGCTCCCCTTAGCCCTTCCACACCTTGGGTTAACTGGTTCTCCAAAAACCCTTCCATTCCCACAGCACGTGCTGAGCACAGAGCTGTAGGAGCAGTGTGGCTCTGCCTTGGGGCCCAGGCAGTTCTGCAGAGCATTGGCTGGGACCTTGTCTCACACCTTGCCACCACTGCCGCAAAAGCTGCCGTGCAAGCTTGAGAGGAGACATCAACCGGGCAAATTGAGCTTTAAACCCTTCTGCACAACTTAAATCGAGGCAATCCCTGCCTGCAGCTCCTCCCGAAGCACAGAGCACAACTCTCCTGGAGGCAAAGTCTGCACCACATCATGCCAGGGTCCTACCACTTTCCATCGTGGCACACGTTCCATCGTGGCCCCAGCCTGAAGCCGCGGGCCCCAGGTACCGACTGCCCTGCCTACATGCATCTCCCCTGCTTATTTGAAACCTGTCACCCTTCTCCCAGTCACGGGTATTTGGTGGTACCATTTTCACTTCCCATTCAACCTCAGCTGGAAAGTTACTGCACACAGGACACAGCCAGACGGTCTGATTCTCCTGGCTGGCTCCTCCAAACAGTCTGTCTCCCAAAGCCTTGAAGCTACAAATAATCCTGCTGTGCTCTCTGTCCAGGCTCCCACGCCGGGATATCCAGCATCTGCCTCTTTTCTAAAGCAGTCACTTTGATTCTGCTATGGGGTGAGACAGGCCTGACTTACCTTGTATTTCCTGATGACAGCTGAGGATTCAGGGAGATTTTCTGTCTGAGCAGAATCTAATGACATCTAAAAAGAAAAAAAAAAAGGAAAGAAAAAAGAAAAAAAGGAAGAGAAATCACAATGTAGGAAAGATACAGAATGGAACAAGACTCCAGGGCTTTGTTTTACTTTGCCCCAGCTGAGAGTCAATGATCTCATCCTCCCATCCTTCACTCAGGCCACATTCTTAATGTTAGTTACACATTTCTCTCCAGTGTTTATTCAGAGTTAGAAATCCAACCATCTCTTTCCAGAGCCACTGTTTTGTTTTGCTTGGGTGTTTTTTCCCTGAAGGTTTATCATGGACTTCTAAGTTTCAGATGACTGTTAGCAAATTCAGAGTTTGTACAGTGATAGAAAAATCATTTTAATTCCTAGTTGCCCACCTGCTATCCCCTCTCCCAGTGTTAAAAAGACTCCAAGAGGATTCTTGGCTGGAAACCATTATCTAGTTTTCGACTGTCTACAGACCAGCTATGAGATTTTGAGTACATCAGAGGTTCATGTCCTCTTATCGACTTGCCTAAATTTTCTTAACATTTCTTGTTGACATCTGGCTGCTCTTTCTGAGCTGAGCTAAGCTGGTGCAAAGTTCTGGCAGCGCTTACCCAGGCAGGTGACTTTGGTTTCTTAGTTCCAAGGTCCTTCTCTGTGATGGTGAATTCCACAGCCTGACGTTCCTTCTCCCTTTCCCACTCCTGGAGGTCCCTCTCGTACTGGACCAGGGACTCCTGGATGTATACCTATGAAGCAAACCATGATTGGAGGGAGGAGATATTTAAGTCTCTGATACTCACTGAAAAGCACTCTGATTTAAATCATGAGTCAAATCATGAAATCAAAGCTGAGTTCAACTCACAAAGCCACATTTTGCACAGTTAGACCTCATCCATGAGCCACACAGGCAGACAGATGCTTAAAGCGTCAGGAGAGATGAAGTTCAGTAACAAGAGTTGCTGGCTGGCATTACAGAGCATAGAAGGATTCCTTCAGCTGGAAGCAGCAGGCAGCTGACTGCTGGGGGCCAGCCATTCAGGAACTGCAGTGATGTGCCCAGCTGATGAGAACACACCTTGGGTCAACACGCCTCTTGGGTCTTACCTCACACACCAGATCTATGTTGTAAAAGGAAGCACTGCCTGAAGGTTGCAGGGTGATGAAGCAGGGGATGTTCTCCCCAGGTTGCAAAACCCCCGACTCTGGAACAATCTGCAACACCTGGGGAAAAAAAAGTAGCCACAGAGGAGCTGTTTCACTGTCCTGGGACCTTTCTATGTGCCTTCTTGCAGAAAAGAGAGGATTGTGGGAATTCCCTCCCCTTCTCAGAGGTGTCTGGCATGAGAGAGATGCAGATGATATATTCAAAGAATGATCATGGACTTTGCTGGTGGACAGGGTCCTGAGATTCATTATTGCATCCTGTAGCTCCAGGTTCATGTATCCTCACTGAAGCCTTCAGATTCCTCTTCTGAATCCCTGTCCCCCCACCTTTCCTCACCCTAACCCTTGCCTTCACTTTTCTGTGCCCTTTCCTTTAATCAGCTAATGCAAAAGCCAAGGCTCTAGCATCATCTCTGATTGTCTGGTTGTGAGTAGAGTGGAAAGTTCTTTTGTGCAGATGGGCAAGAAGGCTGTAGAGGAAAGAGAAGGAAGGCCTCACCTTCTTGTCTTTAACGTTGCTTGTCCGCCAGGCAAACACAACAGCCTTACTCTCTGAGATACTGTTAAGGAAGACAAGTTGGCTGGCTTTGGTGCTGTCTGGGATATTTCCAAGGCAAATCCTGTGGTGTGACAAGGTGGCTGCCTGCAGGAAGCAAGGTGAAACCAGGAGGAACAGCAGTGAAGGAAGACGGGATGTGGCCGTTGAAGAAGGGCAATCACACGGTCATCAGTTATCCAGCAATTCATAGACAATATTAGCCAGTTATCTTTACCCTCACAACTTGAGGAAGCGTTACATTTCCCTGATTTTTGCTCTGGTTACGATGACTCTTTGCACAAGAGGAGAACCTCTTTGCAGTGGGACTGAGTGTGCAATGAACAGTAACGTCGGTGCTGGGGCAGGAGAGGATCTCAGGAGCATGGAGGACCAGTAGCACCAAGAGTCTCTCTGCAGCGCTTGCAGTCCAGGCCTCTTCCTGCTTCAGTTGGCAAACACATGAGGTGTGTGCTCGTGCAAAACCCTCATCACCCTGAATGCCACCTTTGGGGAAGTGCTTTCTACCGCCCCTTGTTACTAGTCTGTCCCGCTCTCCAGGCACAGTGCAAACTTTAATCAATCACACTGGTCATTAGAGAAGGTAATGACAGTTGGTTAGAGACAACAGAGCCCTGTGGAATGGCATCTTCATTGGCAGCCTGAGATAGGTTTTTAATCATCTTCTCTTCGCTTTACCCAGGAACACAAGTGCCCTGCTGGAAGCCAAAGAGCGTGTGTAGCTGTGGCTGGGCTCCAGGGTAACCATGCCAATGTCACACAGGATGAATCCTTTACCTGCCTGGAGGATGCCTCTGCTGATGCTCTTTAATGCCAATTTCCTACACTGGGTTCTGTGGCTGAGTTTAACAACAGATTGCTCAGGCTGGCAGGTCAGCTCTAGCCAGGCCAACCAAGCTCCTGCTGAGCCAGGTCAAACAAGTGTATTTCTTGGGATGTGCCAGAACGAGTGACCACCCTGCAGTCTGTGTTCAGGTTCTGCATCACCTGCACTTGGCTGTGAAACAGCAGCCAAGCCCCCACGGGGTATGTCAGGAGTATAATGCTCTTTTTTTTGGTGAATGAATTAGATTAGAATCATAGAATCATTTAGGTTGGAAGAGACTCTTGGGATCATCGAGTCCAACCACCTGCCCTACTCTACAAGTTCTCCCCTACACCAGATCCCTCAACACCACATCCAATCTACTCTTAAACACAGTCAGGGATGGTGACTCCACCACCTCCCTGGGCAGCTGATTCCACTGACTGACCACTCTCTCTGTGAAAAACTTTTTCCTAATGTCCAGCCTAACCCTACCCTGCTGCAGCTTGCAGCCATTCCCTCTTGTCCTGTCGCTCATTGCCCGTGAGAAGAGACCAGCACCAACCTCTCTACAATGTCCTTTCAAACAGTTGCAGAGAGAGATGAGGTCTCCTCTCAGCCTCCTCTTCCACAAACTAGATTGAATTAGATTAAATTACCAAAGAAAAGGTTGGTGTAGCTGCAAACAAGAAAGGTAGCTGTGATGAGGCCACTTTTAACAGAACATTCAGAACATGAGCAAACCCTAAAGCCTTTTTGGTTCTAATGGCACCTGAAGCAGCAAGCTGGGAGGAAAGCACCTCTAAGAACAACTGCTTTCATGAGTCAGGCCCTGGATGATCTGCTGGAAGGGAAATATCTTGCTTTGTCTCATGGCAAACGGACCCTCCTGCTACACAGGCTACTGCTATATTGTGCCACTTGCATATTTCTGTCTCTCTCACACATTTCTGGACTGATAATCTTGCTCATATCAGCACACCTGGACTTACCTGTCCAGGCACAGTTAGCCGGGTCGAGCCTGGAAAGACCGAAGGAGACAAAATTTCACTGGGTGTGTCGGTCTCTGCTATGGTATCTGGATGGTAGCCTTCTCCCTGGAAGGTGATCAGAGCTGATTCCCCCCCCAGGATGTGGATGAGAACATCAACCTGCCTTGGACAAGAGAAGAGTTTTAAGTCCAAAGTCATGTTTGGGAGAGATGTGCAAGAAGCTGGTATACGTGCTGATGGACTGGTCTAAGTAAACCACACGTGTGGATGAAGAGAAGCCCAGTCTCTTTTGCTCTTGCAGGCCTTGAACTTCCCTGCTAACTCAGGAAAGGTGGTTAAGTAGCCAGTTAACCAGTTACTGTATGAGGTGGGCAGGGACTCCCTCTTGGAGCAAAAAGTTGGAGTTTTAAAATTAAATTTATTTATTTTTCCATACGTCCACCACAATAAGTAGCAATAAGCGGTGCTCCAGCTCTGGCCCTGCCTGCCTGCTGCAGCTGAGAACAGAAGTCTTTGGGAAGGCTGTTTCCAGAGGGCTGTGGCAGTGTACACTGTGACAACAGAAGACACTGACTTCAGTCCTCTTGGTGGAAGTTGCTGGAGGCGAACAACGAACAACAGATCAGATCTGGTACTGTTTATATCCCTGGTCACTGTTTGATCCTTGAAAAACACACACTGGCATGACCCTGATTGTGAGTCTGTTCCTTGGGAAGAAGAAACCTAGGAGATAACAGTTTATCTGTTCCATTTCTTAACCAGACCAGCCACTCATCTGCTCTCAAGCCTCTTTAGTTCTTTAAGGAATGGAGCTCAATTCAGCTGTAGCATGACCTGGACCAACCATCAATAAGAGATCTAAATAATTTTAGGCAGAGAAGAACAGAAAGAAGTTGCTTCTGGCAGTCACGAGGAGGGTCGAACGCACTTACGAAGTATGTTTTAGCTTCCAGTGGTGAGAAGATCCACTCAATGTGGCCAGTTGTGCCAGGGGGAATTTCCCCTCTAGGAGTTAGGCAGATGAACACAGGGTGCTCAAAATTCTCCTGGATCTCCACAGTGTTGTCCAGCTGAACCTCAAACATCACAGGCACGGAACCACCATTGTAGAGTTCATAAATCTGAAGTGAGACAGATGGAGCGGTGCTTATTATACCATGCAGAAGTTAAACTAGTTAACACTTCCCCAGAGGACTCTGATAAACATTAGTAATTAATTAGTTGGCTTGTCTCCTAAAATGAGGAGACCTCATACTGTCAGGATTTATCGCTGAGATCCTTATAGGAGACTCTGTTCAAGGTTTATCACCACACATATACATTGATAACTACAGTCCCTCTCCAAGTGGTGCCCTGCTAAGAGAAAATTAGTCTTGGAGAAAATTAATAGAAATTAGCTAAAGGGATCACTATAAAGAGGATTACTTGAAATGCAAAACCATTCATATTAAAGTGATCTGAATACAACTTAGACTTGTTCATTTCCCAAGTAAAATAGGGAGAACAGAATCAAAGCTGCCTTTTTGCTGAATAAGTGTTTAATGAAGTTTAATTAATTTACTATAAAACTAATTAGGATTTATTTCCAGAGTGCCTGGAGCAGCTGGTCAAGTTTTCTCTTGGATTTAATGCAAGAGAACAGCGGAACGGCCGAACGCACCTTGTGGGCATTCTGGCTCGGGTGAAAACCAAATCTTGTCAAACTGGAGGTGGTGAGAGGTACTTTCCCTGCTGCCACCTCAGCAGCCATTTCCAGCCTCTGCCTACAACTAGATGCCAAGTTCTGCTGTGATGCTTTCCTCTGGAGGCCATTCCCCTTCCTGGGAAATGCCTCAGGCGCTGCCTGTCCTCGGGACAGAGAAACACTAGCTTCTACCCTCTGCTGCTGCTGGCTTTGGCCCCAGGATGCTCACCTGCGTGGGGGGTTGGGAGGTCCCAATGGCAATGGGTGTGAAGAGGTGCTTAGTGGATGCAAAATGAATGTACCGCTGGTCCTCTTCCACCGTCACACCGCTGAAGTTCAGCTACAGTGGAAAGAAATGCAGTCACTTTCTCACAGGGCCTTGGCCCCATCACCAACAGCTGCACGAGGACTCTGAGGGCAACACAGTTACAGACTTGAGCTGGTAATACCTGGGGAGTATGTCCTAAGGGAAAAGCAAGGAGATAGAGAGCCTACTCAACTGTTGGCTCTTCTCTGAAAGGTTTGCATCTTGCTTCAGAGAAGGAGGTACTTTTCTCCCTGCTACGTCAGGAAGCAGCCTCAGTGAGTCTCCATACAATTACATGGTAGGCGTTCTCCATGAACAAAAGTGTCTGGCCTGTGTGTAGGAGAGGGTGCAGCTGTGACAGCCAAATGCTTTGGAAAGACAGGGTTTTAGGTAAGTAAAGGCCATCTGGATGTCATCTCCCTGGAGGACATCCCACTCCAAGAACCTGTCTAACGGTCCAAAAGCTGCAAGCAGATCCCAGCTGAATTTCAAATGATTGAGTAATGATCAGCAGCAGCCTGTTGGCAAAGCAGCCGCCAGGCACTCCATCGAAGCAGAGAGATTTCTAGAGCTATTTCACGGCATAAAGAGACACAGGATTCTGCATTTTGAGAAGACTGCAGTCAAACTAGAGATGAGTCGTGATGCGTGGTTTTGGGCAGGATCACCACAAAGCACATCTGAGCTGTTTGCCTGGAAACAGAGAGGCTGTACAGCAGCCACAGAGCTCACCGTGTCTCTGCATGGACCAGAGGGGGTTAAGTCGCTGCGATTCACAATTAGCTAAGCCTAAAGCATGGCTATTTTCCAAGTGTGCGTGCAGAAGATGGAGAGGATGTTTGCAATAGCAGGTGGGTGCCTTGGTCAGACACCTGCAGGAGGTACTGTATTGGCTGCTTAACCAAGAGCAGAGAACGCCGATTCCTCCAAAACAACCCGCTCCAGCTCAGCTCCATAAACAAAGGGAGGAGGGAGAGAAGACCAGGAACACAATGCTAACAAAGTCCCACATGGGATCTTTTCAAGGCACTCCGAGCATTCGGCCTCCTGAGGGCCTCACCAAGCCAGATGCAATGCGAAATAGGAGAAGGACCAGGGCTTCCAAACTGCAAGTGAAAAAGGGACAGGAACCCTCCCGAGCTTTGGGAGTGAAACACCCATTTATATTACTTCAGTAAAAAAGAAACAACTTGGATTCCACCAGATCATAACTCTCATCAGTTTCCACAGACACAGGATGCAACAATTAGTGGTCTCTCAGTTGAAGGGACAGATGGAGAAACATGAAGACCTGTTGCAATCAGTTCTCCTTTCAGAGTCCATAGCCTTTGTCCCACAGCAATAACTTAGAGCAGGAGGGGACAGAGGCCCTGGGGAGGAGAACTGCCTGGAGAACACGTGCTGCAGGTGACAACATCTCACAATACCAAATTAGCAGCTATGAAGTGAAGTGCAAACAATTCCAGTTTATGGATCCTGCGTGCTCAGGGATTCTCCCTGGAATCCAGCTCTTCTCTCCAGTGAGTTCTGGGAACCAGCCTACCTCATCCTGCAAACACCTGCAGCCAGCTGGGTTTTTACTACTACAGCTGCTGTGGGCTGCAAATTCTGCCCGGCCAAGCTACCCCAGAGCTCTGAAAACAAGGTCCCAGCCGCAGTCTTACAGGCAGGCTATGGCAGTGAGGCAAAGGACAGCCTGTGAGAGCATCATGCAGTGGGAGGCCCCGTTTCCCTCCTGTGCAAGGGAGTGGGTAATGCACAAGTCTTCAGAAGTTTCCTCCTGCAGTCAGGAGAAAGTACCAATGGGAAATCAGTTCGGGTCCTTCGGAACACCTATAAATCTAGTCATCTCAGGACTGAAAGGTGGCCACTGAGTGGGAAAGGAGTAATGGAGAGGGAGCTACTCCTGATGATGAAGCAGACAGACTCTGTTGGAAAAGCAGAGGAGTGGGAGGTCAAAATCTATCCACACGGGTAGAATCATCGCAGAGGAGAGTTTGGGCCCTCCAAAAAATGATGCATTGGCCTGCAGCTGGCTAACATCACTGCTCTGGAGTGAGGGCATCTGAAATTTAACAGAATAGCCAGGCAACACCCCAGTCTTATGGTCTCTACCTCTCCTTATTGCTGCTATCTCAAATTTCCAAAGCTTAAATTTTGGGGTGATGTTTTGGCATTTGCTCCCCTTGAGGTTAGCATATATTCTCCACACTTGACCAGATTCCTAGGAGAGGATCTCTTCAACTCTGGCATGTGAGTGCACTTAGAGCAGTCTCTGTCATGGGGGCTGATGACTGCCTGCTCTCTTCATGCTGTGACTGAAAGGAATGAGGGCACACTGCATTCAGCCCCTCAGCTGCCCTTTCTGTGAAAGAAAGAGCTTCTGCCATTTCTACTGATATTAGCAGTTCAGTACCGGCACTGTGCATCCCTGAAGGTTGTGACCACCTGCACTGCTCCTGGTCTCTGGGCTGGCTTCCTATTGTCAGAACTCCAACACACCCAGGGGTCTTTTACAATCCCCAGGGTCTCTCATGTTTTCTCAACCCATTCTGCAGTGACAGCATGAGGTAGGGTGGTGGCTTCTGGTAGCCACCAGAGCTATGTGGCAAGAGAGGATGCGTGCCCTATAGGCTGCTGGTGCTCCAAAGCCTATTATTCCCTCCCTGGCCAGCTGGTGAAATGCTCACATCCACTCTCTGGATTGTGCCAGGCAGGCAGAGCACAGGGAGCCTGTCCAAGGGCTTTGAGGGAAGGCACAGTTAAGCCACTGTTTGAACAGCTTGGTCAAAGGGTTGGATTTTCAGCTGACAACAGTCCTGAAAGAAAAGAAAAATAAAAGAGATGTGTGAACACAATGGTCTCATAGGAAACTTCAGAGACAGACTGCACAGCTCAGCTGGGCATGAGCTGGGCCTGGCAGAGCACAAGGTGACTTTGACTCTAACTGACAGTTTTAGAGAGGGGGAGAGAAAGAAATTCGTTCCAAGCCTGAGGAAATAAATACTCCAGGAAAACACACCGCAGATCAGCTCTGGGATGCTTCATCAAGCAGCGAAGCAGGAAGAAAGAGCAGGAAGCTCCTTTGCTATTGGCAAGGAGAAATAAGTGGGTGGACCAAGGCGTCAGGGCTGCAGCAGGAACAGCCAACCAGGAATGCGGGGAGTACCTTCTGGGCCTGGAGAAGCAAGCTGCTTCCATACCTCCAGAGGTGGAGAATGCTCTGCCAATCCTTTGCCAGCAAGTATGTCCCCAGACTGCAGCCAGAGCAGGTGGTAATTTCGGGGAACAGTTCATTCCAGGGGGTTTTGAAGAGCGTAGGGAGCTGATGAGTTGGAGAGATTTAGGAAAGCTACATATGAGAGAAGCAGTATTGGCTGCAGAGCTGAACTCCAGGATCACTGTGTGGAAGAACTCACGGTGAGGCAGATGAAATGTGGGGAAGCAAGCACAGAGGCCCTGTCCATGAAACATACTTGAGTGTGAAAAGCATGCAGGGACTGTAAAGCCCAGGAGAGCTGTTTTGTTTGCAATTCTGTACTAATGCTACCAATAAAATAAAAAGACTAATAATAACAATTTAAAAAAAAATCCCTTGCTGGGGAAACCAGCAGATGCTACACCCTCTGGTTATTTGGCCATGTACCACCACATCACACAGTGCAGGAACCACGGGTTTGTCAGGATGCTGGTTTTATGTCTCTGTTTGGCCCTGTGTCTGTCTGGCCAGTGCAGATCTCAGGGGAAGGCCACAGCCCCCTACATGCCATGCAGCATCTGGGGAAAGCACCTTTGTCATTCAGTTCCTACCTGCTGCAGTTCTGCAAACAGAAGCAAGAGACACCCGTTGTCTTACCAGAATCTCATGGCCATAGGAAACCTTCAGCAGGACAGGGAGGTGATCAGTGCCAATGAAATCGTGTCTAGCAGGGAAAGAGGAGAGAGAGGAAAGCATTAGAAACACACCTTGTGACCAGGGTGAGAGAATCAGGGTCACACGGTACATTAGAGACAACTCACTTCCCAACTAA
This sequence comes from Jacana jacana, assembly GCA_013400555.1. NCBI lineage: Eukaryota > Metazoa > Chordata > Aves > Charadriiformes > Jacanidae > Jacana > Jacana jacana. The sequence goes on from VZTM01042313.1 coordinate 68,984, forward strand.
AGAGTCACTGTTGCGTAAGGGCCACTGACAGAGGGAGGGGGACAGCTGTATTTGGGTGGGAACAAGTGATGCAATGTTGATTTTAGTCATGCGCCAATTTAGGGACCCAACTTTGCAGGCCAACACCATTTGAAATGCCAGTACTTCTCAGATCAGGTCTGCTGCGAAAAGGGAATTGTTCAGCTTTCTTCATAACCTCCACAAGCACACAGGGTCTAGGAGCTCTGGGTCAGACAAAAATATCACTGTATAGTCAAAAACTCAGGATGAGCAGCATCTTGCCTGTCTCCCCAGCTCCCAGGTCATGCTGAATGTCTCTTGTGCTGCGCTATCGAAGTATGTTAACAACATACCCCTCAGGAAGAAAAGCTTTGTGGGATCCAGCTGGACCTACTCCAGCTGGACATACTCAGGAATTTTTTACTTGCCCAATCTCTGCTGGGAAAGGGCCATGTGAAGGGAAAGGATCTGTCATGGAAACACAGGGGTCTGGTGGCATGTGCTGCCACCGCATGCAGTACCAGACTCTGAAATACAGGTAGTTGATGTCACCTGTGTGAGAGCTGGACTGATTCCTCCTCTCCTGGAAGAAGTTTCCCTGACTTTGGGGAAACACTGAAGAGCTGGTTATCCTGAATTCTCATCTGGTGCAGCTCCTGGGGAATAAACTCAACATCCTCTGCCCAGTGTTCCATGTCCATCTTCTGATCAGAAGGAAACAAGAAGGCCCTAGGGAACAAGTCAGCTGGTCAACAACTGGGACGCATAACTTCCCCGGGGCCATGGTCAGCATATTCTATCCAGTCAGGCTTAGCCCAGCTGGTGGACATTTCATTAGCTCTGATCTGCAACTCTCTGCCATACCCTGCTTGTTTCCCCCTCAGACCCACCAACAGGTCTCAGTCTCAGCTCCACAACTCAAGCCACACCTAGAAAATCCACCCCGTTAATTTGCAAATGCCTCGCATTCTTTGTGAGCATTTCCATATCCCCAGACAGATCCCAGAAAGAAGGTTGTGCCCCAGCAGGCACCACTTACCACTCCACAGGCACAACACCTTTGTTCACCAGCAGGAGCATCACAAGGGTAGGCTCTGAGCCTATTGGGGCAGCCCCAAAGTTGAAGTCCAGCAGGAACGGGGTGTACACTGGAGGGATCAAGCATGTGCTGGTCACAGGAGAGAAAGAAGAGATGAAATTGAGACAGGAAGAAGGGTTGGCAGGGCATGACAGGAGAAAGTGTTATTCCATGCTGGTTCTCTTCCTAATAATTCTTCTCTGTTGTCAAGCCTTTTGAGTGCAAGGAAGGCCTTAGGATGTTATCGGTTTTTTGTATGTGCCTAATGACAGTTAGTGGCATAGGTGGAGGCTCTGAGAGCCCTGCTAGCTGAGGCTTCTTTTCAGCTCCCTAGCACAAGGAAGCCACTGGCATACAGGAGTAGGTCCAGTCACCAAGATGGTTGAGGGCTGGAGCACGTTATTTACAGGGAGCAACCAAGAGACGTGGGTTAGTTCAGCCTTATGAAGCAAGGGCTCAGGGAAGGCAACTGCATAAGTGGCAACAAAAGATATTCTGATTAGATACTATGCTAAAAAGTTTGTACCATGAAACTGGTCAAACACTGGAATCAGATGTTCAGAGAAGCTGTGGTTTCTTCCTCCTTGGGGATATTCACCATTGAACTGGGCAAGGACCTAAGTAACCTGATCTATTGTCCCTGCTTTAAGTGAGAGTTTAGACCAGAAACTTTTGGAGGTCCTTTGCAATTGAATGATTCTTTGTTTCTGTGGCTCCTCTCTAGGGGTGGCTGGGATAGAACAAGAGTGCCACGCAGCAGTGAGCTGCAAAACAAGCCAATGGCCGCAGCACAGAATCATAGAATAGAATCATAGAATCATTCAGGTTGGAAGAGACCGTTGGGATCATCAAGTCCAACCGTCAGCCCTACTCTACAAGTTCTCCCCTACACCAGATCCCTCAACACCACATCCAATCTACTCTTAAAGTAGACATCTCTGTCTGGCTTGTGCAAGGGACAGAAGGATCCTCTGAGCCACCTCCTTGTCTCACCTGTGCGTTGTGGGGAAGCTGGAGGTGGGCTTGCTGGGAGCTGGGTCTTGCTCCAAGTATTCATTCAGCTTGTCCAAGGAAAAGAGACTCCAGAGATGCAACCTGGTGATACCGCTGGCACTCCCCGCCGAACAGGCGTCTGCGACGCGGAGAGTTGGGTAGACGCCTGCCGCTACGATGCGGCAGAGGAGCTGCTGCTCCCCCTTTGTGCTCGCAAGATCTGCAGCTTGGGAGCAAAAGAAACAACAAAAAAGTGGGCACACACACTGCATCTAGAGATCACCCAAAGGACTATGAATGTGCTGCTTTTGAGCAGTGTATTCACACAGTTTACTGCTGCACTATGTGAAAACAAACCCTCCTTTTCTGGTTTAAGCCCAGCCATTTCATTGTGCCCCTTGTTTTCACACTGAAAAATCATAACCAGTTGTTTGTATCGTCTCTTCCATATCATTCATGTGGCATTGCTATTCTCCCCTTTCCAAGCTGGAAACTCCTTGTCCTCCCAGTCTTGTACAAGTGCTGTTCCCCACCACTGAACATCCATATTGTCCCTTCTCCATGCCTTTTCTAGTTCAACTACATTCTTTCTCATAAAGGGACCAATCTGGATTTGCAAAAAGGACCCCAGTTGCACGAAGCTCTTGGAATACGTTTCAGGACACACCACAAAAGGCCATGATCATGCAGAGGAGCAGGAAACTTGGAGCTCTCCCTGTCTGTGTCTCATGGCTCAATCATTATCTAACCCCAAAAGGTGCAGCAAAAAGGAGACAGCACGTAGGATCTGGCTCTGGTGACTTGTTTGGCACAGGGATTTCTTCAGCCAGAACTCATACGCTGGGAACTGTGCAGCTCAGCCTGTTATGGCACACGTTACTTGGTTGAGGGGGAATGATTTTCCCAGAACACTCCTCTCTCACCTGTAGGGGTCCAAATAGCATATTGGATGGACCAGGTGTACTGTAGCCGACGGGCTGGCCTGACTGTTACTCGGACAAAAGCTTTGGACCTTGCAGCGATTGTCCCTCTGGAGTGTTCCAGCTCTAGAGCTGTAGGAGAAAAGAGAAGGTATGAACTCTTGACATCACTGATCTGTCTTACACCACATCTGTGTTCAGTGCACAGCACCCCAAGTCTACCTGTACTCAAGCCACTTCCCTCCCTCTGCCCAGTCATTAGGATCAGCTTCAGCTGTTGTGGTTGGGATTCCCAGAGTACAACCATAAGGCAGCTCATGGGGAGAACCCAGTTTGCCTTTGGCAGGCAAACAAGGGGGACCTTCATCAGAGGACGTCCTTATAGAAAGGCAGCTAAAGGTTGCACTTCACCATTTCTTCTGGGAAGCTCCTTTCTCTGCTGGGAAATCCCATCTTATTTTAAGGTCCAAATTGGTCTAACTTCAATTGTCAGGCTCTAACAATTTTGTGTGAAAAACCCACGTTTTTTCCAGCAAGACAGAAGAGTCAGCTGTAGCAAATCCCCAAGCAAAGAAGCAGACACCTTAAGGTGTCTCCACTTGAGAGAACCAATGGAAGCTGCCCAGCAAGCAGCCCAACCTCTGAGTTCATGCAAGAAGTATTTTGCAGAAAAGAGGAGAAGGCCAAGGCCCCATCCCATGTTAACTCTCTTACAGTACCCAGTGGATCACTGCAGACCTCCTCGGGGTCACAAGGCCCGGTGATCAGTTGTTCCACACTGAGGATGTACTTCAGAGAACAGATCCCATCATTTAGCAGTACAATGTTGCAGCTTTTTGGGTCACCAACTAGGACATTTCCAAGATCCAGGTGCTCCTTTTCTGCCTGGAATCCAAACCCACCGTGCAAAGGTCAGTGCGGTCGAGCATCGATCCCTTAGCACATGCAGTGCAGTGCAAAGGGCTCCCTACTTTGTGTAGGACCTGGCACACCCTGGGAGATACTGGAACAAGGCTGTAAGGGGTGCAATCCTTCCTTCAACTGCCTTTTCCTACTGTTATTTCAGCTGCTTGCTGAGTAGGATGTAGCGTAATCAGGGCTGTGAGGACACAAACTGGCCAACTGTGCCTGGGACAAGGGCTGAGATATGTTTGTGGGTCCCTCCATGACTGCATTAAGAGTCCCCTTCTCTCCCAGCTAGTCATCCACTTGAATGCAACTTATGGCAACTAAATACCTCTAAGACATTTCCACCCATCTGTGGAATGTGACTGACTCGAGGCAATGGCTGACAAAGTATTATTTTATTCAGCTCTGTTTCCTTAGGAAACTTGGCTGAAAATGAAGGTGGCCACACAGACCTGCAGACAGCAGAAGGAAAGCCAGGTGGATGTGTGCTGGCCACGCCACTATAACAGTTAGGTGCACTACACCTAAAAATTGGACTGACAGCAGAACAAATGGAGAAGGAGAGCAGACAAGAAGGGAGGAGAGAGCTGGGTGTCCCAAGAAGCTGAATGGTTTGCTCGGTTCAGTCCAGAACAGAGGATTTGAGGGTTATCTCAGAGAATCCAGGCAGTTCACATTTGAACTGGCAGGACTTTTACATCATGCTGTTCCCATTACACTGCCACAATCAGCTCTTTCATCTCCACTGTTAGCAATGTCTGGGAATTTTCCTCTAAATCCTTACTGGTTGTGTCTAGTACAGGCTGTGCAGAAAAAGAGGAGCCCAAGACCCCCCTCTCACCCTAGTAACCCTTCTACTACCCAGTGGGCTCCAGTTCCTTACCCTGATGGTGCCCAGTGCCCCCTCTCCAATAATCTGTAAGGCATAGCGAGCACTTTCCGGAGACCCGGTGTCTGGGCTCTTCCTCCTTACAAACACCATAGCTCGCAGCAGATACTTGGTCTCCTTGTCAGGAGTAAAAGTCCATGCCTGAGCCTGAAATCACAAAACAGAAGGATAGCACTCACAGGAGCTTTAGACCAGAGCCAAGCCTGTACACCACAGCGATTGCATCCAGTGCACCACCTCTTCCTCCATTACAGCTAACCTAGTCCTCTGCAGACAGCTCCAGAGACACTCTCACTTTGCTCCTCCACCATCTCTGCCTGTGTCAAAGGTTCACCTTAGGAATGCACATTCAGATATTGAAAGCCAGGCTGTGGAGATGTGCTAGTCCTTCCCACTCTTAAAGAGCACTCAGAGAATACAGTAGAAGTTTAGATCCTGAATTTACCAGTGGAAGAGCAGCAGCACATTGTCATAAACCCTTTCGTACTCCCATTTCTCCTCCATCTATTACCATCTCCTGGTGCACAACAAAGCTGCTGCGGTTTTAATGCCCAGTCTCATCCAGGTATCGTTATCCAGTGTCTGCTTAACTCCCTTTTGGTCCTGTAGTCAAGGAGGATGTGGTTGTGTCTGGGCAAATCCACATTGTAGGAACCAGCACAACCGCAGATGCTGGCTATCAACCCAAGCTAAGACACTGACTGGTATTCTCCAGTGTTGGTATTAAAGACCAAATGATTGGCAGTCCCCACGTTTTTGCTCTAAACACTCTACAGCTCTATTGTAGAGACCAAAACACAAGTCTGGCAGAACCTGAACTTACCATGGCTTCATAGGGCTGGAGGATCCCTGCAGTGGGGCTGACAGACAGGATCTTGCTGTCAGACTGATGGATCTTCCATGTGAAAACCATGGGTAGCCTTGTGCAATTTTTTATGGTGTACATTCGTGTGGAGGAGGTCCCTATATAGAGAGGCTTGAAATACAGATTTCCATCACCTTCTAAGAGCAAGAGAAGGGACTCCCCACAACTCTGGAGAGTAATCTCCTGTGGAATTAAGAGAAAGGCAACAGACATTAGCTACAAGTCTCAGTTTACTTCTGGAGGGACCTTGCAAAGATGTTGCTCCTTCCAAGAGAGAAGCCAGAACAAACTGGGTCAGAAGGAGGAGGGGAAGAACTCTAGGCTGTGTTGTCAATGAACAGTGCATTCCAGGAGACGGAAACCCAAGGGAACGAGGGGTACAGGATGTCTGTCACCTCAAGAACCTTTTATCTGTAGTGTTGGCCCCACCTTAAACACTGAAAATGTTATTTCATTCCTATTTCCAAAGGGAAAAATCCAAACTAACCATAAGGAGATTTAACAGGGATCACAATGCAAGTCATTATGAAAAGGAAAGACAACAAAAGAACAAACTTTTCTCACCATCTTCTACTTCCCTCTCCCTACCTTGGTGTATCCAGGAAAAGAGTTCAGTTGCAAAGGCAGGACATGCTGCTGCCAGGCCGTGTTAACCGGGTGAGTGGAGAGAAGGAAAATCTGTTGACCTCCTGGCATGACGTGTCCTGAGTGGGGCTTGATCAAAACAGAAGGACAAGCAGCTTGGTTCACACTGAAGGTTATCATTGAGGTGCCCGTGTTCAAGAGCAGCGCACTGCAGTAGGTATCAGTGTTAGAAGCCACAGGAGGAAAAGTCTGGTGGAGACAAGCAAGTAGGGTTGCTTACACCGGGCTTAGAATATCAGCTTAAAGAAAAAGTTTTTCCCATGTTGAATTCCAGGTTCCAACAAATGCTCTCCTGAGCCTTTGAAGGACTCTGTAACTGCCTCCCTTCAGTATGTGTATGGGCTTTTACTTTCCCACAATGGCTCTCACCTTTCATCAGCTCATTGGACAAATGAAACTACTTTACTTATGTAATGTTTTCTGTTGACCAGTAAGCAAGCTGCTTGCTGGCACCTACAGTCTCTGTATAGGCAGTGAACTCCTGAATTAAGAATTCCATCAGGCTGGAATTTGCTCCAGTTCATGCATATCAGAGACAGGCTGCGTGTCTTGAATTAGCTGAGGAGATTTTCTAAGAGATTCTCAAGACAGCTCTTACTTCATAGGGTCAGATCCCACTTAACCTCACTGGAACAACACTTTCTTGTGCTACTGAAACAGCAGGGACAGTCATGGGAAATTCCACTCTACCTTGCAACTACCTTTCTCCCACAAGTGTGGATTCTATGTGTTGCCCTCCATTTATCTGAGTGCATGCAGTGTGTCTGAGGCACTGGGGGCACGGGGGGTAGGTGGGACAGACGGATGGGGATGACATGGTCACACACAACTAAGCATTTTTTTCACTGTCCCACATCCATTTAAACAGAAAGGAAGGAGACCCCAACAGCTTTCCTCTCGGAGCTAATGAGGTGCTTGCTGCAACCTGACACACTGGAGGCTGAGAAGCTAATGGAGGAGAAAGGACATCCTACTTCTCTACCAAAGCAGGAGTCTCCAAACCATCAGAAACCACCTAAGCCACATCTCAGGATGGTGCAATGGTAGACAAGGTAAAAGCTTCAGAGGTGAACACTGAACACCTCTGTACAGGTCCAAACATCAACCAGTTCTGCACCTTAGGAACATCAAGGATGTACTGTGGAATGAAGTGTTCCTGTTCTGCTTCATACGTGTGTGCCCTCAGCCTGACCGTCAGGCACCAGGACGGACAGATGGTGGCATCCTCCTCAATGTTGCTGTAGTGTCTCAGCACCTGCAGGCACACAAAGGACAGAACAGAGGGGTTGCAGGAAGGGAGTGTGGCAAGGTTTCTTCAAGTGTGTGTGCCATCACAAGCAGCAGTCTGCTTCAGTGGCACCCCTGAGGCTCAGGAATTGACTTTTTCAGGGAAGAAGGACTGACCAATGCCAGATAAGGAACATAAGTGCTGCTTTCCCAGACAGCTACATTTCAGACCCAAAAGACCACTGAGGCACTTTCAAACAGAAGGACCTGTCCAAGCTATTCTGTGATACTACAAGAGTTGCCTTAGGGAAGGAGGGTCTGCAGACCCTCTAGTGCAGTTTGAGATAAATGCTAACTTTAGCACTTGCGAGTAACACTGAGTCACTGAAACTAATCCTCTATCCTTCACCTGAGCCAAAGAAACTCCTGACTCTGAGGTTACTTCCAGATTTCCTTCACACTCGATTAGAAGGGGAAAACATGCAAGAAGAGTAATCAACAATGTAATGAAGATCTCTCTCACCTACCAGAAAGTTTCTGGGTGCCAAACCTTCTGCAACTGCAGCCTTGGGTGACGTGAATCCCACAGCACATGGGAAGAGAGGCTGCAGTGATATGCACCTCTTTACTCAGCACCCTCTTTACTTGTTGAGAGCCAGACACAAAATCCAAGTTACTGCCTGTCACCCAGCCCACAACAACCAGCCTTGTGCAGGCTCCCACCATGTTAACAGTGCAGTAATTCACAGCAAATCCTCCTCCAGTGAGGTGTACGTTCCTCCACGCTCACTGAGGGCAAGAGCAAATGTTACTGTCCATACACAGCAGCTGTGGCTTGCTTTGCTGATTTACCTTTGCCAGGACATGGGCAAAGGAGAAATTTTAACCCACCAGGGTATCAAAACAGCAGCTGAAGAAGTCGGTAAATGTGCTAGTTTGCCAGCCTCAAAATAAAAGGTTCCATTTGAATTTTCACTCCCCCAAAACCATTAGCCTGCAGCCTGTTGCCAGGTCCTCTCTAGAAACTGGATCTAGTAATTTCTACTAACCTTGTAGAAGGCAAAACCTTCCAGCTCAGCTGCATATAGACAGTTGAGCTGAGTGGGCTGGAAAAGGACACAGAAGGCTGAAGACTTCAAAGGTGGGATGTCACAGATTTCAGGGCTCACTTGGAAGGCACTGCCATGGCTTGGAGTCCAAGCGACAGTGATCTTTCCCTTGGTGTGGTTGGTCACGCAGAGAGGAAGCGGTTCAACCTTGTGGAGCGGCACACAGCAACCAAAATCATGCTCCCTGGGGCTGACACTAACGTGAGGGGAAAACAAGGCCAGGTCGCTGCTCACACCATCATAGAAATATTCAGTCACGGGGTTGGCTTCAGAGTGCTCCTTGGGAGGCTGGTCCTGAAGGATCTACAGGATGGAAATACCTCAGTGTGAGAAGGGAAAGTGTGCCTGTGGGAGACACCAGGCACTACAGTCCTGATTGCCTTCACGAGCAAGATCTACTTCAGTAACAGTTCCTGGGACAGCTCAAAGTCTAGGCTTCAAGGAGGCTCTTGTTTGTAAGCCAGTCCTCAGCCTGAAGCGACACGAAGCAAATGAAGATCCTGTGACTGAGCTAAAGCCAGAAAGCAGCTTAGTGGCTGAGCTTGGGTGTTGGTGCAGTGCTGGAAACTAACAGCAAAGATACTAAAAAATCAGTTTGGCACCTGCCAACATCCTTCTAGATCCGTTTGGCCTGGGCAACAGAAGCCCAGCATCTGCAGGGAACAGCATGGACACGGGAGTATCTTGGGTTTCAGAGTGGGCTGCTCATACCTCAGGGATGGACAGGAGCATGAGGGCTCCTTTTTCATCCTTCTGCAACTTCCCATCTTTCAACATCACATTCAAGATATCAGGGGGGTAGAAGGTCAGTCCCCTCAACATGTTAGTTCGGTAATAGGAGAGATGTCTTGCCCGCAGGATGGCTGGCTTAGCTGTGTCTGAATGGCAAGTACCAAAAAAGTCCACATACATGGGTTCCTGGGAAAACACCAGAAAGGATTATAACAAACAAACTGTGATTGCTTTGAGAGTTACACCACCCTAGTCCATCACTTCCAAAACCATGCCTGGGAAAGGCTTAGAATCCACAATGTTAGACCACCAGTTACTCTATGTCTTGTTGAAGCCCAAGAACTTTCTTGAAACTGAAGTGAAATGCACTCAGTACACAGCTGTGCAGCTAAATTTAACTCAGAGACTAAAGGGACAGGAGCCACTGAGGATGCTCCTTACCTTGCCCATAGGCATTACTGACTGGCTGGCTGTCCACATCAGCCCTCTGCTGCTGACAGGAACCCGCACAACGGGGATTCTATTCAGCAAGAGCCCAGGACAGGTGTCAATAGAAGTGCAGTGGGAAGATATTTTTGGAGGCTACTAAGTGAAAGAGGCCAGCCCTCTGAGCCATCACACCAATGACACCATCCTTTGCCTCTCATACCTGATGGTGGACAAGGCACACCACTCTGCGGTGGTAGCTGATGGGCTGAGTAGGTCGAAAGGTCACCTTCAGTGCTAGTGTTGATGTGCCCTCCAAGACTCCACAGGGATGATCCAAGGAGAACACGCTCCCTCTGCCATCAATATCAAACTGGTAATAGGCAGGGACATCTGAGATGTTGCTGATTTTCAGTGTCTGCATCAAACTTTCCCCAAGGTTGATCCAGTCAAAGTCCATAGAATATTGGTGCAGGGACACCAAAGGACCTAGCAAGACAACAGGCAAGATTCTAGATTCTAGTCACAAGCCACTGCTGCTCTTAACTGATCTTCCCCAACCAGAATCACCTCAGCCCACCCACCAGTCCTAGCAAACCCCAAATGGTGGACCAGAAACAGCCCATATCCCAGCAGAAGGTAAGTCTATGATGGAGGACTGTGACAGTCCCTAGTCCTTCCCCAAGCAGTAACAGAAAGACAGGGAGAAACAGGGAAGGCTTTCACTGTGGTACCTTTGCATAAGCCAACCACCTTCAGGACGGTCTGCAGGAGGCATCCAGCAGATGTGATGGTGAAATAGTCAGTACTGTGCTCTCCTACAGTCTGAGGCTGAAATCGTACGCGCAAGCCCAGCTTCCCGCTGGCAGGGACAACACCATGGGACACATCACAGGAGAAAAGACGATCTCCAAGCAGAGGATCTTTTGCTCTTTCTATCCTACATGGTGCATCAACCTCCATACAGAAAAGGAATAGGTCAACAAAGGAGGCAACAGGAGCCAGGATAGCTCTGAATGCAGGACAGGAATCACTGAAGAACTGCAATTTTCAGCAGAGCTGAATACCACCAAGAACGTTAAGGCTACTGCAGTCCTGCACTGAAGTGCTGTGCAAACCTCTGCAACCTCATCCTGCTGGGTACTGCCAGCAGCAAGCTCCCCCCATACGCTCAGAAGTCAGTGGGGTGCAGCAAAACATTCTGGGGATCTCTGGGGTTGGAGTGTCCCTCCTGATAAGGGGGAGGATGGCTCAAGGTGTCCCCAAGTGACTGCTGTGACCAGGAGGACAGGCGGGCAGATAACATATTTTTCTCCATCCGCAAGTTTCACCTTGTGTGTGGATTTTCTTTCCACAAAAAAAACCAAAATTGGTGTTCTGATGCCTTCCTTGCCTCCTTAAAGAAGGTCCTGATCCTTGTCTGGGGATGCTGAGCACCACTGCAGTGTCAATAACAACAGTACAACAAATGAGCAGGTCTCTGCCTCTCCCAAGTTTCAGAGCCTGTGGATGAGAGCCATCACATCCATGTCAGCAACCTCTGAGTACATCCAACTTTTAACCAGGCTGAGCTGACACGGAGAACCAAGTGCTCAAATTCAGCCCACTTGACTTTGGGAGCAATTCACCCAGTTGCAGTCCACTGAGGACAGCAGAAGTTCCATCAGCTGCCTGGGACACATGCATGCCATTTTGAAACTGCCACAACTGCCACTCAGGACTGATGGGCTTGTCCAGGGTGGACAGGAGAGCTGCAGGATGCGAAGGACAACAGCAGCTGCCTGACCTGGACTGAGTGCAGTGGGAAGAAGGCAGAAACTGCTGTACCATGCTGCAAACGGATGAGTTGCTAGCACTGTAGCTGGAAGTCAGGGGGCAAAAGTGAATGCCTTGGTTGGTAGGGGAAGGCTCATCATCTCTGTTTTACTCCACTTGGTTTATTTTCACAGCGTTAAGAGAATTACTCTGGACCACGTATCCCAGAGAAAAGTGCAAGCATGCCAACTTCTCACCAGAAGTAGTCTCCCTCTCCACATACCACAGACATGTTGAGGATTTCTACACACTTCTCCACAGTTGTCCCCACCGGCACTGATCCAAAGCACAGCACATCCTGAAACTTTGCAGGTTGTGTGCCTTCATACTTCTCTGCTGTCACGCTCACCCGCAGGTAAGGGTATTTGGCTGTTAAAGGGAATAATAACTGGTTAAGAAGGAGAAGTAGAATCTCCGTCCTTGGATATTCAGTGCTCAACTGGACAAACCTCTGAACAACCTCAGGTAACTCTGAAGCTAGAGCTACTTTCAAATTTGGCCCTGCTTTGAACCAAATAAACTCCCTTCCAGCTCTAATTTGCTAAACTTAGAGTTACATCTTCTGTTTATCCTGGCTGTACAAGGCACTTCAGGCAAGGACTTGCTAATGAAACCATTGCTTGCATCCAGGAAGTTTTACTAATTTCCCTCTGGCTCTCTGTCTAGCAGGGACAGACAGGAGTGTAGATAAGACCAGGAGTTTATGAAGGTTCTTACATCATGCTGAACCCCTCTCATTTCTTCTCTGTCAACTTAAGCAGGCTCCAGAAATGCTGGTTTGGCCAAAGCATGTTGCAGGGCACATTGGACCCCAAGCCTCATCAGTGCACACTTCCAAATTGACAGAAGTACATTAGAGAACTTCACAGGCTACTTTCAAACCATGGGGTTCCCTTGCTCACCAGTGGATCAATCCAACCTCGGCACAGTTTAAGAGCACGGCACCTCCATGTGTCCCCGTGGAATGCTACTCCATGGTTACGGGTGACACATGCTTCATTCAGCATTAAATGCAAGAAAGACTCACACAGGGCTTTCAGCTGGATAGTCCTCTTTTGTTTCTCTTCACCTCCAAACCAGCATGTTGCTGTGACATCATACACCAGAGCCTCCTTGGGCTGGAAGACCACCTTGACCGTGCAACCAGCACCTGGATTCAGCATTCCGCAGCCAGGAATCATGTTGAAAGGGCTTGATGTCTCCCAGGCAAACACAGTAGCAAGGTCACTGAGGAATGAAGGTACATTTTAAGTAGGTGAACAGATCCTTTAGTGCTTGTGCAATCACACACAGGCTGAACCTTTCCCAGTGGGTTATTTGTTTAGGATGTGAAACAACCAACGTTGAATGACAGAACCCCTAACGCATCTGACCAAATATGGGATGCTGGGAAGAAATTTGTCTCTGGTCTCTGAAAATGGTCTGTTCACACTTTTGAGTACTAGATGTAATAGCTAAGAACTTTATTAATGGCCAGAAAAGTTCTCAGCTTCATCCTGTGATAGCAAACAAATCAGCTTCAGAATGAAGTATTGGCTTTTCCTGCACCTAAATTTGCTGCCTCTCAATTCTAAATGAAAATTTGTTCCTCTGTTATCTGCCCAGGCGAGAGGACTGAGCTGGTTTCAGCTCTCCAGAACTCCCTTTTTGTATTGGATTTGTGCAAAGAACATGACATACCATCAGCTTTTTGTAGTTTATTTATTCCAAGCAGTGTGTTACTTAGCAGTTCACCACCCTGGACCTCTCAGTCAGCACAAGAGATTTCTCTAAGGGGAGAATGAATCACTAGAAATGGTTTCTGGCTGAAACCTCGCTCTGCTTAAGGTATGTGTGCCCTCTGTCCTTTCCACCCTCCTTCCACATCAGCTAACTTCTTTGGGGAGCACAGGCCATTTTCTAACTAGTAAAAGTTCTTTTGCCCTTATTGTAAGGGGCTAGAAGCATACTTTCTTGCCTGGGAACTCCTTCCCTGTACTCCTTTCTACAATTCTGCCTGAATTACTGTCCTTACCCTTATTAAAATAAGAGAATCCTTGGAAACTCGGAGCATCTTTGCTCTTAAGTGATGACTCCAAGCCATGGGATACTGCCACTGCTTTGGGCAGCTCCACGAGCAGGCACTGGAGACACTCTCCAATTTCTGTATTGCCTGCCTCCAAACCAAAGAGGTCGGCTCGAGCATTGGCAACTCCACTGCTCTCCCTACGGCATTCCTGTGCCAAGGGAAGGGAGGCTAAGTCACAAAAGGACTAAAACGTTTCCAGCTGGTAGCTCATCCCTCCAAGCTCATGCTGGACAGGCTGTCTTTGATTAACTAGGAGCCTCCCCTGTGGATATATCCCCTGTGGGATATTCTCAGTGGGACACCTTGCTGATCCTCAACTATTTCCTGTGTGTGAATCTTTCTCAGCACATGCTGGAAACAGACAGATGCGAGGTGCCAAAGTGTGCCCAGATCTCAGGCAGGATCTGACCTGTAATACCACTTCTGCTGCCTTCCTGGGGAGGAAGAATTCTGGGCACTGATATAGGTTAGGGGTGTACCTGCTGGAAAGCACTTCTGAGGAGAAGGATCTGGGGGTCCTGGTAGATAGTAAACTATCCATGAGCCAGCAGTGTGCCCTTGTTGCTAAGAGGGCCAATGGAATCCCGGGTTTCACAGGGAAGAGTGTGGTCAGTAGGCCAAGGGAGGTCATTCTTCCCCTATTCTCTGCACTGGTGAGGCCACAACTGGAATACTGCATCCAGTTCTGGGCTTCCCGGTTCAAGAGAGACTGGGAACTACTGGAGAGAGTCCAGTGTAGGGCAACAAAGACAATTAAGGGATTGGAGCACCTCCCTTATGGTGAAAGGCTGAGAGAGCTGGGACTCTTTAGACTGGAGAAGGCTGAGTGGAGACCTTATTAATGCTTATAAATATCTGAAGGGTGGGTTGAAGGAGGATGGAGCTGGACTCTTTTCAGTGGTTCCCAGAGACAGGACAAGAGGCAATGGCCACAAGCTGGAATATAGGAAGCTCCATTCAAATACGAGGAAAGACTTCTTTCTGGTGAGGGTGACAGAGCACTGGGACAGGCTGCCCAGGGAGGGTGTGGAGTCCCTTTCTCTGGAGATTTTCAAGACCCACCTGGATGCAGTCCTGAGTGGTGTGCTCTGGGCAATCCTGCTTTAGCAGGGGAGTTGGACTAGATGATCTATAGAGGGCCCTTCCAACTCTGATAATTCCACGATTCTCTGCTGTCACCTCAGAGGAGGCAGAGACCTGCCGCCTGTTAAGGCCACCAGCAGATCTAATGACAACTGAAATGAGCTGCATTCATTGGAGAGTCCAAGGAGGTGCCAGAACACCTGACAAAACTGAGAGGCTACCCAGCCACGTGCCCAACTCACCCAACATTGCGCATAGGGAATGTCGTCTCCGTGACATTGTGGACAGCACAGATGGGCAACTGGACAGCAGCTGGGAAGGACAGAGAGGGGCCCGGAAGCGTAGCACGCAGGCTGACAGAGAACTCGCCCTCAGCCTTCTTAAAGCAGATGCTGTCTTCATACTCCCTCTGCACAGAAAAGCAAGGAGAGACAGCACTTAGATGGGCTCCATCTTGCAGGTACTCCTGAACATCCACAACTTTCACCTCTGTGAGGGTGCTGGGACAAAAATGATTCAGTGGCAGAGGCACAAAGGAAGACCTCTGTGCAGGAGGGAGCATATAAATCACTCCTCAGAAAAGGCTGATTAAGGTACTCTGGTATACTCCTCACCCTGCCATGGAACACGCAAACACCCTCAGGGAGAGCAGGTGAAGGCTGTTTGTTTCACCTGATTTGTTTCAATGCAGATAGATTTCTTTCACTGTTTTAAAAATCCTAATTCCACTTAAGTGAAGCACATACAACCTCTCCTTGAGCTCCACAGGCACAGAAATATTAGTCTTTGATTAAGTGCTTTGTCAGCTAGAGGCCTAAGCGGATAACACACGCCTTAAAGATGTAGTGTTGACAGTGCTGTGTACAAAGAGCCCCAGGACATCTGCTGGCCAGCTACAATAGAAGGAGCTGTGTCTTCTGTGCTCCCCAGTCATCACCTCTCCCGAGCACCGCTTCTAGAGGTAAGGAGAGATCTTGGGCACTGCAGCACACACAGTCCTTGCTCTCTCTAAGAAAGGGAGCCTCCCACTCTAGTGATTGATGTGATGCAGACAAACCATTCGCTGAAAATGGAACAAGGCCAGCAGCTTATTTCATAAAGGGAACACCGAACAGTCATCAGAAAGCCGTGATCCTAGGAGAGTGGAGAAATCATCTGCTTGATGCTCACATTCTAGGAATAGGACTGAAATACACATCAAAGACATATAGCTGTGTACAAGAGCCAGAGATCAATATTCAGCCAAAACAGACATGAGGTGCAAACTGAAAATCAAGAAAAGGGTCTGGGTAAAAAACCCCACATTGCTGTTAAAAAAAACCCCAACATTAAAGAAACCCACCCCATCCAAAAGAAGGGAGGCCCTTGAAATATCCCTTAGAGAAAATCAGTAATCCTTTAATGTACTGGTTTGGGGGTCTTCTGTAAGAAAGCAGAGTGAATCCCTCAACCCAAGGTTCTGCACTAAAACCACCCAGTGGAAGATCCTGGGATCAAACCAGGTGTAGACAGTTCAAGTGCTTTATCTTCCCGATCTCATGGCCAGAACCAGCACGTGAAAAAATAGATATTTTTGTGAGGATCCCTCTCATGACCACTGGCAAACTCTGCAAAGAAGTCAGGGGTTAGGGCTCCCCCAGGAGATGAAGATGTGGGGAGAGCAGGGAGGTCACACTCTCCAGTCTTTCCATGCTAGAACCTTGCCTAAGGACCGATGCATTTAGGTGAAAACAAATCTGAAAGGACACGAGAGGCAGAGGCCTACTGTGCCCCTGGAACCCAGCCTGAGCACTGAGAGCAGCTTTGATGTTGCCACTTTACCTTTTCGGCGGGCCGGAAGACGATGGGCAGAGCTAAGGACACACCAGGGCTGAGGGTGATCGGCTGTGGAAAAACGGTGAGGAAGAACCGCGTAGAAGGACATCTGGATAATGAAATCAAACCAAAAGAATTTTGACTGAGGGCATGCAGCTGTTGTTAAGTTAGACAGCAGGAAAGAGAATAAATCAAAACCTCCAGGCCCCACAATCAGAAGCACTTTACCTGCCTGACCCCAAGGGTAGCTTGGTAACAAATCAGCAGAAACAGGGGCAGAACCCAGGTGTTCTGGAAACCCATTCCCAGCTCTATATACCTATCCCTTCCTTGAACAATATTTTACATTCCCAGGTGATGCAGCATGAGCAAAGCACATCAGGCAGGAACATTTGAGTTTCAGAGCAGGGAGGGTCACAGGGAGTGCTGGAGTGGCTCGACATCCAGTGGAACTCCCGGGAGCAATGGTTTTAGGACGCACTAGTGACTGGCTGGCATACATCCACAATTAAAATCTCACTAGACTGGAAATGCCTCACAGACAGAAGTATCAGCAAAATAGAATTTACAAAAAGGCATTTCATTTAAAATACTCCTGCCAGGAACAAGGGCTGTGCTTCTGAATTAGCAGGTTTCTGTCCTGCTACGGAAGTGTGCGTGTGCTGTCTCCAGCACATAGCCCAGAGGGAGAGGGGGTGGGTGAATCCAAGGAAGGGTGTTAACGTGACTGATACAGCAGGAGGGGTGAAGATGCAGTGAGAGTGTGAGGAGTACAAAGGAGAAAGAAACTTCCCACGCACCTGTAGCTCAGCCTCTGGGTTTTCTCATGAACATTTTTCAAGATCAGGTGTTTGATCACCTCTTTTCCGAGTTCCCAGCCATGCCACGTGAGTGTTTCAGCCACCTCAATGCCCCAGAATACACCTTTCTTCTTTGCTTTTCTTGCAGATAGCTGAGGAAGTTGCAACGGGGATATTATCACTTTGGGAGCCAAGGAAGGAGGAGAAACCGCTCAAAGAGCTGTTTCTCTGTGCTAGAAACCTGTGACTCCGGCCAGAGGACGGGAGGAGCCACCCTGCGGCAAAGCTCCAGGAGTCCAGAGGAGACACCTCCTGGCCACAGCCCAAACGACAGATACCAGGGCATGTCATGAACGAGGGGAGCAGAGCCTAAAGGGTTCTTCGCTTTTTTCCTCTCCCTACCCTGCCGGTAAATCCACCCAGGACAATGGCAGCCTTTGCTGCACTGCTCACCATTCTAACACAGCCACAGCACAGCTTCCGAAAAGCCTCAGGGTTTTGGGGCTCACCATGCACCTGAGCCAGCAGCTGGAAACGAGAGGAAAAAGTCCTCATGCAAGTCACTCCTGCACCCAGACATCTTTGCTGCTGGGACCTGGGTGCTCCCTGAGATCCAAGAACTCCTTCTTGGGCTCAAGGTGGCACACCCCCCTGCTGTCCCCATTTTGCTGGCTGAGTCCAGCCCTTGCCACAGACCACACTCTCCCCAGGCTGTCGCAGCCCTGTGCTCAGCAGTTCCCTGGGCACTGACCATGACGCCCACCTCCCTCACAGCTCATGCCCCTGGGGCAGAGCTTTCCTTGGGCACGTATAGCATGGCCCCCCACCCCCATAGCCCCACAGACACCAGTAGAGCAGCGCTCTGCCCTGTAGCCTTGCCTGCCCCCCTAAAACCCTGCAGAGATGGCTGCAACACGGCCCCGTTCTCTACAGCAAGAGCCTGCCCATCTCCACGGGGCACGGCCCAGGCTTTCATAACCCCACCCGGCCGCCGGAGCACAGCCTGGGCCCCACACCGCTGCTGCCCTCCGGGGCCTTCCGCTTCCCTCAAGCCCTGCCCGGCTCCCTACAGCACAGTTCGGCCCGGCTCCCCCAGAGCCCGGGCTACCTCCGGTCCCGGCGGGCCCAAGCCCGGCCCGGGCCCGACCGCTCAGTGCTACGAGGCCC
>VZTM01042313.1:87568-98894 GCA_013400555.1 Jacana jacana
GGTGGGGGTGTCATACTGGCTGTGCAGAGGGCAGGTGGAGGGGCTCGGGAGATACAGGGGCAAGATGTGGGGGTGCAGGATGCAGATGGAGGGGTGCAGAAGGTAGGTGGGTTGTTCTCAGGGGGGCAGAGGAGGCAGATAGAGGAGCTCAGTGGATTCAGGGGCAAGATGGAGGGTGCAAGGGGCAGATGGAGGAGCTTGGGGGGGGTAGGATGAAGATGGAGGGGTACAAGGGGCAGATGGAGGGGCTTGCAAGATGCAAGGGCAAATTGGGGTGTGCAGAGGGCAGATGGAGGGGCTTAGGAGATACAGGGGCAAGATGGAGAAGTGCAAGGTGCAGATGGAGAGGTGCAGGAGGCAGAGGGGTTGTTCTCAGGAGGGGGCAGATGGAGGGCCTCAGGGTGATGTGGGATCAAGACAGAGGGGCTCAGGGGAGGTAGGGTCAAGGTGGAGGGGTATAGGGGGTAAATGGAAGGGGTCGGGATGCAGCGTCAAGGCGGAGGAGCTCAGGGGGCAGACTGAGGGGTGCAGGAGGGAGCTCAGGGGAGAGGAGTGATGAGGGTGGTTGCAGGGGAGGGAGACAGGCACAAAGCTGCATGGACAGAAGGGGTGCCGTGAAGTTTGTGGGTGTGCAGGATGGATGAGTGAGGTGGCTGTGGGACCAAGAGGTGGGGATGCTGGGGGGTGGGGGGGGCAGGTCACTCCGAGCTCCTTGGAGCATCGGTGGCACAAACAGCAAGTTGTGATCATTGCTAAAAGAAGTTATGGGGCCCAAACTGGCAAAGGGGCAGAGGGACACAGGCTGGGGAGCTCTGGCTGCACAAGCCCATTGGGTATCCCAGGTATCATTCCCATGGGGCACCACCACCACTCTACTGTGTCTTCCCAGTGTCCTGGATGTCCCTCAGGGATGGGAGGACTCTCACATCCCTGGTACAGAGGACCAGACAGCCCCTTTGGGGTGCACAGGCAGCAGTGTGGTGGAAAGCAGGGCTGGCCACATCGCACAGTGTGGGGATGGTGCCAGGGCAGAGGCAGGAAGGCGATGCAGCTTTAATGGCATTTGTCGATGTTTACAACATGAGTCATCCAGCTAAGCAGCCATAAATCAGCACCCCAACTCCTCTGGCATCAATCGCGTCCCCTCCTCTGTCCCCCCAGCGCTGGATGAGTGCCTGGCTCCTGAGGAAACAACCTCATAAATAACAGCAACAAAACAAACCCTCCTGCAGCCGGGGAGGGCCCGTGTGCGCCAGGCGAGAGATGAACGCCTCCCATCCATCACTTTAATGGTTGTACTCTGGAAATTAAACCTGTCATGGCCCATCAAGGTGAACGTTTTAAGTCTGTGACATCCCTTCAGCTACGCCCCTCCTTCCTGGCACTCTTATTTTTGTTGCTTTCCCTCTCTCCTGTTCCTCTCTGCCCCTGCCACCCCTGTCCTCCCCATCTCATCCCTGCTTTGGTGTGCCCAGTTCCAGCTTGTGCTCCCTTGCTGCTGGAGGACCAGGTTGTACCTTGGGTGGCAGATGATTTTAGCCCCGAGGCTCCTGCAGTCATGGGCTGGCATCTGCCAGCATCTCAGAGCCTGGTTCTGTGTTCCTGTTGGGGGGCACAGCTCCCCTGGGGCAATGGGTCTCCTGCCCCACTGTCCTCACAGGGCAATGACAGGGAATTGAGCACCATCCTTTCCTATTTCCCGCTCCACACACCACCACCCCACCCCGGCCTTGCCTCTCCTTCCCTTCCCTGTCTTTCCCCCTGCCCTTCTCCACATTTATTCTTCTCATGTTCTATGTTATTCCAACCATCGCAGGCTCCTGGCCCCTGGCCCCTTTCCTGGCTCACATCCTCCTCCTTGGAGCAAGGGCTGCACCCTCCCCAGGACCAGAGCTCCCCCCTCAGCCAGTGCCAAGGGTCCGGACACCTCCTGCATGGCCAGGTGTGTCGCCTGGGGACAGGGGACTTGGGCACTGAGGATGCCACATGCACAGGGGGAAGCTGCTGAGCTGTCAGCAGCCACTGTGGGTCACTGTCACCTCACACAGGACTGTCGTTAGTCCGTCCATCCATCCGTCCGTCCATCCATCCATTTTCGTGCTTCTCTCTGTTCATCTCTCTGTCCCAAAAGCATTGCATCTGTTCCCCTGCCCAGGGAGCTGCTCCATGGCGCTGCTCCATGGCAGCACCTGCCAGTGCCAGGAGTTACCTGGTCCTGCGAGGTGTGACAGCCCTGCAGCAAGGCTTGCCTGTCCCATCCCTCGGTGACCAGCTGCTGGAGGTGACCCAGGTCTCCCCAGCGGCTGCTGCCTCTCAGCAGCTCCCACACCCAACAGCAGGGCCAGGCTGCCCTCCCTGCCACCCCCAGGCAGGGACAGGGAGAAGAGAGGGAGGGACAGCAGGACGTGGAGCAGGAGAGAGACACCATAGGCTGCCTGGGGATAGGGCATTCCAGCCCTGTGGCCCTACATGCACTCAGGTGGTGAAGCAGGGGTGTCCTCCTAGGGCTGAGGGGGGTGTGGAGAGGCTGGGCATTGCAGGGCTGGTCCTTCTGCTTGTAGGGCTGGGAAGCATCTCCAAGCGGTGGCCCAGAAAGCATGCAGGGAGGTCTATAGGGTCTTCCAGGAACCCCTGGCATTTGGAAGACAAGAGCTGCCTTCTTGTTTAGGAGGGAGAGAGCTTAACCTGGGTCTTCTAGGGAGACGGCTGTTGTCATCCTGCTACCAGGGGTAGGTTGGAGCTTGGCCAGTGTGAGCAGAGGATCACAAAATGAGCTCAGAAATGGTCTGAGAGGGGTCAGATATTGCCATGGGAAAAGCAGGGTTCACCAGAACATTGAGCCCTCACAAACAGCCTTAGCACCACCCTAAACCCAGGAGGGTTTCATCCCCAACCCACTTCAGGGCAATCCCATACCATTGCAACCAAGACTGCTTGCAGCATGGAAAACAGCACCACTGCATTAGTGAACTCATCAGCTCTGCTTTGCATGGCAGTTTAATTTTACCCGGCAAAGCTCAGACCCTGCCAAGGATGCCACAGGCGCAGGAGGAAGCAGGCCAGGCTGCCAAGCATCCTGAGCACCCTCCTTCCCAGCCCTTCATGCCACCAAGGGGAAGGGCAGCCAGCATCATGCAAGGATGTACTGCTCCAGGCACAGTTGTATCTGCAGGGAAGGGGCAGCGCACCATCAAAGAAGGGTCCAGTGCCTCTCCCCTCCAGTTCTGCCAGTAGGCTGCCAGTTCTGTAAGTCTGCTGTCCCCACTCGGTTCCCCAGGGACCCCGGCAAGGTGGCACGGTGCCAGGAGTAGGGCAGAGCCTCCTGTCTCCTAAGGAAAAGCACAGGCATCCGGATAACAGCTTTATAGGGGACGGGTGTGGGGACTCCCCCAGATACACACAGAAGAATAATTACAATTTAAATAGGATCCAAACACACATAAGTTAAAGGGGGGCAGATGCCCTGCAGCCCCCCCCACTCCACATGGGCACAGTCTGTGTCTGCCAGCAAAGAGACCCCCGGTACCGCAGCCCAGCCCCTCTCCTCAGCCAGCTTCATCTGCCTTTCACAACACAGAGCCGATCTTCCTCTCTGTGGTGCCCATCTCATCCTCCTCTTCTTCTTCCTCCTCCTCAGCCCCCGAACAGGAGGAGTCCGGGCTGTAGCCCATCTCAGCAGTGCTGCGGTGCAGGAAGGCCGAGCCGGGGCCGTGCCCCATGAACTCCGGGCTTTTGGCAGCTTGTCCCTGGGTCTCGCCAGGCAACAGCTTCTCGCAGGCTTTGCCGAGCCCTCGTGTCTTCTCAGCCTCCACCTGAGCCCCCTGCTCCTTGGCTTTGCGGCTCCGCTTCCATTTCATGCGGCGGTTCTGGAACCAGATCTTCACCTGCCAAGGGAGAGCCCCCAGGGGAGATTGTGTCCCCTTGTCCACATCCTGTCCCCATTCGCCCCCTCGCCTTCCCTGCATCGAGGGTCCCCCCAAAGCCTCTTTGTTGTGAGGCATCCTGTGGCTCTATGGGTCTGGGTGAGGAGGCTGAAGCCGTCATGGGTCGAGGAGTAGCCATGGGGCTGCTTCCTTTCCCCTGCCTGGCCTCTGCAGGGAGGGGTCAGGGACAGAGGGGACTGGCAAATCCCCCAGGATGCCCGAGGGGATGAAGGGGAAATTAAAAGGGAATTTCAACCCCACAAAAAAAACAAAACAACAACAAACCACATAGTGCGGGACGGGTTAGGAAGGGTCTGAAATCTAAGTTAGGGGTGACAGATAGAAAGAGGAAGAGTATTTCTGGGGTACCCTTCACAAGAGATGAGCCTGAAGCCCAACAGACAGGTCTCTGCAGGAGATGCCTGGGAAAGGGGTGCTGAATGGGGCAATAGGGTGTGAGTCTGATGCCTCTTACTGCCCATGACCTTGACATCCCACCCTGCAGCCCCCCCACCTCCCTGGCAGCTGACTGGTGCCATCCTCCACCTCCCCAGGACCAAGGTACCTGCGTCTCGGTGAGCATCAGTGATGTGGCCACCTCAAAGCGCTTGGGTCTGGAGAGATACTTGTTGAGCTTGAACTGGTTCTCCAGCTCCAGAAGCTGCTGACTGGTGAAGGCTGTGCGGGGCCGGCGGCACTTCCCCATCAAGCCAGACTGTGGAGCGGCTGCAGGGCAGAGAGTGGGCAGGGGTCAGGGGACAGCAGGGCTGGAGGGGACATCTCCTCAGCAAGCCTGGGATGAGAAGGAAGGCGGGCGTCTCTTCCATCATCTCCCGCCCTAATAATGGCTTTATTGCCTGCCAGCGAGATAGGTTATCAGGCCTCGGTGTGCAACTGGGATCAGTCCCGTGACTGAAATTAAACCTCCTTTTTTATTGCCGGGCCGTGCAGGTGGCTGCCCAACTGCCAGGGGCTGCGGCGGCGGGGCTGCCCGTGGGCCCCGCTATCTCCCCCACGGCCCTTGAAAGCAGCGCGGCGCTGGGTCAGGAGGCAGCTGGAACAAAGGGACCTTTGAGAGTCCGACGTGGTGTGGCTGCCGCGCTGTGTTTGATCCCTGCTTATCTCCTCCTCGCTGGCTTTATTGTCCCCCCGGGGTTCAATTTTACTGCTTCTCCCAGCACCGCAGCGGCAATCAAACCCAGAGGTTTGCAGCTGGGAGTAAAGTGCTGGAGCAGCACCAGGGGGAGGGCACTAACGGGAAAGGTCCTTGGGACATCACTGCTGCTGTGCCTTAGGGAGGGAGACTGAGCACCAGAGCATTGTGGCCCCAGAGATGTGCCTCGCTTGGCAAGGATCACTCTGTCTCGCCCTCTTTGCAGGGCATGGGGCATCATCCACGTTATCTCCCTCAGATTCCAGCTTTGATCCCGACCTGCCCATCTCCTGATGTGTCCACCAAGCCCTTCACAAACACAGTGGTGACGCACGAGGCAGGAATTTATGAAGGGGGCATTAACTGATCACGATCCAGATTCGATCCCAGGTACCTGGATGCTGGGTGAGATAGGCTGAATAAGCTGGGCTGGTGCTCTGCAAACTCCTCGTGCAAACATGACCCTTCCTGTGCCCACAGCCCCTCTGTGGCAGGAGAGACAGGTCCCTGTGGGACCCACCTTGCAGCTAAAGTAGGGACTGAATGGAGGCATGCTGTGCTGATGGCTCTGACGCACACACAGTGCATTATTTTGCACACAAAACGTATTCAAGTCTAAAAGCAAATGAGAGGCTCGAAGGATTGACAGGAGAAATGTGAACATCAGATGAAAGATGTCTCAGTCCTGCAGAGCTCAGCCATGGCTCTAGCCATACAAGTCTTTGGCAAATATGTGGGACCAAATGCTAAGGAAAGAAGGTGCCATGAGGACCAGCATCTGCAGGGAAAGGGCAGCCCAAACTAACATCCCTTGCAGCTCCTTGAAGGGGGCAGGCCAGAGATGCCGGAGAAAGAACTGGAGAGGAAATTCATTCACTAAGCATCAGCAGGGAGCTCAACACAATGCAGCCCCAGGGAGAGCCCAGCAGCTGGAGGGTTCCAGCATGGGTGCACTGGGGAAGCAGCCTTTGCTGCTGAGGTGGGAGGGTGCGCTGAGACACCAGGTGCCTCAGTCCGTCTCTGGAGCAGGGGCTGCACTGAATAGACTGGCTGTACTGGGTCAGCGAAGGGTCCCTCTGAGCAGGTCCTCTTTCTGGGCATGTTATGTAGAGGATGCTTTGGAGAAAGAGAAGGGAAGAGGATGTGCCCACATCCCAGTATCCAGTAATCTGGGACTTTTATGCTCTCTAGAGCCAAAGGCTGTTTTGGCAGGGGTGAAGAAATACCATGTTCCCAGCCTAAATTCCCCCCCCCCCAAAGCAGAGAGCCCAGGGCTCATTTCATGCAGCACTGCATCCCTGCTCTAGGGAGCACAGAAGTCCTTCAGACCACCCCAAAAGGCTCCTCTGTGCCTCCTCCTGCAAGGCCAGATGTGGCCAGACTAAAAAACAGACATGGGAAGAGTGGAGACACAGAAGCAAGTCTCAACCCCAAAAGCAGGGTAAGTTCAATCTGTCCAGCTTCAGAGGAGAGTGGAAGGCAGTTTGCTTTAACAGCACCTCCCTGAGGGACTCACTCTTACCCAGGTAAGATGCTGAGGACTGCTTGGTCTATCAGGAAAAAGAAGAACAGAAAAATTGCCCATAAAAGCCAAATAAATCCAAAGGAGATATATCCCAAGTAACTGTCAATGCAGGAGACCAATCACTGGAGATGGTCCCTCTGCCAGACCCAGTTTCCCCATCTCACTGTCTCCAATTTGGGCTCAGTGCAGTGGTGTCCATTACAAACCTCATACAAGACCCTGACTTCCCTGGAAACCCATCTTGCCTCCTGCCCCAGTTGACCCCCAGCTGATAAAAACAAAGCCCTGGTGTTGTCATGCAGTTTAAGCCACCAGCAGTCCAAAGCCCAATCTACACAGGTATGGTTGGCCACCTAACCTGTCAGCTCCTCTGACAATACACCCTTCAGCAGCTATGATTATCCATCACTGCTGCTCCCCATGGTGACTTGGTCAAGATTCATCCTGCAGAGGAGATGAGGCAAGCCCAAACCAACACCACTCTAGGATGGACTAAGGTCCGTCTGACCTTCAGCCACTCACAGCAGCAGCTCAGCATGGACCTGAACCACCAACATCTCTGGCCTCAGACCTGCTGACAGCTTCCCTGAAAGGCTCTGGTTCTTTTTGTGTGGGGAGATTATGGAGAAAGAGGGTCTGCAATTTCTCACTGGCAAAGGAGCAAAGGGAGGAGGAGGGAGTCGAGTGTTAAGGTATGAGGTAGGTTCCAGTTTGTCACGTAAGGAGAAAATGATGTCACTGCTGGTGATTCCAGCCTGTCCTGCCAGTGTGCTTGGTGGACTCCTGTCCTGTCCTCCCTTGTTCTGCAGCAGGCCATCACATGGACGTGGACAGCATCCTCCCAAGGGATGCACTTCCCTGGGTCTCACCTCCTCTAGTGCTTGCCAGCTGAGCTATGAACCCTTCTCCATCACAACCACCATCTCACAGTAAGAATAACTCTTCAGGAATGCTCTTCCCATTATGCAGCTCTTACCAGAAGACCAGCATCATGCCTTTGATGGCCAAAGAATTTCCTGTCTGCCCAGCCTACTTCTCCAGTGCTACATCCAGGATCATAGCTCATCTTAATAGCCCTTCAGGGGGCTAGGGCTGGGACCCCCTGGTGATTGCCCAGCATTTGGCTGCAATATCACTAACTAAATTGCTTGGCCCAGAGCCGGGAATGCCCTCCAAGTCTGAGGAGATGTGGAAGGCAGCTGCCTGCTGGATAATTAGATAAAGCTTATAAAGAATTGTTGATTTATTCGATACAGTTCCGTCTACATGATAACAAGGGTAATCCTAGGTTGATATTAACCCACTTGGTTTTAATTTGGTTTGTTTAGCTATAGTTCACTTAACTTTGTGTGCTAGCAGATAAAGGAGAGGAAATTAACACCCTGTCTGCTTTGGAGGTGTTTCTCTGGATGTGAGGGCTGGGAAGGGGAGAGGTGGTTTCACTGGCATCAAGACCATCACTAGAAGCTTCTCCTGGTCTGCTGGCAGCCCTAACCATTTTCCATGGGGAAGCACGTATAAGGGGACTTGTTACCTCTGCTAGCCCCTCGTTTGCTCCACTGTTGCTGCCTGATTGTTGCTTGCCAGTGGTTTTTCAGCCCATGTTTCCTGCTGACACCAGACCACTGTGCACCTGGTAAACCTTGGAAGGTGGTGTTTTTCTTGAAACAGTTTGCTATGGATTCTATAGCCCACTCTCCCAGCCCAGCCCAGTCTGTCAGCCAACCTTCTGCCACTGTGGGCAGGATCTGGCCTGGGTTCCAAGCCATCAAGGTGGTGGGCAGGTGATGCAGACAAGTGGTGCCCAGCAAAGCTGTCCGAGCACCAGGTCCCCAGTGGTGAATCTGTGGCTTTTCCTGAGAGCCTGCAGCTGTATGTCACCACTCTCCACTCCTACAACTCTCCTCCACAGCAGGTCTCTGCACTTGGCTCCCATCATTCATGTTGCATTTTCATGCTGTTAGCCAGGGCAAATAAGTCACAGCTCCCAGAGATATTGATAGGCACAGCACCTCAGTCCCAAATGCTCATCCTGAGTGATTCAGGAGATCGCTCAAAGCCCTGGGACAGGGATCCAGCCTGGCAGCAGCAGAGCCCTGGGCAGGCAGCAGCCCCCTGGCTGCAGCGAGGGCAAACCTGCTCCTCTGCTCCGGGCCTTCCTGCCCAGCCCTCTCGCTCCGCATTGCAGCAGAGACAGCCAGGCGCTGGCTGCGGCTCCGCAGGGGCCGCTGGTGAGGAAGGCACGGCAGCCACCGGCACCACAGCAGGAGCACTTCTCTGAGAAACCCCAGCAGCCAAGCCCAGGGCAGGTTCTTAAGGTTCCCCACTGCCTCAGACCACCTCCCCTGCATCCCACCTGCCCCGTACGTGGATGAGAGAAATAAACAAATCACAGCTCCCAGAAATATTGATAGGCACAGCACCCTGGTGCCAAATGCCCCCCCTGTGTGGTTCAGGAGATGCTCAAAGCCCTGGGACAGGGATCCAGCCTGGCAGCAATGGAGCCCAGCTTGTGGCAGGGCAAGGAGCTTGTGGCTTCAGTTCAGGGGCTGTCCTGCTCCTTCCCTCACCCTGACTGTCCCCGGGAGAGCAAACTAGACTGTGCCTGCAAAACATCTCTATACATGCAGCTAAAGAAGGGATTCATGATTTAGTCACAGAATCTCCCATAAATACATCAGAAAAGGTGAGCTCCCTCTGGGTTGCTCCAGAACATGTCCTAGGAGGCTTTCAGATGCATGTTTCCCAAATATCTGCCCACTGCTGTCTGGAGAGCTAAAGATGACCAGCACCAGCAGCATGGACACTTGTGCTCAGTCACTTTGGAAACCTCAGCCAGGAAGGTCTGTCCATCTGTCTAGGCTGGGTAAGGTGATGGGACAGAGTACCCATGGACTACAGGAGGCCCAGAAGCCCTGTGCCAATGAGTGGGAGGCTCCTGCTCAGCCCACCACCCTCCTCAGAGGAATGAGGAAGGACTTGGAAGCATGCCCTAGGCAGGATGCAGGTGCCCCTTCCTGTGGCATAGCCATGCCACTGTCCCCATCCCCACACCATGGCCAGCACACCTTGGCAATATGAGCCCAGACACAGCCATAATATGCAGCTGGGGCCAGTTCTGGTGACAACAGGGAGAAGGCATGCTACAAAGGGATCTGCTTTCACAGCTTGCAGTGAGCTCAACAGGAGGAAATGCATGGTTGAAAGGATACAGTGGAGAACCCAAACGTTCCAAACAGACTGAAACAAGGATCTAAAGATGCATGAGAAACAGGGTCTGATGACACAGTCTACACAGTGGTGAAAATAACAGGAGACAAAAGGACCAGGGGAGCAGGATCCCTAGGAGAACAAGTATGGAGAGGAGAATAGATCCTAAGCTAAGTACAAGTCACCTAGATCAGAAGTGATGTCTGTGGGGAGGTACAGGCAGGTAGAGAAGTTGCAAATACACAAAGCTTCATCCTTCTGCGTCAGGGAGACATCAGGTCAAGCTCTGCTTCCAGCTCTGTCCCTCTGCTTTGGGCAGAGGACATTTGGAAGAAAACCCTGAAAGCAGTCAGGGTGGACACCCACCTCGGAGGAGATGGAAGCAGACAGGCTGTGTAGTGGGGAAAAAAAACAGGCTGAAATGGACCTAGAGACCCTCCTCATGTGCAGGGCAGGCAAGCAAAGAGAATGGGGAGTGATTTACTGTGTTTGGCATAACAAATTTTGGGAGAAAACTGGAGCAAGAAAAGATCCACAGAAGGAAAATTCCTGAAGTACTAAACCAGAAGAGGCTGATGAGAGACAATCCCCACTGCAAAGGGCTCCTCAGAACTGTGAGCGAATATCTTTCAGCTCTGACTTAAAAATCTACAGCTTTGGCAGCTTTTACTACACCCTTATTACATCTCCACATCTCCTTTGCCTCTACTCTGCTCTCCAAGGCCCAGTGCACCAATATTTGGGTCAGAAATTGCCTTTCCTCTCCTGAGATCTCCCAGGAGCGCAGCTCAGAGCTTCCCACAAGACTCATTGACATGCTGTTCCCATGCATCCTAGCACAGCCCAAAAGCTCCCTCTGCGAGCTTGTGCTCGTGCCCACGATTTGGGATTTGTCTTCTTCCAACAGGGCCTTGGAGACGACCAGCTCTGGAACTGATCCTGCACCTGAGAGAGATGTGCCTGTTGATACACAAACCTCTCTCCATTATCCCAGCCAGAAGCTGAGCTTAGGGCACGGGGCAAGTGGAGCGGCGTGATCCCAGTCTGGTGAAACACATCCCTGCCTGAAGTTACCTGGATGCTGAGGTTCACTAACAGACATAGATCCTGTGAGGACAATGTGGTCTCTGCAGAGGAGCAGGAAGGTGTTTCACCACCAGTAAATAGAGAAACAGAGAATTTTATTCTCTGTTTTCAATGATGTGCTTCAAGAGTGCACACAGCCCGTAGTGCCAGAGCCGTATTCTACACCCTTAGGTGCTGCTGCCACTTCACAGCTGGATCTATCTTACAGTCCACGGAGATCCAGGGAAAGGGAGAGCAGCCTGGGGTGGGGAACTTTGCCTTCAGCCTGCACCGGTGTAATTGGAGGAAGGAGCAATGAATGGTGTGTTTCATATTAATTCTCCATTTTTGTATTGTTATTCATCCAGCCAGTTTATTAATTAACTCTTATTTTCTTCTTTTTTTTTTTTTTTTTTTTTTTGTTTTTTCTTTGGTTTTTTTAGTTCACAA
>VZTM01042313.1:102040-114980 GCA_013400555.1 Jacana jacana
CGGCACCGGGGGGGTTTTAACCCCCCCTCCACCTGCCCCAGCTCCCCATTGGCTCCGAGCCGGCCCCCCGCCCCGCCTGCCTCCCCGCGGGCCCCAACGGGCTCCCCGCCGGCCTCCCTCCTCCAGCTTCCTCATCCCCCAGCTACAGCATCGGGGACACTCGAGGGCCTGATCCAGACTGCTCTGCCTCTTGCTCAGCCTCGCAACCCAGCCCAGCCCACACACAGGGGGTACCCCCAGCCTGCAAGACCCACTGCCCAGGGCACTGAGACCACCATCCTGATCAGAACCAATCTCACTCTCTTTAGGCCGCTCAGAGGGCAAGAGGGTCTGTAGTTGCAATGGCTGGAGGAGATCTGCAGAGGCCAGATGGACTGCACATGTGGGCAAAGCCATACTGGGCTCCAGTGCTGCCCTGGCTCTACACAGCTCCCAGGCACTTGAGGAGGGTAGGAGGGGCTCTCCACCAGCAGAATTCTGTGCACCCCACATACCTGGGATCACCAGTAACACCCAAGTGTGCCATTTCCTGTTGCACTGCTCCTGGGCCAGGAAGATTAGTGGACCTGAGCTGGACAGACACAGGGACCACCACCCTCTACCACCCATGTCTGTCCATGATGCCAACAGAGCAGATGCCTACAGGTAGATTGTTACTCATTTGCCTGGTCTTATCATTCCCAGCCAAGACACAGCTTGGAGAGTGGCACCAGGAAAGGGCAGAGCGGAAAGTCTTGGCTGGTCTGGGAGATGTGGGTGAGCAGGAGCAGAGCTGGCCCAGAACCCCTAGCACAGGTCTTCAGGGAGAGACAGAGTATGTGTGAGTGTATTTGTGGGTTCTGGGGTCGGGGGTCAGCGTCTGTCTCTGGGTCCCACCTTTCTCTGCCATGCTGACACATCGAGACAAGCCTCTGCTTGTTTGTGTACAATGATGGGTCCTGCTCTTTGGAAGGCAAGTGAGGCAGCCGCTATTGCCCTACCTAAATATTATAATGGCTAAAGGAAACTCTCACCCCTATGTTTCTTCCACCCTCAGCATTTACAGCACAGCTGTATTCCCTAAGGAAGAGATTAGGCCACTTCCCTGAACCCTGTGTCCCACCGAGGCTATAAGCAAATGCCCAGGGAGGAAAATGGTGTGGGACCTCCCTCATCCTCTCACACTTTCTCTGCTCAGTAACCTCAGATGCTTCTCTTCCCCCTGCCCATCTAGTCTGGTCTGGAGCCTGCTGAGCTCCTTGCACACACACCACCCCACTGCAGTGAACTCCAAAGGTCCCATGTGTGGGACAACTTTCTCCTTCCTTTGCATGAGCCTGGCTCCCACTATCTTTACCAGGTGGGTCCAAATCCTTCTGCAGGAACAGACACACAACAGCCCTTATCCAGATGCCTCCCTGAGAGGGAAGAGAGCAGGAATCAGCCCCATGGACAGCCCAGAAGGGGATCCAGGGTGGATGTCACCCTACAGAAACACACCCTACTTGGACAGAGGATATTGAAAGGTGGAATAGTGTCCCTTTACAGCACCCCTGTGCCTGCTGCTCTACCTTCTCTACGCCATCAGGGAGGCTGTAAGGCTCTTCCATACCCTCTCACCCCCAAATCCATCCAGCTCTGTTTTCCCAAGACAGAAGCCAGTGTCCCTGCCAAGCAAAAGGACCCCAAGCTCTTTTCCTCTCCCCCCATGTCAGTAGCCAGCCCTGCTGAGCAGCAGGCATGGGCAGGGTAGGATCCGTGGAGGAATGGAAAAGCCTGGATCCCAAGCACAAGAAAAAACTGAAACAAGTATCTAGGGAACAGAAGACACAGCAGAGGTAGGAAAATTCTTCTACTGAAGGTTAACAACCTGCAATGGTGACAATGTATGAGAGGAGCCACTGCTTCCTTATCTGAGCCTCCAGGGCTGGCACCAAGGACTGCAATGGCTCATTAGCTTTGCATTTGGGACATGGGGCAGAGACTGGGGCTGCTGCACTGGGGCACAGAGAAATCACCACCAGAGGGACAACCATGGGTCTAAGTTAGGTCTAAGGTCCAGGAGAGCTTGATTAACCTCTACTGAGCCCTGCCACCACTTGTGACTCTACCCCCTGTAGCTCAGATAGCAGGAATGGGGCTTGAGTGAGTCTTCTCTGGGAGTCTCAGTCACAACACCAAGTCACAGACTTACTGTCCCCATACAAGTCCCCTGCACTAGCCAGGGAGGCTCTCCCAAGAGAGGCAGCTCCTCCAAGGAGCATCAGCCCAGGCTGGTGCCCAGTTTACTGATCCGAGGGTGATGCAAGTGCAAGCAGCCAAGCTACAGCCTTAGAATTGCACAAGCAAGAAATCTTTGCAGACACCAGCCATAAAACCTGTGTGGAAACATCCCAGTAAAGACATCTAGGAAAACCATGGAGGGAGTTCCCTCTTCCATGTGAGTCAAACCCAAACACTGGGACCCTGCAAGAGGGGTGCCGAGGGCTGGAGCAGCCGGCACATAGCCCACACCATTAGGGGCAGACAGCTGGAGCCCAGATCCCTGCACAGGAGAGCTGTGCCAGGCAGTGGCCAGCAGAAGGGGCGGGATGCAGGCAGTGATAGATGCCAGGGTGCTGATGAGTTCACAGTCTTCAGGGTCATTAATCAGATCAGAGCTGGATTAAGGTGTCCGAGGTCTGATTAGCTTCATTTCCCGCCTCAGGAAGGAGGGAACTCTCTTCCCCATCCATCAGCTCCTCTGGTGACAGATCACCTGGTTGCTAACTAAATTTGAGGACTGTAATAAGTGAACATGACTGTGGCCTGGCCCCTTACCTCTGCCTAGCATCCTTCCTCCATGGGAAGGTCTCCACAAACCAACCCCAAACATCAGCCACAGGTAGCAGACTCCAGGATATCAGCCAGAGATACAGCTTGTTCCCACGGCCTGGGGGTGCAAGGCACTATGGACAGGAGCTGACCCAGGAAACCACAACAGTTGAGGAAGAAGTGGAGTTTAAGGAGGGCTGTTCCCAGCAAGCACCGTGCTGCTCCCTGTGCCCCCACAGCTAACTCTGTGCTGTTACCCCAGAGCCTCTTCTGGGGGTACCCCAGAGCCTCTTCTGCTCAGTGGTAGCAGAGCCTTACCAAGGTGACCAGCTTTGTAAAACAGGCCAGCAAACACTACAAACACTACCTTGCTGAGGACCTCGACCTTGGGCACATCCAGGACAGACATTCTAAGCCCCATACAGAGCTAGATGGACCAGCTTGGAGCCCTGAACCAGCCAGGTTGCTTCTCCCATCTCCACATCTCTTGCTGATTCAAACACACTCCATCAACACCTCCATTTGTCCTGTCTGATGCACTTCATGTTGTCTTGGCCCTAAAGGTGTGTACACACTTAACCACTTAGTCTACTCCTGTCCAGTAAACACAGACCAGTGGCAGGTCCATGCTGCCCAGGCTGCAGCAAGGTTCCTCACCTCTTTGGGAGGGTCCTGATCACAACATCTCTT
This sequence comes from Jacana jacana, assembly GCA_013400555.1. Classification (NCBI taxonomy): domain Eukaryota; kingdom Metazoa; phylum Chordata; class Aves; order Charadriiformes; family Jacanidae; genus Jacana; species Jacana jacana. Next base: position 105,524 of record VZTM01042313.1, read on the forward strand.
GCTGGGCAACAAGCAGCACCAGGGACTCTTTCATTTGCCCAGGCATTTTGTGGGGATTTTCTGGCTCTGCCTCACCTGGCTGTTCAAACCCTAGTCTTTCTTCAGCCACCTGAAAGCAGCAGTCACAGCAGCACCCGTGCGTGTGTAAGTAAGTCCTGCAAAACCTTTTATTGCCAATGTGAAGGTGCCCAGATAGGTAACTGGAGCTCTCTTTGTGGTGTCTTGCCCCAGATGGATTGTTTCCAGGTTCCATCCATCCAAAGTCAAGTAGCAGGAGTCAAACCAGAAGAGCAAACATCCACATGCCCACCAAGAACAGACAGCTCTGGTACTCACAAGTTCTCAGCATCTGTAGAGACCCACAACACTAGCTGCAGCAGTTCACATGCTTCCTCAAGCTGCCACCAGCAGTGCCTGAGCTCTCAGAAATGGGCCATGGGGGTTTACAGGTAGTATTTGGGAGCACAGTTCAGTTTTACAGCCCTGCCACTTCCTCAGTGTCACCTTGGGAAGCAACGTAACGTCCCTCAACAAACCCAACTGCCTCAAGATCAAAGTCAAGGGTGCCGAAGAAAATCCATACCCTGATAAAAAATTACTGACTGGGACCAGACTTCAATTTTCCCAGGATCAAGTCCTTATCCCCAACGTGAGGGGAAGACATGACCCGTGCTTGAGCTGTGTCTCGATTTCTACCTAACCTGTCACTTTAGCTAGTCACAGAATCACATGGGATTGGAAAGGACCTCTGGAGATCATCTAGTCCAACCTCATGTCCTAGTCCAACAAAGCATGTCCTCCTAGAGCAGGAGGTGCTAGGTGCACAGCTGAGCACCAACCAAGTCTTTCTGGAGGGTTTGGGTCACCTGTTGCCTTCTGTCAATAGAAATTGACTTTGAGACAGGGACCAGGACAGGAAGCAGTGTGCTTAGCCCATCCCAGAGAGGTGGCAGGGACCCTGATTTCTGCCCAGGCTACAGCTTTTAAGTCTTGAAAGAGCTCTCTGTCCCCAGTATGGCTGTACTGGCTTGCTAAGCATGAGCTGCTCCCCAGGTCACAGCCCCCAGATCTTCCCATCTTTAGATATTACTTCCTTGTAAGAGACCCACAGTGCAATAACTTTGTTTAAAGCATCTCTCAGGAATCAGTGGACCTTGCTGCTCTGGCCCTGGTGCCACCTTGCAGCACTCTGAAGTCCAAAGCTAGTCAGTGGAGTAACACAGCCCAGAAGCACCACCAATGCTGGAGACAGGCTGTAAGCCTGCCTGCAGGTGTTTTCTGAGCCATTCCCCCATGAGAGGGGCTGTAGAAGCATCCCACTCTCATCCATGCTCTGCAGCCACCAGCCCAGTGCAGGCTGAGTCCCTGATGAGAAGCACTGGGTGTAAGAGCCCTTGGTCTGCTCTAGCTTGAGGCATCACAGGTTTTGTGGGAGTTCTGACTACTGTCTGCAGTGGGGCACTGCCCTTCCTCTGCCCCTCGCAGCAGGGCCACACGCTATCTCTGGAGTCTGGGAAGCCACAGGAGGCTGGTGGGGAAGGTAAATAAACTGCCAACCCCGTGGTGATTTGTAGCTAAATGAACAGTTGAAGTCACCTGGTGAGTGACCCAGGGCCGTTAACCAACCAGGTTATGGCTCTTAATCAGCCCCACAATGGTGGGAGCTGAGCCCAGCCTGTGTCAGACCTGGCACAGGCAGCCCTGGGTTGCTTGCTGGCTGTCCCCTCTGCAGAAACACCAGTACAGGTGTCTGCACTACTGCTATGGAAGCAGGACAGTTATCTGCAGAGCCCCACAGACATGCTTGCAGGGATCCCCATCTCTCTTTAGGGTTCTCTCCCTGCACCAGTGATGGCAGGAGGCAAGGACCAGGCAAGTCACCTCTGTGCTTGCTTCCATAGGCACTGTGCTCAGGCACTGCCATGCGACCCACCTCTGCCCTGTCCCTACCTGCATCCCCAGGCAGGGGGATGCATCTGCCTGCTCCTGCCCACCCCAAGGGACTTGAGCCAGCCACAGAATCTCCAAGGGCTTCTCTGTCTTGGCACATCAGCTGCTCGGTCTGACAAGCAGGGATCTGTCCTGGGAGGCAGAAATCTCCATGCCTCCATCCCCTTGCCTCTACACGGGCTTGGTGGGTCACCCAACTCCCCCTGCCCACCTTACCCAGCTTCCACAACTCTCCTCTGCAGCACCGAGCCCCCGGTACCTGCCCCAAGCGAAGGGGTTAACAGGCAAAGCAAACAGGCTGGGTCCCTCCTAGGCAGGCCTCCTGCAGGGATTTCGGAGCAGCTGTTTATTTAGCCAAGCAATTCCTCAAATAAGCAGCCACTTCTCTGATGGGACGTGGCAAGGCTGAGCTGAAAAACATGTTAACAGCTCCCATTCCAGAGCTGGAGGGTGGCAAACTGGCACGGGAAAGCTTGCAGAGCAGGAAGGGTGCCTGCCCCCAGCAGAAACAGCCAGGGCAGCTTTGAAACCTTGCACCTGATCCCAGTGCACAGCCACTGCAGAGGGCTGGGCACCAGCATCCTGCAGGATCAGGCCACTCAGCTGTAGGGAATGCTCTTGGGCTCCCCTCTAGTAGCTGTTGGTTCAGCTTCCTGGGATGCAGCAATGCACTTACAGAGGTGCTCAGGCTTGGGAACAGCCAGCTTGTCCTGGTGTAAATGCATGGCTTGGAGAGACAGGGACACGTGGCCAGCTCAGGTCCATTTCTTGAAAGGACCCAGGATCAGACATTTCCAGTCCCATTAGCCCCTGTCCCCTTTCCTCTTAGATCCTGAAACACCATGAGCCCACAGCACCCACCTACACTATCCTACTGCCCCACAACAAGCTCTGGCAGCACCTGGGCTCAGCCTCAATGCCTGTCCTTACCCCAGACCTTGAATCTTGGGGAGAGGTGCTCACCAGCATCTCCCATAGCCCACCATCATCCAGGAAAGCAGGGAAGTGACTGCACAGTAGTTCCCGGTGCCCCTACTGCCACAGTCCTTGCCCAGCACACTACCCCAGCACATTGTACCCAGTGCCACATGTTCCTGGCACAGCCAGGCTCTCCACCCCCGGCACCCCCATCACTAGGCACACCAGAGATTTCCTCAAGTCCTACTTTTTTTTTTTAAAATCCTTTTTTGCTTTCCTAGGTCTTGTCCCAGGGCCAGAGCTGCTCCCCAGGAGGGAAGGGAACCAGGGCTAGGCTGAGGGGATAGTGTAGGGTGGTATCTCCCCACCCCAGCAGCACAGCCTCAGGTCTTCCTTGTTAATGGCCTTTCCATGGAGTCAGCTCCTAACCTGCTCCCAGGGTGACTGGATAAATCAGCTGCTTCTCCCAGGACCTTGGGCTCTAATTAATGTCAGCTCATTAACAAGATAACGGCCATTTATTACCCTGTCTCCCTGGCTGCTGATTAACCCTTTCCCAAGGTGGGGGCAGGGGGTGGTGATGCCATGGGACAGGGATGATGGGAATGGGTGACGTCTCTGCAACTAGACCCAGGGACATCTCAATAAGGGGTGTGTGTGTGTGTGTGCAGATGGAGGGACTGGCAAGCAGGACTGCAGAAGGGGTGGTTGGGGTAAGGAGGACACTTGGGTTTTCTTCCTAGCAGTATGGTGAGGACTTGGTGGATTAAAGCCTAGAAGGAGCTAACAAGACTCATGATCCTTCCCCAAGGTTGCCATCATGGTCTCCAGCACATCCCTGTTCCTCAGTGTCCCCAAGTGTCCCTACTCAAGCCTATGGGGGAGAGCGTGGCTGATACCTAGAGCTCAGTACAGAAACCTTTGCACAGCTGTGACGCTCAGCCCCTATTTTGAGGAGCTGCCACACACTCCCACAGCTGATGGGAAGCCACCAACAAGTCCTTGCCCCTAGAGCAACCCCAGATCCACATCCCTGGGTAGTGCCTACAGCAGAGCGGTGGGCAGGATAATCCACCCCAGGGCAAAAGGGAGCCTTTGACTTGCCCTTGACCTGGGCCTGGGCATGGAGGGCAGAAGCAAGGGGGCTGGGGTGGGCACGGTGCCCCCACCCAGCAGTCCAACGCCAGGCTGCGGGGGCTAATGCTCTCCGTACATCAATCTAACGGCATGGCGGCTCCCTATTAGCAGGAGCAGCGGCTGGTTAATCAGGCTGAGGGCTTCAGCTCGTTAAGCTGACACCTCCGTTGCGAGAGTGAGACATGGGGGCACGCAAGGTGTCACTTATTTATTTTCTTCTTTCCCAGGGAATATATTAAACAAATTAAATTCCTGGAGTGTTGGGTCAGCACAGCCAGCTCTGCGCCTGTCCCAGCCCTACCTTGCTCAGGAGCGGGGAGGGGACCGTGCTCCCCAGCCTGCCTGGGTCCCTGGTACCACTGCAACACCCCAGTCCTATGCCCCCCCTACCCCCACCATGCCTCCCCAGCTCCTTGTGATAAGACACAGCCCCCTTATTTCCCCTCTTTGCCTCCCTGGGCTGTGCTGCGACCGCGGCTGCTCGGTGCTGCTGAGTGTGGTTAATGCACAGGCAGGAGACCTTGCGGGAAATGCAAACTGGGATTTCATATGGAAAGCCCCCCTGGGAACCTGCCTGCTGTCCCCAAATGGGCTTCCTTGCCCCCACAAGGAGGGGAGCTGTGGGACAGCCTCAGGTGCTTTGGGGTTAACTTGTAATGCTCCCTTCTCCAGGGAGAGCCAGGGGCTATTTTCAGCCATATAGTTCTGAGCCTTTTTCTTGCACACTGGTATTGGAGACATCTGGGCAGAGGGACCTTGCAGGTCGGCACTGGAAGGTTCCCCTGCAAGCAGGAGTGCTAGGAGGGAGCGCACTTATTCTCTATAAAAAATTGAGTCTCCATCACGGGACTCTGGGAGCTGGGGATTTAGAAAATAACACCGCCTGTTCCCAAGAACAGCTTTTACACCATGAGTGGTAACAACACTGGCATTCGTCTCAAAGCCTACAGAGCTGTGAGAGCAAGGGTCTTTGCCAAAGCACTTCCCTGCACTGGACCCTTTGCCTGCTTCAGCACCAGTCACCCCTTCAAAACCAAGCACTGCCCCTGCTCAAACCCCACAGAAGGTTGGGGTGCTCTTTCCTTGCTGCCAGGTTGCTCTGCTCCATCCCAGCACCAGCCGTGTATCAGCCCTGCTCCAGGTCTGGTTAGGTGACAGACATGGATGGAAAACTTGCTTCAAATTAGTCATTAGTCCTGGAGTTGTTTATTTATTGGCCACTTGCAACTCTTCCCTCCATCACCACATTTTCCCTCCCCATTCTTTCACCAAAGCCAGTGGTAGCCTGTCCCACCCCATCCCATTCTATCCCTTCTTGTCGTCCCTGTCCCTTCACAGGGCCCGGTCCCCTCCGCTTAACCTCAGTCCTTCAAGCGCCTCTTCATTTCAGGAATGGACACACCTTTTGCTGGCGGAAGGGTGACTCCCTGGAGGTTAGTGAAGAATTAGAAATAATTTAATTTACCTCCCTGTTCGGGTGCTTTGATGAGCTGAAAGGCCCCTTGTCAGGCGGCGAATCCATCTTCCTCCAGCCTTACATCAAATTTCATTCACTAATTAGAAACTCCTGCCCCGGAGCGTGCCACCCCCACCCCGGCCGCCCCTTCTCCCCACCAGCACCATTATGAAAATAAATCGTTCCATTAGCCACATTGTTGTGGCTGTGGGGCCCAGCGCTGGGAGTTATTAGAGCAGGAGGGAGGGCGTTGGATTAAGATGAATGATTTATTAAGGAAAAGGACCCTGATTAGATTCTTACTCGTCCCCTGCGTGCTGGCACATATTCACACACCCCTGTCCCACTGGCCAGGGCACCCCAGAGCCGCTCACCGAGGGTCCATGCCCGGTGGCTTCAGGATTTTGCCCAGGGCCGTATCCTGCTGGTTGCTCCCATGGCACTGAGAGCCCCCTGCCTTGTAACAGGACTGTGTATGAGGTAATGGCTGATGCCTGCTGCCAGACCACCAGCATGGTGCCCATCCACTCACCTTCCTTGCTCAGAGGGTGGGGGACCACCAGCACCACCCCAGCTCTGCCTGCCCTGCAGCAGGGAGGGGATACAGGAAGGGAAAGGTGGCCTTTGGTGTGTTAATTTCTAGCCCTCCCTGTGGGAGAGGATGCTAAAGGGTGTCCCTCCAGTGGGAGGGCTGGCAGGGCTGGCTCCTGGCAGGGGAAGAGCGTGTCAGCCCCCTCTGTGGGCCTGGGATGCTCTCTGCAACTGAGAGTTGTGGGGTGTGCATGGGTGCAGAGGTGGGCACTGCCCCGGGGTGCCTGAGTCCTGTGGTCCTCACAGTGCCCATGGTGTAACCATGCTCCTGTCCCCCTGCCCGTCTCTGGTGGGGGCAGAGGTCAGGGACACAGAGACACCTGGGTGCTCCAGACACTGCCTGGGCATATAGGATCCAGGCTGGAAAGAGTAATCTGTGGGATTGGATGGTGATGCTGAGACCTGGGAGATATCCAAGCCAGACTGGTGGAATGATGGGCATATGTCTGTCCAGAGGATAAAGATATGTGTCAGGTGTGGATGTGTGTGTCTGTCTGTCCATGTCTGTACAGGTACAGTGGGCTGTGGTGTGCTACTGCTGCTTCCTAAAGTATCTCCATCCCTGCCTGGGGGAAGCTGCCAAGCACAGGCAGAAGGTCTGTGGAAGGAGGGGCAAGGTACTCCCTGCAAAGGGGGGGTGGGGGCTCCCAACATTGTCTCCACACTTGGGTGCCACAACAGGGTTGAGAGAATGGTTTGAGGCAGAGGGGAGAGGCAGCAGAGGCATTTGGGGTACAGGATGGGCTCCACAGCTTATACCATGCACCCTCCTGGGGCTCCTGTGGGCCCAGGGCCAGGGTGCTGAGCCCCATACCGTAACAGTGCTGCAGACAGCAGGGTCCTGCCCCTGCCCTTGGAGAAGCAGCAGCACTTGGAAAAGCCATTAAGATAAATTAAGCTAATGCAAGTGAGAGTAGGAAGCTGGTACGGGCTCCCTCTGTGGGCACCAGCTGGCCGGCAGTGTGCAGGGCTGAGCCAGGCTTGACAACAGCTCCTGGGCTTTTCTGGGGGAGACTATGGGTCAGTCTGCTCCCACTGGGAGGGGGATCCCTGCTATTTGCTGTCCTGAGCAGAAATTTGGGGGTGAATTCCCCCATTACCATCACAGATCTGGTTGGACCCAGAGCCCCTGGACAATGGGGACAATCAACCTCTTTGCCCAGAGGTACTCCCCGCTCCACGGGGAAGGTTTGGTTTTGGAGCCCTGCAGGATCCACACCCTGCTATCATCTCCTGCCCACGTCACTCAGAAGTGCGTTACCCACAAACAGGAGATACTTTTTGGGGTGCTCTGCTCCCATTCCTCGAGTCCTGATGCTCCCCATCATCCCTTGCTGGGACCCCAGCAACCAGTGTGCCAGCCTGGGGCCGGGAGCAGGGTTGGCTGGTGCTGCCATGGCAGAAGGCCACGGTGCAAGGGACAGACGGGGAAGGCGGGGACGGGGAGGGTGTCCCCCGTTGTTAACAGCGTCAGACCCTGTAGCCTTTTCAAGGCTCTGAATAGGGGGTGGTACCTCTCCTCCCCTGAATTTGGGGCCAGGAGGGTGTTGGAGCTGGTTTAACATACTCAGACAGGGCTGGAAAGATGGGAGGGGGGACATGCTACCCCAGATGGGAGCATGTGGGGGGTTACTCCTGTCACCACATGCCCTTCCTCTCCCTCCCGCCCACCATTCACATGGTAATGAGGACAAATTGATGGAGAGACATCCATTGTGGTACCCTCCAGTCCGGCCCTTCTGCCGGCCACCCACCAGCATCCCCATCCATCACCACCCAGCTGGGACCCTAGTGGGACCTCCTCCCACAGCCCAGAACTGGCACTCTGGGAGATGGGGCTTCTTCAGGTGCCCATGATCAACGGAGCAGCCCCCAGGCTGCCCTGGCTCTCCTGGCAATAAGTGACAAGGGTGGAGGGGCATCCAGGGAAGGAAGAGCCCCCCCATAAGTCCTGTTTGTCAGCTGGACATAATTTTGTTCTCACCATTCTTGCTACAGGGCTTTATGGGGCAAGGGGTGAGCTAATGGGGCTTCAGAAAGAGCACAGAATCTTATTTATGGGTGCCCCCCCCTTCCTCTTGCTGCCCTGGGGCCAGCCTGGGAGCCAGGATCTCCCCACACTTTCCCTGCTTCCACCCCAAAGCAGCTCTTTGATACCCTGCAGCATCCTCCTAATGGGACAAGGAGCTGCTCCCCCATACTCACTGATACTCTAAAGACCTGGGTCTGGAGGTGGGCAGCCCACAGTGCCACAGGGCACCCCAAAGAGCACATCCTCTCCCCATGCATCCAGTGCCTCCAGTTCCCCACCCTGTGCCTGTGAAGGCAGCCTGATTGAAATTTCACTCCTTAAAGTGCTTCTCAAAGGCCTGACCCTGTGGCTCCCCCGGGGACCAATTTGTCCTTCTTTGTAATAAGAACCTAATTAAATTAGCTCAGCCGCCTCACAGAGCCCTTAAATTAGCCACAGTGATGAGGGCCCTCCTTGACAACCTGCTGCTGAATTGCTTCGCACTCGCCCTGCTGTGGTGTCCACGGAAAGTCCTGGGGGGACCCCTGCTCCCAATCCCTCTGGGGAGAGCAAGGCAGGACAGCTTGGAGATGGGGTAGGGGGCGCAGGTAGGGGGAGGCTGTGTGGGGTGCTGGTTGGTGGTCTTCCCTTCCACTGGCATGGGGATGTGGTGGAGGGGGAGCAGGGATGGCAAGGGGCAAGGTGACAGTGGCAGCAGTGACTAGCAGTAGACTAAAGTGACACTGGAAACCTGGTGTGCAGGGTAGGTAGGGGTTCCCTCTTCTCCGGGAGCAGCACTGGGGTAGTAGGTGTTGTGGCAATGGAGAAGGGGAAGGCGGGGAAGGCTGTTCCAGCATGGCCAAGTGGGCCCAGACTGGGATGGAGAGATGTCTCCAGCAGTCCCAAGGTGGTTGTCCCTTCTATATCCTGCCCCTGTTGCCCTAGTTTCCAGGTGGTCCTGGTGACAGCTTGGTCCCATGTATGCTGGGTTGCTTCTGCAGTCTCCCTGCTACCTGTGGGAGGCTGCCCATCTCCCCTGGGTATGGGGAAGTGGAGAAGGAGAGCTTGCTCTTACTGGCAGGGGGCAATGGGGTGGCTAAATGCTGCTCCTAGCCAAGAGCGAGACGCCCTCTGTCCCCGTCTGCCTGGTTTTTGGTGAGCAGTAAGTGTCCCCAATCCCTGCCTGCCCTCCTCACACCAGAGCTTGGACCGCCTGCCTGGGAGACGATGGATTTATTGGGCTGTGTCCCCGAGCAGGAAAGGTACATCCAGTGAAGAGACAAAAATACACCTGCTGTCGGCCGCGCTCGCGCGCTCTCACTTCACCCTGGACAACAATCACGCTAAAAACTGTGCTTTAAAATAATCTTTAAATAATTTCTGCTTTTTGTTTA
>VZTM01042314.1:0-54447 GCA_013400555.1 Jacana jacana
GCCCCTCCAGGTCTCTCCTGTGCTGCAGTGCTCAGAACTGGACACCATACCTCAGAATACTTCTGGATGCATCAGAAGAAAAGGCAGGAGCTCTGCAGTGTGTGGGTGCCTTTAATCTGTTCCTGCCATAAGTCTCATCCTGGTCTCTCATATATCGAAATTGGTTTAAGCCCTGAAGCATGAAAAATTATTCTAATTACATTACAAAAATTGATATAGTTAATCATTACTGTGGATATTCTTGATATCCATAAAAGTGCCCGGTCCCTCTTCCACTCTTGCTCAGTGCTTGGCTTCGGTGGCCTCCCGTGGTAATGAGTACTGTCATTTAACTGGACATCACCTGAAAAAATCACCTGTTTGTCTGTTTCCAACTTCCTACTTTTTAAGTTGAACTCTTAAAATAGCCAGTAATCTCCCTTTCATTGTACCTATCTCCCCATCTGCTCTGTACAGGCAGCTACCTACATCCAATCACAGAATCTCAGGGACTGGAAGGGACCTTGAAAGCTCCTCCAGTCTAATCCCCTGCTGGAGCAGGAACACCCAGAGCAGGTCACACAGGAACGCCTCCAGGCGGGTTTGGGATGTCTCCAGAGGAGACTCCACCACCTCCCTGGGCAGCCCCTGCCAGGGTTCCCTCACTGTGAAGAAGTTTTTTCTCATATTTCAGTGGAAGCTCCTCTGTTCCAGCTCCCACCCATTGCCCCTTGTCCTATCAACCTGTCCCTCTCAGACAAGAGGACTAAATATAATGGCCTGCGCATCCGTCGCTGCCGTGGTTTACTTCCAAAAAGCATTTCCTTTGGGGTTGCTGAATACCTGGAGGTGAGAAACTGCCCACCAAATCCCACCATGAGTGTATCCCACCTGTGCTGTGTAACAGCCCATCTCCCACTGAAGCTAAAACCAAACCCCAACCCCTCTCCTCCCTTACGGCCACCAACAACTACTCTGAGTGGATTCAACAGGCGGCTCCTGAGCAAATATTCAATTACATTCACTCCAAACTCACTGACCCACTCTCAAAGCCATTGGTGAGAATTTTGAGTTACAGCACGCCAACCTATGTTAAAGGTGCAGCCCCAATCTGAAATGGCTCTCAGAAATCAACGTTATTACAGAAATTACAGCATTTTGTGCCCTTAATGGGAGTGTTGAGAGATGCATATGGGAGTGGTGGGAACCTCATTTCAATGTGACAGGCTGTATTTGACATCACAATTAGTCCTTCTTGTCTTATGCCCAATTCCCAGCACAAGTCACTCACTAAGGTCCCAGAGTGACTTGTGGGACCATCTAAAGAAAGACTTTCTTGAGATGTCCCCGTTCAACCACGGGAGCACAGTGTCACACCAGCACAGGCTGTAGAGCTCCTGAGACAAGAATTTGGGTGTTTCTCACCCAGAGAAGGACGCACAGGGGAGGTTGGCGTTGGGTTTTGATGCATGTCAGCACTATTACCCTGAGCCATCCAAAAAGCCCACCCAGGGCCACTCTCCTGTTGTCCCCTTTGCAGTGCTGGGGACATGCTCCAGCTCCACCAGGGAAAGTTTGCTTCCCCCAAATCCCCCACAAAACAAAACAAAACTTCATCATAAAAACCCAAACAAGACAAAAAAAACCCAAAAACAAACCCCCAAGCCTGGTCTTTTTAACAAGAGAATTTGTTTGGAAGTAAACAGCAGTTTAAACACATCCAAAAGCATGTTCAGAAACAATTCTTAACTTGTCTGTCAAATAAGATCCTGGATTCAGCCAAATTGCTACTGGAAAAGCAAAGGCTTTGCCAGAAAAGATGTCAGCGTGGTGGCTGGCATCCTTCAGGGGCGCTACGCAACTGCCACCGCAGGAGGATCGTACCCACGCCTGCTTTCAGAGATGCTGTTTAATTAAGCGCTGCTTTTATGTGGGCAACTGGCAGGGTGGGCACAAAGTCCTGTTACAACAGGCCAGTGGAAGCAAAACAAAGAGCAAGGGACGGGCAGAAAGGAGAAATAAAGGAATACCTCCAGTTTTGGTAACGTAGCACGACGCTGCTGTGCACGGTTGGAGGTCGTCTTGAACAACTGTAATGGACAAGGTACAAGCAATTAATTTGTTGGGTGAAAGCAGTGTTGGGAGAGCAGCCAGAGCTCCTGCTTGTCAGGTCTTCAGAAAGTAATGAATTTTTGGAGTGGAGGCCAGTGAAAAACTCTGATCCTTAACACGGTGCTTTGCTGCTGGTGTTAACGAAGAGAAGGTGTCAGTGTGGCTCTGGCTTCCATGGAGGACAGGGGACAGCAAATTCTCTCTGAGGGTACAGTAACTTGGAAATCCTGCTGGGTCTTACGTTGTGTGAGATAGAAATTAATTTTATGCTTGTATGTTCTTCTAAGTTGTTAAACTACGACATATTAAAATGTAGTCTATATGCTAAATAAATTATAATTGATAATATATATTAAGTTAGTAAATACACAATCCATTATGGATTGTTCCCAAGTCTATGGGGAAAAAAATGTAATTAATATTTTGTGCTAAACCACAAAGTATCTGGGCCTAATTCTCTGCTGCGACACCCTGGTGTGATCCCATACGAAACCAAAGCATTGCAGCTTGGGAGAGAAACATTTACCTTTTTTTGATGCTGGAAAAGGTCCACAGATCTACACAAACACAGTTATTTTCCATTTTGGGTCGCCTCCTGGGTCCCGCCTCCTGTGCCCAGGCAGCTACTGCCTAAAAGAGTCAGAGAAGGAGGAGCAAACCCTTGGCTGCGGGTTGAGGCCAAGCTGTTGGATAATGGGACTGGTCCAAGTCCTTGACGGAGAGGTTTGTGCCCTTGCAGGCAGGTCAGCGCCGTGCTGGCAGATGCCACCAGCGGGAGGGACCCCGTGGCTGACGTGGTGTGAGGATCCCCGCGGCGCAGCGTCACCGTCACCCGGCGCGGGGTGGCAGATGCTCCGTGACCCACCAGTGCGGGAGGAAGGCAGGGCTGGAGCCATCACCTGCGGTGCTGGGCACGGGACAGGATGGTGTCGCATCCCTGGGGCACTTCCACTCCATTCTCCCGTGGGGAGGGATGTGCCTTGGCTGAGCTCACTGAGCTCACGAGAGAGCTCCAAGCACTGCCAAGGTATAAACCTTTTGGAAGTCTCCTATGTTCTAAAAGCCAGCTTGTTGCTAAAAGAGCAGCTATAACAGAAGGTGCCCGAGAGCAGAAGCAGTGGCTGCTCTTATTTTTATCGTAGCTTACACTATCACATATCATAACCTTCATATGAAGAGCTCAACAGGTTATTTAGGTAAAACACCACCAGACTAATACAGAGAGCCTGCAGATAACCTGATATATAGAACCCACAGGATAACCATGGGAAAATATTGTCCACAAGCCTTGGGATCTTTACCTGCATTTGTCTGGTTTAGCAACCTGTAACAGTCTCCATCAGGAAGACAGTTTCAGAGATAATCAGAACTGCAATGATTTTTTTTTCCTAAATAGCAGCATACACTCAGTTTTAAAGCCAAACTTGTTTGGAAAACAAAATGTTATTAACTGATCCCTTCTATGCCGTGTGGGTTTAGAAGACAGAGTTCTGGTGCAGGGGTTGGGTACCACCAGTCCTGCTGCCAGGGAAGGATGGAGATGGTAGGGGAGGACAGGAGGAAAGCCCTTGCTCCTCCTGAGAATGAGTTTTGGGTCAGTTCTGAGCAATTCCCGAGTTCTAAATGGGAGCTCCTGTTAGTTTAGTCACCTCTGCCTTCGGTACAGGGGGAGACTTGGGGATATCCCCCCCACTCCCCGACTATGTAAAGCACACGTCCCCCTGGAAGCCCCATCAATGCCTGTCCCCTGGCTTTGAAAGCCATCCAAGCGTTTGAGAGGGATGGATCAATCAATTACATGGGAGACACTTTGAAACTGTTCCTCTGAGATCACAAATATTTCAAATAGGCAGCTCTATTAGACGGGCACTTCAGCCAAATCATGAAAAGCACTGCAATCCACAGAGAACAATAACTTTTTCAAACACTTCTTATTTTCTCAGTTTCTGATTTACTAAGAGTATTTTGATTCACTTAATCCTTGGAACATTGCTAATGCTGAAGGAGGAACAAAGGAATTGCACGATCACGATAATTAAAGAAGACTTCTGCCTCCAAGTAGTAATAGTTTTGTAATATCAGACCACGATCTGGTCCATCAGCCCAGGCCCCCTCCCCACCGCCTGTGGTGCCTGGAGGTTTCTAAAGGGACAAAATAGTATTAAAGATATGGGCTGGGCTGATGGAATCCCTTGGGATGCTCTTGGGAGCCTTTTTCCTCCCAGTTGTGAATACTCCTTTCCTGTTCTTTACAGTTTTGCCAAATTTTAAGCAAAACTATTGTAAAAATATCTGATTGTGTTTTGGGGGGATTTTTCCAGAATAATTCAGGCAGAAAATGCTTCATCTATTTCTGAAAAATACCTTTAACTGTTAACAGCCCCCTGATTAGGGCATGGCATTTGTCTACCTCTGAAGAGGGGACCTCATGTGCTCCTGACGTCCCACCAGATCCAGGAAAGGCAGTGTGACCCCGCTGCAGTGGAACCATGGCCTCCACACCCTTGGTGCCCAGAGAACAGCCTGCTGAGATGCTCCAAGGTGGCCAAGATGGGAGGAGGGCAGAGCAGGGGGATTTTTCTTGCCGTGAAGTTGCTACATCCTCCTCGTTCCAGCCTTCTGGCACTGGTGAGGCCACAACTGGAATCCTGCCTCCAGTTCTGGGCTCCCCAGTTCAAGAGAGACAGGGAACTACTGGAGAGAGTCCAGCATCGGACAACAAAGATGATGGAGGGATTGGAGCGTCTCCCTGAGGAGGAAAGGCTGAGAGAGCTGGGACTCTTTAGCCTGGAGAAGAGAAGGCTGAGGGGAGACCTTCTTCATGCTCCCAAGGATCTGAAGGGTGGGTTGAAGGAGGATGGAGCTGGACTCTTCTCAGTGGTTCCCAGTGACAGGAGAAGGGGCAACGGGCACAAGCTGGAACATGGGAAGTTCCATTCAGATGTAAGGAAGATCTTCTTTGGGGTGAGGGTGTCAGAGCCCGGGCAGAGGCTGCCCAGGGAGGGGGTGGAGTCCCCTTCTCTGGAGACCTTCAAGCCCTGCCTGGATGCAGCCCTGAGTGCTGTGCTCTGGGCAGCCCTGCTTAGGCAGGGAGTGGGACTGGATCATCCCTAGAAGTCCCTGCCAACTCTGACAATTCCATGATTCTGTGATTCTACTTGAGTTTCTCCCTGAAAAAGTCACAATGGCTGCTTAAAAGACAACATTAAGCACACGGGATCCACCACCCCTTTGCGATGCAAGACCCAGGGTTGCTTCCTCAGCCCCTTCTGCACGTGTTATGACGTGGCCTTCGGTTAAGCAATCAAACATGACTCTTACTTTCTGCTGGTCCCTTATTACCTCATGGAGCTCACGGAGCACGTGGTGCTCCCTTCATCAGCAGTTATTCACGGCGGTGCTTTATCTGCAGCCTTCGGTGGGTGTCCCCACCACCCCTGCCGCAGCGCACTCGCCACAGGCTGACTCACAATTAATAACTTTTTCCTGGGTTTTTTTTCTGCCTTATCTTGATCATCACTACAGTGTCTGAGTGCTTCAAAACCAGTAATTTGTTTTCACGAGGTAAGTGGTGTTATTATCCCTGTTTACAAAAGAGCTACTGGTCAACAGGCTCAGAGCCATTAAGACAAAAATACCATTGATTTTAGGTGCTGACTTTGAGTATGGTTTGGGTTTTTTGTAAGACTTGCTTTCTATAATCTTATTTTTAAAAGCTAGAGGCTCCCTGCTTGTGCTGTGAGGGGCTCCCACAGCCCAGTTCCCAGCCCACTCCCGTCCAGTCTCCCGAGTTTTGCCACCACTGCCTAGAAATGAATTAATTTTTTATTTTTGTTTTGGTGGAAGGGTGCACAGAACTGCAGAGATTACCTGGTGGATGACTTTGCCTGTAGAAAATACGGGTCAGAAATACTTTCTCCGTAAGCTGCTTCCAGAGGTTTCTGCCCACGGGACACCTCACCCCAGAATTAAAAACCCCAGCACAAACCCATAACCACTTGCAGCGTTTTCCACACTCGAACCAAAACTTCCTTGATTTAAAACTTCCTCCTTTTTTGTTTTTATTTTTAAATTTAATTATTTTTATTTAAAAGCAGAGAGGTGGCTTACCACAGAAAAGAAAATCATATGCTTAATTTAATAAAACTTGTTGGTTTTTCTTTGGTTGTTTTAATAGAGAGTTCCAGACAATTCAATTCCGCATACAAAAGCATCCCATCCACAGGGGCTGCTAAATGCCTTCACCTGTGTAACAGCACAGACCACAATTAAGAGCAAGCCACTAAATCACTGATTGCTATTAGCTAATTCTACCAAACGAGCTATCTGGGCTGACTCCCCACTGAGCAAGGTGCCACGATATCAAACGCGATCGCAGCTGGCACTCTTCTTAATTAGTCCTGACAAATCTTGATAATGAATCATTGAGAATATGAGTTAAGCATAAAATAAAGCAAACAGCGAGAATCTTATGTAATTCTTCCTACTTCAATGGCTGCAGAAATTGAGTCATGAAATTGTTTTGGAACATTTTATGGCAGAAATCAGGAGTGCTCTTCATAAATTATGTTTTAAAAAAATTTTAAGGTCTCTTCATGGCTGTGCACTTTTTATGAGAGTTCAGATCTTTTCCTCATCTGTTTTATTTATTCCCCTTGATGTCTCACCCCATTCATTTTATAGAAAGTCTGGTCTCTGCAAGATTTCATCCCTGGGTACAACAACAAGCAAACTCAGGCAGGATTCAGTCTGCCCAGCTAACAATATTAGATTCTTTTCTGTTGATGTGGTCTTATGGTATGGATTTTTACTTTTATTCCTTTGCTTTGATAAACTGAGTATTAGACAATCATGACTTTTCCTCTTTTTATTTTTGGTACTTAATCATGACTTTCCCTCATACCCTGTTATACTTCCTTTTAAAGGGAATCTCTTCCTTACCTTCACCTCTCTGGATGTCCTGGGCTCCATCCCCAGCAGCGTGGCCAGCAGGGTCGCGGGGGGGGATTCTGCCCCTCTGCTCCACTTTGGGGAACACCTCCACCAGTGCTGCCTCCAGCTGGAGCCCCTCTGCTGGGAGGACAGGCTGAGAGAGTTGGGGGGGTTCAGCCTGGAGGAGAGAAGGCTCTGGGGAGACCTTAGAGCCCTTTCCAGTCCCTATAAGGGCTCCAGGAAAGCTGGGGAGGGACTCTGGATGAGGGAGGGGAGCCCTAGGAGGAGGACGGGGGAGGGCTTTAAGCTGAAAGAGGGGAGATGGAGCTGAGATTTGGGGAAGAACTTTGGCGTGAGGTTGGTGAGAGCCTGGCCCAAGTTGCCCAGAGAAGCTGTGGCTGCCCCATCCTTGGATGGGATATTGGAGCTGCTCCAAGAATTTATTTTTGTTTGGGACGCTTTGCTGTTGGAATTACTGAAAAAAGATTTTTCAATCCTCATTTAGGGATTTGGAAAATGCAGGTGCTGGATTTCCTCTCACAGGAAATCCTGGGTTTAGAAGACTGGCTGTTTGAGTTAAATGAGTATAGAAAGGGGCCCAAAATAACTTGGAGTTAGTGCAGAACAAACCCAAGAATTTCTTTAATAAATGCCTCTCTGTCCGGAGCAGCAGGACACGTAGGGCTGCTTTAACGAGATCCGAGTGACACGGCTTCAGAAGATGCTGGTGCGTGAAAGTAGGTGAACTACTTTCTGCTGGAGCACTGATGAGGAGAGCAGGGTGGGCTGACAGTCGCGAAGCTGATCCACTTCCACTGAGGTCGATGAAAACTCATTAATTTAAAAGATTGGGCCATTAATTTGAGAGCTATCGACAGAGCGGCGGGAGCAGGTCTGAGGAATTAAAGAATGCCAGGACAGAGGACACCCTTGCGGCCTCACAACGCAAATCCTATGGCTGGGTACAAGCAGAACCAGGTTAGATCCCTTAAACAGGAGATTAACTGGGCCACAAGCGACACAGAAAGACTGTGCAATATTTTTACACCTAAGAGAAAATGGATTTTATCCTCAGTTAGTTCAAATCGATGACTTTGCCGTTACCGGTGGAGCTGAAACGATGGCTGAAGATTCGACTGGGTACAAATCACCACGTCCCGGGGTTAAATAGGGGCAATGGCTCAATACCCTTGCAGAAGTCCAGCCCAAAGTTTGGGTTTCCTGAGAACTCACTTTGAGAGACAATAATTGTTAACCAGAAACTCAGTGGAAGGTGCACAGACAGTGAGAAAAAGGCTTTAGGAGTGGAAGGAGTAGCAGCCGTCACCTCCCAGTGTGCTGGAATTCAGCCTTTTAGATGCTTCCAGTTAAGGAAAACACTTTGACCCAAACCAAGCATTTTTCTAATGATTATGTTGAATATTTTCACTATTTATTTTTAATTATTAAATGGAAGAAACTATTATTATTTCTTGAATTTTCTGGAAAACATGAGAGATGTTGTATGTGCAAACTGTAATCCAGATGCTGGGCAGCCCCTGGCCTTATCGGAGCTGTCTGTAAGGACTATTGGCTGTGTTAACAAGCAGGGCCAGGTCTGGAGAGTGAAGGTCCTGGCTGGGGACCCCATGTCTAGTCATCCCTGGCTCAGGGAATTTGCTCTGGGCTGGCTCTGCTTGATGGTTGGACGCCAGTGGAGCATGCTAGGGATGCTGTTGAGCCCATCTCCCACCTTGTTTAGCTCTTAAGATGAATGCATTTTCCTAACTCCAAAGCCCGTCCCAGTGACAAGCAGAGCAGGGTGAGAGCATGGCAGTGTTGGGAGATGAGTATAACATCCAGCCCCAGCTCAAGGAGAACGACTCTGAGGGCAACGCTCCCTGGTGCCTCCATCGCTCTCCTCTGCTCAAACACATACTGAAAAAAGACTGGCCCCATCCTCCTGACACCCACCCAGCCAAAGTGCCAACTCTGCCTTCAATTTCTTATTGGTAATTAAATACTGAGGTGATAGTGTAAAATACCTAATGTCACCCACCCACCCAGCCTTCTTTTCCCACTGGGTACAGAGATGAAAGCCATCGCTTGCTTTTGGAGCCGCTTTGTGCCGAACAACTCTGGCAAGTATTATTTTATTGTGATGTGCAGAGCTGAAAACCAAATGTGATCTAGATATTGGATCAAACCTTGTACTGTGTAGCAATCTAATTTTATCCTGACATGTTGATTGCTTGCTCTTCATCTGCAGTTGCTGTCCCAAAGGGTGCTAAGTGAGAGAAGCTGGTTTGGTTGGTTTTTTTCTTTTTCTTTTTTTTTTCTTCTTCTCTAAGAAGATGACATGAAATAAATTCAGAAGAACACACAAGAACAATGTGGGGTTTGTTATTCACAAGACAGCTTTGAGAAGGGGAAAAAAAAATTGGAGCTGAGGGCTTTCACACATACATGGATGGTACAAAATATGGATTTTTTTTTAACTAATAAAGTATATAGAGTCTTTCCAAAACACGGGAGTTGGGGCATGTGGGGGCTTTGAGAAACCTCCCCTTCTACATTGCCCTCCCTGCTCACCAGTGGGAGGAAAACACTGAATTTCTTTGAAAAGCTGGACTTTGACACGTGCCATCTCTGGATGAATGACACTTAGGAATCTACTGCTCAGACCAAACAAATTCAAACCCAAAATGTGGGCGCAGATTTCACTCAGGGAATTTGAATTCCTTAGGCAGGGAATTCTGACAAGCTGCAGATGCAACACATGTAGGACAGGACGTGGAGCTTTGCTGCAGCATATAATTAATTACCTGTTATTCAAATAAGGGCTTGCATCCCATTCACAAAGCATCATTTGCACCGTCTGACGATTCAGTTTTTCTTACAGAGCCTCACTCTCATGTAATAAATCCAAACTTTGAAGTGTTGCTTAATTTTAGCAACTTTTTTTTTGACTTGACCCAGATATAAACAAGCTTTTACTATTGGGAAATGAAATGTTCATGCAGCAGTACTAGTTTCCCCATCATTTATTTTCGTTTTAAAATAAGAGAGTTTTTCTTCTTTCCCTTTAATCATCTACCTGATAGTGTTCTGCATTATCCATAAGTTCAGAAGTTTTCTTGTATTCCTACTCCGCTTCCTCTGTTACCTTAGGAATAACTCTGGCTAAACCAAATTGAACATTTCAAAACATATAAATGGTGGCTCAGGACTGGCATTAGTAGACGAGAATAAATGTTCTTTTGATAAGGTTTTGATTAAAGGCAATTCAGTTTGGAGAAACAGAAAATTAAATTAAAAGAGCAGTGCTGGAACGTATGTTAATTTTGGACGGTTGATTTAATTGGAGGGACAGCTGAGGAGTGCGAAGCCGTGCTGGCTGGAGACTCAGCATGGACTCCAGTTCCAGCTCTGCCACAACATGAAATAAAATCAGCATCCTGGAAAGAAACTTTCACCTTTCTGGTGGCTTAATTTAGTAACCACTTTCCTTTTCATGCTTTCTGAGGAACAAAATCAAGAATGGGATTTGGGAGAAAAGGGGAACCAGTTAAAGACAGGCAAAACCACAAAGGCACTTAAAGAGGAAAAAACCCTCCTGTGTTTCTTCTTGTATTTCCCTCTTAACTTTTACATTTACACTTAGATATTTCAAAAGCAAGTCTAGCACATGAGGAAGTACCTCCCAGCTGCCTGGATTCACAGAAGGCAGAGCTTTCACTGTGGCTGGGAGAGGGCAGGCGAGGTTACCATCCGGCCTCCGGCTTGTAGGAAACCACCTGGGTCTGGAAAAAAAGGTGGGCTTTTTCCTTCTTTCCATTTTTAACCAAGATAATAATTCTGAATGTGAATTCTGATTCAAACCCATAGATCATCAACTCACCATCAAAGGAATGTTTTACAGTCGGCAAGATTAAGATATGTTGAGCATTAAAGCTACATCATTTGAAATCACAGTAACTACTAACAATCTTTCTGAAATAGAACAAATTACCTTTGTTTTTTATTGCCAGAAAGGAGAATGTCCATTTCCAAAATATGACATTTTACTATCATTTTATATCACTCTCTGTTTTTATGAAGCAGAAGTTATAAAGGCATTTCAAACATAAATTACTTGAAACTTCTGCTTAATTCCCAGCAGAACTAAGCTTGAATTCTCTAGATCAAAGTATTTTGGAGTTCATTTTCCATTTCCATACTAATACAATTATAGCATTTTTCCCATCTAAGGAACATGGCCTGAAGATCAGGGAAAGGAAAAAATGGCCATTGCAGCAACTCCTGCAGGAAACAGACCTCTTCCATTTCACCTTAGCCTTTGGTGGCCAGGTCCTCCACGCTGGGTTTACCGGCAAGATTTCAAGTCTTTAGTCAATGCCATTTCTCCATCATTTTGTTGTGTGCAGTCGACCTTGTGGTGTGTTGGGAATGCTCCAGACCTTCAACAACATGGGGGTGAGGGGCTGGAGTTTGGCAGAGATTAAACTGCCCCATGGGCCAAATTCTGTGTATTTACAAATACAGGAAGGAATTGCACCCTCTCACACTTACAGATGGCCTGTAGAGGCCAACATGGCTTGTAGAGGCCTCCAAACGGCATGGCTGTGGTGGAGAAACACCACTGTGAAGAAGTATTATCCAGCAAAAGGCCAAATTTTAGAAAGCCAGCAGCCAAACCAGGCAACTTTAGCAGCTGCATTATTTTAAATTATTGAATCGACAATGAGTGGCTGTATAATTTAAGTCTTCAATATAAGCAAAAGAAAACACTTGAATCCAATTGCTACGACAGAACCATTTGATGATTAATCCCCAAAGTGTACTTCTAATGTCAGATCTAAAGACTTCAGGACAACTGTCCTACTTTTACTGCGTCACATCGTATTTTTCATTTTATGGATGCAGTTCTTATTTAAGAACCATAATTTTCATTTGGTTCACCCTGCAAGAAGTCTTTGCCTCCTCCTGAAATACCTACTTCAAAAAGCATTCACAGAAAGGTAACAAGCAACAATGAAAACAACCACCCTAAAACCACCATCAATTTGGGGCATTTCCATCAATCCAGCTCCTGCTGATGCTCCCATTGGAGCTCTGGGTGTTAAATGATTTCTCACTTTCATTCTCAATCTGAAACTGCACAAAATTCTCACATTTAGCCACCGCTGGAAGCAATAAGAGAGAAAGCTGCAAAGCTCCTGGGTCTCCATGAGAGCCAGGGAACATTTTGCCTGAAACATACCGATTTCAGCCAGCATACTTCATGCTAATTGAGTTTTAAAACTTAAGTTGAGTTTCCTGTTGGCTGCTCCTGGCCTACAATGTCGTACGATTTGGGGCCATTCTGTGTCTCCTGGGACCTGGGTTCAGTTCCAGGTTTCCCACAGCTTTCCTGTATAGGACTCTGGGGAACGATCTCACTCCTTGCTAATGCAGTTCATCTTCTGCTCAGTAATAACATACCCACTAATTCATGTAGCTCCAAGACACTTAGAACTATAGCAATAAAACTTGCAAACATATGAGAAATTAAAAAAAGCATGTAAATATGATTCAAAACCAATCTGAAGTTACTGAAGTCAAATTTCTCTTCTTTCTCTTCCCCTAGCTGATGTTTCCCCAAAGCTGCTCTCTTGAATTACATGTGCACACTCACCCTTAATCTAGGCGGCTTGTGTTCCCCTGTCAAAACCCCCCACCGTCTTGTACCGCTCATGGGGAAAACAGATTAAACTATGAAAATGCAGTCCACGTGAGTTTCACATCCATCAAACCACTGAACAGCTAGGACCATGCCTCTGATGCTGAAAAAGGGTTGCAGGAAAGAAAGAATATGGCTCAGCATTATTTCTGAAGGAAAAGGGGGTGTTTACAGAAGGAGACCAAAGGGTTTCAACAGCAAAAGTGACCACTGTTACCACTGCACAGGCAAGTATAAATTGGGTTTGAATACGGTGTCCAGTTCTGTGCTCCCCCAGTTCACGAAGGACAGGGAACTGCTGGAGAGGGTACAGAAAAGTGCTACAAAGATGATGAGGGGCCCGGAGCATCTCTTTTATGATGAAAGGCTGAAGGACCTTGGGCTTTTTAGTCCGAAGACTGATGGGGAAAGGGATCAACACCTACAAATACTTCAAGGGTGGGTGTCAGGAGGATGCCAGGCTTTTTTCAGTGGTGTCCAGGGACAGGACAAGAGGGAAAGGGCACAAACTTGAAAATATGAAGTTTCATCTAAACACGAGGAGGAACTTCTTCACCATGAGGGTGGCAGAGCCCTGGCAGAGGCTGCCCAGAGAGGTGGTGGAGTCTCTGTCTCTGGAAATATTCAAAACTGTCCTGGACACATTTCTGTGGGACCTGTTCTGGGTGACCCTGCTCTGGCACGGGGTTGCAGGAGATGACCTTCAGTGGGTCCCTTCCAACCCTATATCATTCTGTGGTTCTGTGAATGAGTGTAGGTGAGAGCATGGGAAGTTTCTCACCATCAGAAGAGCAAGTCATTTGGCTGGAGCAATGGTGGCAGCTGGTCAAAGGGATGGCATCTGGTAAAACTGGCCATGCTATGATGGCATCTGTGGGACTGGATTTGGGGAAAAACTGTACGTTTCCAGTTTTTCAACTCCATGGGAACAACAAGGCTGTTGACTAGACTTGGTTGACATCACCACTGTCTGCTTCATAATGCCAGGACAGTGGACTTGTGGAAGACAGGGCTTCTCAAATTAATGAGTTGCTTTTCACGAGATGAGAAAATTGGCTGATAAAGGTGGCCATGTTGAGCACAGACTTTCCAGCAACCAACTGTAAGATAGTCGCATATTACAATGACTAAAAAGCAGCTGTGATACATGAAGATCCTTTCTACAGAGCACACACAATAAGCAACTAATCCTTTTAAAACCACCCACATCTTCCAGGTGCCATGAATAGGAGCCCTGTACACAGGGGCAGTGCCTTTGGTGGGACCATGCAGCCGCCTTCCTTGTGGCTTCCAGGCCGGGAGCTGGTGCCTGAGTGCAACCAGGAGCGGCAGCATAATTAACTCTTAGCTATAGCTGAAATGCAAAACCTCATCTGCAGTACATCAGACTCTGTGGAGGCCTCCTTCAAAAACAGCCCTAATATTCAAAATTTAGAAACACCATCTGTTAGAGACTTTGTTAAATAAAAATATCTCATTACTGAACACAGATCTTGAGAGGGATCACTTTCTTCCATGTACATCTGATTCTCTGCTGCTGGACAATCACAGGTATTTGTTGCTCAGTATTTCTGAAGAACTTTCAAAGGTTTCTGACAGGAGACACGTTCCTAACCTGTAGCAAAAATAGGTAACTGTACTATTAATCTGGAGCAGATAATAACTCATGACATTTGAATTATGTTGCTGAAAGGTGTCTTTTTACCAGCGCTGTATCTGCTGGTAAATAACCATTCCCCTAATTACAGATATAAATCTGCTGAGGTAGGAATGCACAGTTGAAAGTGATGAAAATGTTTAATAAAGAATGTCCCAGCAATGGAGAACGTGATTAGATTCAACATATTGACCACGGGTTTTGGGGGATCTGCTGAACCCCAGACCCTTGGGATGGCAGCACACTCGTCATCTGGATGATGAATGTGAAGGGGGGAGCAAACACTTCGTCTGGTGATTATAATTGTTCCGAGAGAACCGAGGAACCGCTGAGGCATAACAATCCTTTCTAGCTATACAAGTTCTTATGGCTTGTTCCAACAGGGAAGAGCATACATTATAATGCTCTGCTTATAAACACCAGACGTTTAATGGTTTTGGTTTTCAAGGGAAGTTCTGTGGAGACATGGTTATCTTTTGTGGTTTGAATTTGTCACCTCTATGATTCAGACTCACATCACAGATCTCTAAAAAACAGAAACTGGAAATAGCTCAAAACTGTAGATTATTTTTTAAATACATGTAAAAAAAAATAAACCCCACTGTTTTAACAATTCCATCCTGAGTCAACTATTTTACAAAAGCCACAGCATCTTTATCTGGAATGGCTTTTGTCTTGGTGCTTTGTTGTCAGTCTTACATAATATTGTATTTATTTACTATAATTCTTTCAGGGGTTTTTTGGCAGTTGATAAAAACAAATTCTCGCAATTAAGACTGATTATTCTAATTGTAGCTTCCCCCAAACTCACCAGCACAACTCCTCAAGCATCCCAGACCTTCAGGACTCCCTGACACCAATACAAAGAGGGAGACAGAGAGAGACAGTGTGAGCGCCGGAATGGCAGAAGTCTCTGAGTGTGGCTGTAGTGAATATTGGGTGTGGAATGGGTAATGAACTTTCTGGCCTTTTAGCTAAAATATATGATAGATCTATATATTATAAACATATACTACAATATACAGGTTGGGTTTCGTAACTCATAAATCCTAATTATTATTAGGCACAACTGCAATTTTGTCCCCAGATTTCTACCCTGCTCCTAGACATCTCCGCTCAGCTGAGTCTGGGAGGAAAGTCGACAAGCTCAGCCTTTCTGACCTTCTTTAGGGAATTAGCAGAGTTCATTATCAAGCTGCCAGTCTAGTTCCCTTCACCGGCGCCACATTCATTTAACAATGCAGCATAACACTGAAATCACTTCTTTTTAATATCTGCAAAGATCTTCCTGCTACGCTGAGGGTGGTCACGGCTCATTACTGCTTCTCCTTTATTTTCCCATTATTGATGGACATGTACTTTCTATATGAGTATTCATTAATAAACTGTTCTTAATCCATGTGCTCCCTTGAGCAAAAGGAATCTTTGACATAGTAGCTGCCTGTTTGTGTCCATCTCACAAAACGATACTCTGGTTCTGATACCAAGCTTTCTGCCATTGAAAGGATTGCCCACATTTTATTTTTCCAGGCAATGTATAGAGACAGAACTCTCTACTTTTGAGTTTTCTTCTGCAAAAAAGCTAGAGGAGAATTTGCAGCTAATGGCCAGAGCTGTGAGATCAGAAGTGGAGCAGTGTTGCTCGTGCCATGCTGTCTGATAGGCATCCTGCATCCCCCCCCATCCCACGTGCCACGTCCCAGGACTGCACATGGGATTTCTAAATTTTGGCAGCACTAGTAGCTGAAGAAAGACAGCACACATCCCTGCTGGATAGAGAGGTCCTACAAGTTAAACATTCTTAATAACCAATCTTTCAGTTTTCGCCCTGTGAGGAAATCCATCACCAGGGTCTTCTTAGTTCAGATCTTACTACGAGCCAGTGTATTAGGCGGTGTTGAAGAACACCCTGGTAGACAGCAGTATGTATTGATGGGAGCTCACACCAAACCTTCCTCACAGACCTCTGCTTCATTACACATCAAAGATAAATCCCACCAGCAAGCATTAAAAAAAACCAAACCAACAAGAACCCAAAATCAAGTACAGGCACTGCTATTTTAAAATCGATTCTCTGGGCCGGGTACCACCCAAGATTAAACCAATAAAACGGGGTTTATGAGGAAACTTGCATGTGAGAGGAACAAATCGCTGCAGAACCCGGAGCTGGCGTGCAGTCCTGAATTAATAGCTTAATGTAATTCAGTTCTTACTGGTTGCCTGGAAACTAACTTAGGGAAAAAAAAAAAAAAAAGTAAAAGCAAAACCCATAATGGGTGTAGAGGGCTTAAGAGGGAATTATTGATGCCACCAGACTGATAGGCAGTCTGATGTATTTCTAACAAAATCACTCAAAATGCTCCTTTATTATTATTATATGTTATTCTAAATAACAAGATCCAAGGCCAGAGAAGACAAAATATTACATAAAGCTGGCAGTTAATGCAGACAGAAGAGCCTGGCACACCAGTTTGTGCCATCATACCAGTGACAGACTGTCCGTTATCCTCACCGCTCTTTCTCTCTCTAGTTTTTTTTCTTCCCTTTTTTTAAAAATGTAACTAATATCCTCCATCAGTAAAAGCAACTGCGCTCTCCTGCATTCCTCACAGTCAGCTGGCTTGAATTAGCTCTACAGGGCTGCAAACAGGGAGACGAGTTCAGTAATTTCAGCTGAAAAATGAAGCAAAGACACATCTTTTTTGCCAAACGCTGTTTTGGTGAAAGTTTTAGTGAGTGCTCACAGTTATATCCCGTGGGGGAAGAAAAATCATCCACACTACCTGATCAGTTGGCTGGTGAGTCCTTCCTGTGGGTAGGAGAATCCCACTGGGGGTTCCAGGAGACGTGTGAGCGATGACAGCCGATGCCAGCAGGACCAGGGGGACGGGCGGCAGCGTGGGCTTCCAGCAATGCACGTAAGCAAAGACTTCTTGCAATGGAAATGTTCCCATTGCTTCCAGTAAGGACCTGGTTAATTTGGGAATCAGGGAATCACAGAGCTGTCCAGGCTGGAAGGAACATTTAGGATCATTAAGTCCAACCATTAACCTCAGACTTTCAAACCCACTGCTAACCATGTCCCTCAGCACCACGTCTTCCCGTCTTTTAGATACCTCCAGGGATGGTGACTCCACCACTTCCCATGGCAGCCTGTTCTGATGCTTGACAACACGCTAAATTAACTGACTGGACTCAAGAAAGCACCTCTTTGCTAACAAAGCAAGCAGCTTCATGATTCTGGCATCACAGAAACACCATTTTGCTACCAGTCACTGGCAGGGGCTGCAGGTCCCCATGTGGCTGGTCACCCGGAGCCGCTCCAGCACCCGCGCTCTGATGCCCAGTTTTCCTTCCTGGAAGAGTTGCTTCCAGAGAACAGGTTTTATCCTAATCATTTTTTGCCAGGAATTAGGCCTGTTTAATGAATTCAAAATTCAGCTGAACAACCACCTCTCTCCTAATTACTTTTTGGTTATATATAAATAATGTATTTACAGCACCAAAAGAGGAAAATGCCATAAAAACTATCATCTTCAGCCTATTGGAGACTGTCCACAAACACGCAAATAAACCAACTTTGTACTTCAAAGACAAATCCTGGCAGGTTTTCCGGGGGTAAGAACGATCATATGTTAGAAACAGCTTTGAAAACAGACTCTATCGCTTCCTCCATATCTAACGTGCAAGTGTACAAGGGCTGTACAACATGCTCCATAATATAGAACATATTGTAATATATAACAGCGCAGAACTAATTTTGAGGCTGCTACTGATTTATCTGTTATGTCGAGATACCCAATAGATACCTCAAGAGCATTTTAAATAGTCTCTAAATAAAGCAAGTCATTATTTCTTACTAAAAACGGAGCTTTTAAATGATCCAGTTACTGAAAAACCAACAAACCGTAATTTGTTTTTAAATTTCACAGTTCCCTTTCCCATTTCTAAGTGATCTGTGGAAATAAAGT
The DNA here is from genome assembly GCA_013400555.1 of Jacana jacana. Lineage (NCBI taxonomy): Eukaryota > Metazoa > Chordata > Aves > Charadriiformes > Jacanidae > Jacana > Jacana jacana. The sequence continues at coordinate 18,353 of VZTM01042314.1, forward strand.
ACCAACACAGAGATCAAATCTCACAACAAAAACGTTTGAGGACGCGCAGCTGGTCCCTTAAATCCCTACAACCAAAGATAAGACAAACATAATCACAGACCCTTTCTATTGCAATCCCTTAGAAACCGTGGCTATAAATACAACTTAGTGCACCGGTTAATTTAGTTTTCGTTGTTACTCACAATTTATATGCCCAGTTCTTTTTACAGGTCCTTGAACCAGCAAAATCAAAGGGTGAAGGCACTTCAGAGCCTTCAGTCATTTATGGCGTGTATATATTTTCCAGAAAGAATGGCAGGGAGTGATATTCCCCAAAAGTTGAAGCGTTCAGAAAACTCAGTACCGAAACCAGGCGCATGTTTGAAATTACCAAGACTCGCCTTGTTTGAAGTGGGCCTCACTAGAAAAAGCAAGTGTGGGGAACCTGAACATCAATCATAACTATTTGGAAGGTGTTAATGTGTTCTTATTCCACTGATAGATGGCAGGATGAAGGCAGAGGGCTAGGGAATGTCAGGGGTTTTCCTCTGCTCCACGGCAGGTTTTCAAATCGGCAGAGGGGGATGTGAGAGGCAGAAGTAATTTGACTTGACATTATTATCTGCAGCCCCGTTTAAAGACCAGGCTCCCGAGTGACCTCTACGCTGACCAGAATGGTCTGGGAAGTCCTTGAGGTGGGACTGGGGAGAGCAACCATGGAAGCTGCAATGCTATTTTTATCCCTTCATTTCCCTGGCTCTAACCACACTGTAGCTCCTGGAAGTGTATCTGATTAGCCCGAAGCTATTATGCCAGCAAACTATAGCTCAAGACAACTCTCATCAGAACCTTTTAACGCAAATTGCTGTCTCCTTGCCATCTGTGGAATTAAAGTGATTTATTTCAGTTCAGGAACTGTCTCCGAGTTTGTAAACTCTTTATGGTGGACGTAATTAAAAGTATTCATAGGCCTTTTCTTCTGGAAAGGGGAAGATGTCCTCCCGAAGTTCAAAAATGTCAAAGTCTTATTTTTTTATAGTTGCTGGAATAAGTCATTCATAGGTTGCTACTCTGCATAATAATTCATAGATTACAAATACTGATATTTATAGCCACAGCAGAAACTCCTAAAATCTCCTGGTTTTAATGGGAATGTTGGCAGGTCCTTTATTATGCCAAAGCAAGCAGTGATGTTAAAAATTCAGGTATCAAACTATCAACGCGTGATAGATGGATGGTGAACTGCTCCTGTCTCGCCACTTATTAAGTTGGTACCATAAATTATTACACAGTAAAGATCAATGTTTACCCCAGCTTTTCTCTCTTTCCGTATTGTTACAGCTGTTTTCTGAAATTCATTTAGAAACTACAAGGAGAGACAAAAAAGCAACACTGAAAACATGTGAAACAGGAAAATTAATTTCCTTCATGCTGAATTGTCCTCTATTATCTAACCAAAACAACAACTGAACGTGTTACAATTAATAAAACCCGCCAGAGGAGAAAGTATGAATTGGAGACGGATCAGACCACGGAGTTTATATTCCAACGTGTGGAAAAGGTGTCACGGGCACAGTTAGGAGCAGCACGACAGAGTCCATTAGCAGCTGAACACGAGAAGAAAAATAGGCTTTCTATGTTTTTACACTCATCAGGTTTTTGAAAATAACCCAACTTTCCACATGATGTTTCTGCCAGTGTGATTTCAGCTTATTCTTGGCAGGAGCCACACGCCAGCAGTGATTTCCCTGCTGTGCTTTGGGCAGACTCTGTCTTCCTAAAACATGAGGCTCTTCGAGCACAGCCCCGGACCCCTTGAGCTGCTTTTTGGCATCTCCCCAACCCGCAGGCAGCAAGCACCACATTCGAGACACAAGCTGGTGAAAAGCTCATGTCTTCCAGGGTGACCACACTGCCCGAATTTATGGCTACTGCATGTGAGATTTCACAAATAACAGCAGCACAAAGCACATTAGCTTCACCTCGAGTTTGCAGAACATCCTACCTCCTATGAGATTTTATGACAGATGGATTCAAAGGGGGAAAAAAAAAATCAAGAGGCCTCAAAAGCTTTTATGGCTTTTCTTACCTCATCTGTGTTTGCAAAATATCTTAAGCTGGGCCATGTCCCACCTTTGTTTTTATGTTCGGTGCTTGCCATAAATAATAGAACTGAAGAGCAGAAAGTTATCAATGAGCCCTAAAAGATGTATTTCCAGTGCTCACACAGTCCCAGGGATGCTCTGACCGGGATAGGGCCAGCAGCAGAGCCCACTGGTTGGACAGGAGGTGGCGGTTGGCTTTGGGTTTTAATCAGGGATTGTCTTGATGACCATTTTCAAACCTCTCTCCTGCTCTTTGCCATTATTATTGCATTTAAAACATACACAAAATCTGTGTTTGCCGAAGCAGGGTGCTGAACCAACGGAGCACCCAAAGCTTCCCATAAATACTGTGGTTTACGGTGGCAATTTCGTGTCACCCCTTGGTTGGACAGTTTCTTCATGAAGAAAATATTTACTATGTGAAATTCCCTCATTCCCCGATAAATATAGTTAGGAAAATGTATTTTAACCTCAAAGCAATATATTAAATAACCAGCTCCCCCAAGGGGAGCAGCAGAATTCCTTTCAGAGGAATATGTCTGCCCATATGGAGACAGGGAACTCCCCATCTCCCCACGTTTCCCCCACTCCTGCCATGGGACCAACAAGAAAGACGTTACAAACCAGTACCTCCATTTCAACCAGGCTTTTTTATCGTTTGGGGTAGAATTGCCATTTTTCTGCACGTGTTTCTATTTCACTGCAAGAATCCCACAAAACGGCACTGAAAGAACTTTTATTTCCCCCCTCTTCTCTGTGACAGCACTTGATGAACAACTTACCTTCCTCGACATCACCTTTAGGAGGCTCACGCAGGGAATACTCCACACGCTTTTGACATCACATAAACCAGGAGAGCGTTACCAGCTTATTGCTGGTCCAGCTGAACGCAGAGGCAACGTCTCTCACTTTCTTGCCTGTTCCCGAGGATTTTGTTTAAATCAGCCCTGCATTGCGATTCCAGATGACTGGTTTGGGTCCTCTGTATGGAAATCTGTGATAGATGGATACTGGAGGAGCTTCAAGGGGGGAGCAGAAGATCAGGAAACCAGACAACTAAAAAAAGTGGAGGAAAAACCATACGGGATTGTGCTGTAGGATAGTGTCCAGCATCCCAGGCCTCAGCAGGGACTGTACAAACCTGCCAGGATGGGAGATGAAATGCCAAGGTACTGGCTGACAGAAAGTCTTACTCTGCTGTAGATTACCTGCTATTGTCACCTTAAAGGGAATGTGCAAAACAAAACCTCAGAAAGAAGTGTGACCATAGCAGAGACCCCCAGGTACAGAAAAAAAATGTCTTGGGGTGAAAGGAAGAGAAAGGAGGAGGGAGAACCTTTCTCATTTTGTGGGCATGAGGCAGCAGTGCCAAGCAAAATGCCCAAACCAGCCTTATTCAAGCATTATTGCTGGAGTCAGTGTGTTTAATTCAGCTCATGGTGCTCATCACCACACAGGGATTCCAGCTCCTGCTGAGGAAATCTGTGCCAGGAGGAAGGTCTACTGGTGGAAACCCATACCAGGGCTGGGACAGGGACATGGGGGTGGGAGAAAAGAGGGGATTGTGTCTTCTGAACGAGTGTTCAGGGCACTGGTAGTGCTTAAATAACACAAGGACAGGGCTGTGAGCAACCTGGTCTGGTGGGAGGTGTCCCTGCCCTGAGCAGGGGCTTGGAACAAGATGAGCTTTAAGGTTCCTTCCAACCCAAACCATTCTGTGATTCTATGACATGTTTTTCCAGAGATGCTATCACAATTTCACTTAAAACTTAAAGGCCAAATTTTGCAAGATACCTAAAAGTTCAAATGTGAAACTTCATCTACTTTAGAAAAAAAACTCCACCTTGGATTCTATTTATACACTGGAAAAAGAAAGAGGCTATTGTAGGCCTCCCATGGAAGTCTCTCAGATCTCAGGACAAATTCTCCCAGCCTACAAAGGAACATTTTTTTAAGTCCTCTTGTTAGCCCAGCTGCAACGTATTGGGGGGTCCTAAAGGTCAAATACCTCTGTGCTTTTTACTGCACAATCGCTGCAACAGCATCTCCCAGTCAAAAGTCAGAGGATAATTTTTGAACAGAAACAAACTCATTTGTTCTCGCAGGTTCAAGGTGCCAAACACCCTCTAAGTACAGTCCCCACGTTATTCCTATTACTTCCAACTTACCCCGTCTTCCGTTTTCCACAGAAGCAGCACCCTGCAGTGTAAATCAGACCCAGCACAACTACTTGCTACAGAGGCTCACTCTTCAGGGCAGGTTTTGTGACACCAAAAAAGTATTTTTTGCTTTGAAATCAAAAGCCCAGTCTCGGAGGAGTCTGTTCCCAGCACTCAGACTGTTGGAACAGCATGGCATGAATGACAGATCGGGCAATATCCTTCTCTATACAGTTGGAAAGATTTAACTAATTAAATCAATTATTTTGCTATAATAATATGAACTTATGTTTCCTTTGCTTAAAAATAATAGGAAACTGCAGTCAAATGTAATCCTGTGTTTAAGTCTATATGAAGGATAAGTAGCCCTGCTGCTCCAGGGCAGATGTTAATGAATTACTGAGTAAGACGTCACACGCATTGGCCGTGTCTTGATTGCATATTCTATCCATTCTTTACATGTTTTGGTGTGAATTATTGTCCATCCCTTGATGTTTATGTACCCAAGACACTCAAATAGCTGCCCGAGTCTACTTCCTAACCACAATGGAAGCAGCACAGACCCTGCAGCCGGAGGAGGACACCTTCCCTCCCCATCCAAAGAAAAAAGGTGTCTTGGTCCTCACCAGCATCTCAGGACGTTTGCCCTCGTCATAAAATAAATTAATCAAGTTTTGCTTGGTCTTTTTTGGGAGAAGATGGATGGACTAATGCAAAAAGAGGGTCACATCCCCAGCCTGTACCATGCAATTTTTGTTCAGTGAGGCGTGGGAGTCCGAAGGGACGTGCTTGTTTGACCTGGATAAGGCATCCTGCCCTGATCGGCAGCACCACAGTGCAAACATGTTAAACACCAGAGATTTCAGCAATGTATTAGATGAGCTCGGGTTTTCTTCATTTAGTCTGTCTTCTGTCAATCTTCATCATTGTTTTTAAGGGTCTGCCCAAATAATGACTACAAAACTGTACCTACATATACCTGTCCTCTTTGCTTAAATGCTGAGGTTTGTACTAAGCAGTTGTTGATGCCTGGACTGTGATTAAAGTTAAAAGAAAGTTGAAAATGTACAGATTTCTTACTAGCCGATGGGACAACACCACCATTACTGGTTTTGTGTCACAGGATGGCCCAGAGTCACACACTTTACCTGTAGGGAAGTTAAAAATCTAAAAAATAAAGCTAAAATCAGCTTCCATGCAGGAATGCATCTCCTCTGTTCCAAAAACGCTGAAAACGGGACATCATTTGCAGGAGGTTTACAGTTTAGATTAGATTTTTCAGATTTCCTTGGCAATTTGAATCCTACTTTCCTCCTCCTCCTCTTCTACAGTTCCTGAGATACCCCATAGCAGGGAAATTTCAGCCACAGCAAGGAGGTGACACAGCCTTGCTGGAGGGCTACCACGTTGCATCTCCCCAGTCCCCCACCCATCACCAGCTCCTGGCTGTGAAGATGCAGCTCCAGGTCTGAAAGACAGGAAACCACCCACAGACAGGCTGTATTCTGCTTCTTAAACGGATGTCCCCAAGTGCCCTCTTCCTTGGCTGTAAATTTTTACATTTTAACTTTCACTGGGGTCCTCTCCAGTTTGCAAATTGAGTCAGATTAACCCAGAAGGGCTTTTCTGTGATTACCTGCTCCCAGGGCTTGCTCCTTCTCCTGTTTCTCAATCACCTTCAGTCACAGCCACGCAAGCACCGAGTGAAGAGAGAGGATAAATACGCCACCACCCTTACAGGCTTCTTAACACCGCCTTTATGTTGGTAGTTACATTTTGTTTCTACTGGCATCTCATTAAAATACCATTTAATGAAGGTTTGTATTGCACCATGTTTCCACTGCGCTCTTTCAGAGGATATTCTGCCCCTTGTGAGCTCCTTTGGTCAGGGATAATGGGGGAAATGGGGAAAGCTTCTCTTGGCTGGGTGGCATCCCTCCTGCAGGCATCACTTTCTGTGCTGCGGAGTCCAGGAAAGAGCCTGCTTCTACCTCGCAGGTGGTAAGTCCAGGGAATAATTAGGCCACACCAGTAAAGTCTCTTCTCCCAGCCTCCCATGGCAAGCAAGGGAAGGATCCCAGGGGAGCACCAAAGGGGACCAGCTCAGGAGCAGCACTGTGCATCCAGGACAAAAGACATCAGGACAGAGAGCATGGTGCAATTTCACCTACAAAGTCTTTTCCATAGACCTGGAGCCCATTATTATGTTCTCCTAATGCAGCTTTCTTACAAGATATACAGGTGCCTTGAAGAAGATGAGTGTAAGTTTATCTGTCTCACAGACAGTAATTTACTTATTGCACATTCCACATATCACGTTACTTTTTATAAATGCTGTTTCTGTTTGTACTACTTTAAATTAAGTGCACAATTTCTGATTTTTCTTGTTGTTCTGACCTTTACAGAGCAGCGAGTTTTGCCAGCAAAGCCAATAATTTGCCCATGCAGCACAATGGCAAATGTAACCGCAAAATAATATCTGTGACATCTATTTATAGCAGACGTAAAATCCCCCCAGGAAGCTGGTAAATCCCCTTCTCTGTGCTCAAAAATTAGGGGCCAGGAGATCACTTTTTCCTGTGCAAGAATTGGGCTTCATTATCTGATGCTGGTGACTGATGCTGTTCCCAAGTAATCTTTCAGATAAATGATCCCTCCCCATCTCATTTACAGAACTATTTTATCAGAGTGTGAATTAGTTCTTCACACTTCTGCATAGTTATGTCTCAAACATGGATTTTTTTTTTTTTACTGAGTAATGGAAATGTCTATCAAATAGAAAAGATCCCTGAGCCTCGCAGGAGACAACTAGTGCTAAATATCTCCTCATAAGCCTCGTATCAACCTGCTTTAAGCAATTAAAACATACAGGTTTTTCCATCAATCCCTTCACAATGTGAATACAGACATGAAAACCCAAAGCAGGAAAGAAGGGCCAAGCAGAAGGTAGGGCACATTTTCTAGGACAGCACAGAGAAAAGCTGTTATCCAAGTAAAACACAATATAGATGTAAAATCTGAATCCCTGAAAATCTTCCTTCTTCACTGTTTGCAACAGATACCTAAAACTTTTCGTCTCGCCAGCAAATAGCTTCAAACTAAATAAAAAAAACCAACCAAACGAAAAAACCCACCCAAACCAAAACAACTTTATAAATAGATTTGGGAGAATTTGGAGACGGGAAAAAACCCTACTTTCAAGGCAATCTGGGTTTGCTCAGACTGCTTCCCTCAGCTCTGATCTGAGGAAGGTGTGAAAATAGGCTAAAAGGAGGCTGAGATTTCCCTGGCCTTGATGGTGTGCCAGAGTGGAGAATTAAATCTCAGGAGGATCAATTCCAAATGACTTTCTGTATGTGCTAAGACTCACTATAAAACCATTTTTTCAGGGGTCGGGCACAAAATCTAAACAGCACCTCACAGCCCATGAAGAATAGAACTTAGACCACGGCAGGGGTTTTGCTGACATGAGCGGTTCCATGTAGCCACGAAGTTCTCACGCTTCACCAGTGGCACATCTTTAACATTCTTTTTTCAGCAAAATTTCATCAGAAAAAATAAATAATGAATATAGGTTAAAAACCTTTTCTTGAGGAAGGACGGGATATGAGATCAGAGGAAAAACTAGGTGTACAAAATAATGACAATTATCCAAACAACTCTGATTATTTCAATGTTATTTTTAAAGTCACTTTTGTTAAAAAAGTTTTCATGTCCCCAAATTGCCCAAACACGTGCCATATATAAGGAGTTTTAATTTGGAATTATTTAACAAAAGAATGTTTGTAAATCAGCCTTTAAATGAGTACCTAATATCGAGCTTGCAGCTGCCAGCGGTGACATATGGAGAAAGGAGCAGTCACTTCAAAATCCAACACTTAAAGGGACTTAATTTTCACTGAATTTGTCACTGTCAGAGATGTCTCCCCCAGTCCCACACTGGTGACATCAGGGGGTCACTGACCGGTGCCGCAGCTCTCAGGGCTGAGGCGACTCACGTTCTCATGTCCCACGGCTGGGATATGTCCCCAGAGACGTGTCAGTGACAGCCCCTCATCACCCCCCACCCCATGTTCCACCTCCCCTCACCGGCTCTCTAAATTCCCCTTTCTAAAGGTGACACCAGTGGGGATGGCGAGGGACACTGGGGGCTGTGTGGGACACATCTGGACAGAACCAGACACAGCTGCAGAAGGACCCTGGGCAGGGATTCCGTGATATAATCACCCCCCATTAACAATAACTGACTTTTTAAGGATGTTTTTAAATACATGGCGGTGGTGATGGAGGTTGTGGCTAGTCATAAATCGGACACAAACCCGCTCCATGCATTCTTTACCTCTCCTCTTTAATGAGCAAAGCCCCGCCGTGAACTCGCTTTACAAATGTTGGCTGCCAGGAGGAACATCCTTTTTGCGTGTGTGTGTGATGAGAAACACCGGAATCCAGCCTAGTTGTCAGCTGAGGCCGTTAGAAAGTTGTGAGCAGCACATCCCAGAAGAAAGTGAGGGCCATATTCAGTCACACACCACGTGTGTTTCCTCGTTACCATGACAGCCGGGCGCCCGGTCCCACCTCCTCTCGCTGGTACCCGAGCGAGCTGGAATTTCATCCTTTTCCTGCCCGAGTGCAGGCAGTTACTTCCCCATCCCATAGAGAACAGTTTGGCATCGCTTGGTACTAACTATACACTGACTTATTTCAAAGCAGAACTATACACTGACTTATTCACCAGCAGTAGGGAGGTGATTGTCCCCCTGTGCTCAGCACTGGTGAGGCTGCACCTTGAGTCTNTGGGGCTGATGGTTGGACTTGATGATCCCAAGGGTCTCTTCCAACTTAAATGATTCTGTGATTTTATGAAAGCACTTACGCTCTTCACACAGGTGCTGACATCCCCGGGGTCGCTTGCATAACGTGGCCTTCTCCTCCACGCGATACGTAGTCTTGTGTGAAGGCACGGACATTGCCTGGGATGTGAAATAGAGAAAACAGGGCCAGGGAAGCGCTCGATCCCCCCAGACTACACCGCTCTGTTCCTTCCTATAGTGTAAGATTGTGAGACTTTGTGTCGGCGTCACTGTCACCCTAGGAGATCTGTGGGAAACACAGCTCCTCCAGACGTGTCTCTGCAAGCCAGGCTGAGCATTAAGGATATATTCATTTACATTCCTTTCAAGATGATGCCAAAGCGTCCTTTTTTTTGTAACTTTTGTTTGGGGTTTTTTTTTCTCTTTTTAAACTTAGTGAAATTTCCATAAAGGGTAAGAAATTGGCTCTTCTTATAAATCAACATTTATAAATCAAATGTGTTTCCCTCCATGTCCTGGAGCCTTGCTCCTCACATCCTTTACTTGTTCCTCACCCTCAGGACAATGGTTCAGAGCTGTTTCTACTGACAAGTCCTTCAAGCCTTACTGCCCCCATATAACCTTTGATTTCCCTTTAAATATAGCAAATATTTATGTTTAAATCGAAGCGTGGGAGCTACCTGGTGCGCAGGTGGAACTGAGCCTTTCCAACTCTTCTAGGGTTTGTCTTCTGCAGCTCTTGCAGCGAGGACACACGTGGGAAGAAGGACCCAGCGGTTTTCACCACCTTCCTCTTCACCTTGTAGGATTTTCTTGCTTTTGGAATGGCCTCTGTGAAACTGTGCCAAAACAAACAGCATTCCTCAATTTCAATTTATAGGTTTTTTTGCACAACAGAAGAAACCACACGCAAAATATCCTGGGGTTTATTATTGGAAATACTCACACCAGACAGCTTCACCTTGGGAGATTAGGAAAAGAAAAATAGCAATCTCTCTCCAGAAATAAAGCTATTTTTTCCTGAGCAATATCCACAACTGCCATCCAAGGTGTTTTACTGTTTCTGTAAGCGGTTGAAACCACCCCTCACTCCATCGGCTGGGTCAAGTCACGGGTGTTGAGAAGCTGATCAGAGCCCATGGGAACTTGCCCAAATCACCCCGTGCTCCCGGGGGCTCCTTTCCCTTCACCATCCCCAGGGCTGTGCCCACAGAACTGGATACCCACTGCTGATCCCACCACCCTCCACCTGTGAGCTCTTTCCTGAGGTCTGGATGATCTAATTTATCTATCCTTTAAAAAAAAAAACCATATTTAAAAAAAAATAATCCTATTTTGGAGTTGAGGATTGCCTGGAGATGGGAGAGGTTGGGATTCATGGGATTTCTCCTCCTCTGCCCGTTTTGCTTCAGTATTTTATATCCTGCTTTCCTGCTTCCACAGCTGCAAAGCATCCAGGGGAAAATTGTAAAGTGCACAGGGGACAACCCTCTCCATTTCTGCCCCCAGGCTGTTGGGCTGCGCAGCAGCAGTGAGACAGCCATGGCTACACAGACTCAGGCAGTGGTCTTCAAGCCAGAAGATCATAGAATCATAGAAGCACAAGGTTGGAAAGGACCTACAAGACCATCTAGTCCAACCCTCCTCCTGTCACCAGTCCTACCCACTCAGCTACTAAATCATGTCTCATAGCACCTCATCTAGACGCTTCTTGAACACTGCCAGGAACAGTGACTCCCCCACCTCCCTGGGCAGGCCATCCCAGTGCCCGACCACTTTTTGGGAGAAAAAGTCTGTCCTGACATCTCATCTAAATGTCCCCTCATGCAATTTGCTGTCCTGGAGGTCTGAGGGGGTTGTGGCAGCTCAGGGTCTCTGGAGGAACTCAGAAGTATCAGCAGAAGTTGTGCTTGTTTCATACCCAGTTTCCCCAGTTTCAGTTTGCATTTAAGACTGCATTCCTACCTCATACATGGGAATGGCAGAAGCTCCCGGGCTGCCTTGTCAGCTCAAAATGGACCAGTACCAGAGGAAAACCTGCCTCTGGTCCTTGCAGGAAAGCACAGTAAATGCTTAGACATAAATTTAAGTCAACCTTTCCTCTTAAAACCATCAACACAACCACGAGACAAATAAAGTGGCACCACTCCATGCTGCAAGCTGCTGGACTCTTCCCTCAGCCTTTACACTCAGCCAAGAACTCCCACAGAAATGCTTTTATATCTCAAGACTACTTGAGACTAACCTAAGTACTGCACTTTCACTGCCAAATTTAATTTCTTCATGGAGCCTGTTAGCTCTGTTAAAAGCTTGCCAGCCTTCCTGAGGACCCAGCGCTCTTCAGCCCAGCGCTTGGCCTCCTCCTGGACAGCCACAATTAGCCACGGGAAGGCTACGCCTGCATGATGATAACGAGCCCCAGCACTCCATGCCCCGTTGGGTTTTCCCCATTTTCCTGCAACCACAGAGAGCCACCCAGGCTCTGAAGGGAGTCTTTTGTCACAGCTGCAAAATAACACCCACCTGCAAGAGCACTCCAGGGGCTCCTGCGATGCCGTGGTCCAGGGGGCGGAGGGAGAGATGCCTTTTGGGTACCGGTACCTTGAGATGCAGCGCCAGCGATGCCAAGAACAGTGCAATTTGGGGGCAGCAGCCACAGCACAAACCTACATGGGGACAAGATGGGAAGAAAATAAATATCAGGTTTCTATATGTGAAGGGGAGAGGGTAGATCCTTTTATTTATATATTTTTCACACACACACACACATATATGGTTTTTCATGATAAAAAGCACCCAAAAAAAATGGAGAGCGACTGAAAGAAACCGAGGTATTACAGTACCTGGAGTAAATGAAGGAAACAAAATTAGAAACAATCTGTGTTTCGCACAACGTGGTCACCAGCCTGCATCACCATGACAATCCTTGCTAGAAGCAACAAGGGAGGCTTTCCTGGCACTGCTGGAGGAGCGCTCTTTCGGCAGTGGAGAATCATCAAAATGCAATTTACAGCACCCAAAAAAATAAAATTAAAAAAAAATAAATTCTGTACTGGCATTTTGTTGACTTTTATTCTTAAAATGTGAGAATTCGACTGGAGAAGCACTACCTCACACTGAATTCTATGAAAACCCTGATTCTCAGTTTTAACGGCAGAAAATCAGAGACATCTTTAGCATTTTCCTAAGTGGCTGCATTTCAGACAAAGCTAAAATAAAGATCAAAGATTTGTATCACAGACATAAAATGAAATCAAACGAGAGTCTTACATTAAGGCACACAGAGGTGGGCTTTAAATAATAAAAATGGTTCTAAATGGAAATGTGAAAAAAGGATGAAAATTCCTAAGCACTGATAAAATAAGAATATTAATTCCTTTTAAAGGTCATCATCTAGTCTACAGTATGTAGAATATGTAGCAACAAATTACAGCCCAATGATGCTTATGTAGGAGCTAAAGTTCTTGTTGAACCAACCAGATAAGCAGTGGATTCCCCGTTTTACCTGTTGCCAGGTGTGCTCACGTGCAGGGTTAAAGGGGCTGCTCAGGGGCTTGTTGTCTTTGGGGGATACCTGCCCATAGCGACATGAAGAGCTCATCTTGCAGCCAGGAGATCCCTGGACTGAGACCCTCCATCTTCTCTCCTTCCAGCTTCCAACAATTAGAGAAGAGCAGAAGTTGATGCAATTTTACTGGTGGTTCTTTTGAAATATTGCGTTGACGAGGCTGGAGCTCCCATCCCCACAGCAGTCCTTGCTGGCATGTGGTCCGGAGATCCAAAGTCACCAAAGAAGTGGATTGTTTTAATTGTGGGCAGCTGAGAGACAACGACAGGGTTGCCCAGGGAGGTGGTGGAGTCTCCTTCTCTGGAGACATCCCAACCCCGCCTGGAGGCGTTCCTGTGTGACCTGCTCTGGGTGTTCCTGCTCCAGCAGGGGGATTGGACTGGAGGAGCTTTCAAGGTCCCTTCCAACCCCTGAGATTCTGTGATTCTGTGACAGAGCTATCATGATAGGTGAAGTCACACGAAGGTGTTCATTTGCATCGTGATGGGGAATCAGCTCAGCTGAAAAGTGAGAAAATGAGGTTTAAATCTACCTGGAGAGAAAGCCAGACCGCCTATCATAAAATAAACAAATTTTTAAAATAAAAAGAAAAATAAATACATAAATAAATAAAAGAAAGAAGGAAACCCAGGACTGTTTTGATGACAAATGTAAAACCTGTGGCTATAGGGTAAAAAAGGGAGATGATCTGCCTTGTTTTCTCACTATATGCAGACCCAGTACGTGCACTTCTGGTGGTTATCAGCGCGGTTACAGTCCAGCCAGCAGGGGTAACAAAGCTGGTCGTTAATTATCTGCAGAGAACACTGATGATACAGCCGATTGACAGTTGTCTCCAAGCTCTCCTCGCCTACAGGGGCAGCGGGGGGTACCTACTGCACCGCCATCACTGGAAACCACCTCTGGCACCTCTGGGGGCTGCACCCATTAGCTCTGCTCCGAAGGGTCCCCATTTACTACATTTGAGGGAGTTCAGGCTCTGAGGAGAACTCTCTTCTTTCCTCTTAAGAACATAAATCTGTACAAGCCCGACTGAATGTAAAACACGGAGTATGCAGGTGGCAGGGGTTGACCTTGAGCTGGGGAAAAGTTTGTTGAAAAACTTTTCCCATTGAAAAAAATCACAAATTCAGGCTGGTCTAAACCCTTCACCACTATCCATCAATTTCAGTGAGTTGTCATAATTTTTTAGTGCTTAAGTAATATTTCTTTCTCATCAAAATACTTTGTGTCAAACCTTTCATTTTGAATGTTACTCTGTGTTAAAAAATAGTCAATTACTGAGCAACTAAAATGAAATATCTGATGCGGGGTCAAATTGAATACTTTGTTGATTCTGGGATGAAATGAAAAATTTTTAAATCATTTTTGATTTAAACAAAGCTTTATTTTTTCCCAGGCAATTCAGAATTGCCAGGGAATAAAAGAAATATATTACCCAGAGCTAGGTACCATATAAGTAATATATAACAGAGTTATAATAAAGAACACTGAAAAACTCCATTACATTCCCATTCCTTCATCAGAGGCAGAACCGCCTGGTTAGAGCAGTGCTTGTATATCTAAGTAATATCTAATTCTCAGAGAAACCTTACCAGCAGTGAAATCAGAGCCTGCCATAGACAAACAACACAATCAAATACTGCCAGAAAACAGACTATTCACATAACTGGGGAAAGAGGAAAAAAAAGGGGAAGAAGAAATAGGAAAAAAGGCAATGTGGATAATGATCAGAATTCAGAGCAAAAGGATTTTGGCTTTAACAAGAGAGTTTACAATTTGAAACGTGGCATGAAAATGGGGCAGTCAGCCATCTCTTGCATGGGGCTTCTGGTGTTTTCAGTTGGACCAGGCAATCTCATCCCCCCATTGGGATTTTTAAGGGACTCCCCCCCCCGCCAAAACAGCATCCTTGCAAAGGATCCAGCATCCTGAGCACTTCCCGTGGCAGTGGCTTGATATCACACCCATTAATTGAATGGCAAACCATTACCTTGGGAGAGGAAGCCCATAGACTGCTCCCTGAAAGCAAGACTACTTGAAGTAAAGTACCAAATCCTTGGAAAAGTTATTTTCCCATAGTATTGCCTCCTAAAATCGTAAAAGCTTTAAGTAGATGTATGGCACAACATGTACACATGTACGTAATTAAAGCAACTCATCTTGGTCAGATCAGGATTATCTGATGCATGCTAGTTGTCTTTGTCACCCACCATTGTTTTGAACAATGTTATTAAATGAGAATCAAATTAAGGATGAAAAATAATTGCAAAATATATCAAAGCATAAACCAGACATTAAGTGCATGGAATAAATAGCTGTAGGGAAAAGCTTTAAAATATTGTGAGAGCTTCAAAAATAGTCTCTATTTCAAACACTGTTTTATCTCTTATCCTTCTCCCACACTGTTTTGGTGTGGAAACAGGCTTAAAACTCAAAGATAAAGAATAAATAAATTTTGTCTTTCATTCCCAAATACAAAATGGTGACCTCAGCCTCTCTAAGTTGAGCATACTAGATCTGCTTCCTTCAGAGTTTGTCTTAGCAGAAGTCTGGTTTACAGATATCTATATATATTTATATATAAAAGAAAGAAATGGCATCCACACCTAAGCAGCTGGGCATTGCCTTCTGTTCCCCCTGGCAATATTTCATCTGGTTTGCTCCTCCTCTACACAAGTGGCCCATCAGATACGAACTGACCACCAGTATGGCTGGATCTGGCTTCAGAAATCATGGCCAAGCACCAGAACCTGCCATGTGTAACTGCACGTAGCCAGAAACCAAACCTCCTTCATCCCACCACGGCTTCCAACCAGTGGGATGCGCATGCCCTGAAACTACCAAGGGAAGAGCCGGGCTGTGACTGGCTGCTGCCCAACGCACCTGAAGAATCAGTGCCTTGGCACTGACCGCCCAATAATGAGATATTGTACGCTCCTACAGCAGCTTTCCTACCAAATTAGAATAGAATAGAATCACAGAATCATTTAGGTTGGAAGAGACCCCCGGGATCATCAAGTCCAGCCATCAGCCCTACTCTACAAGTTCTCCCCTACACCAGATCCCTCAACAACACATCTAAACTATTCTTAACACAGTCAAGGATGGTGACTCCACCACCTCCCTGGGCAGCTGATTCCACTGACTGACCACTCTCTCTGGGAAAACCTTTTTCCTAATGTCCAGCCTAACCCTACCCTGCTGCAGCTTGCAGCCATTCCTTCTCCTTCTATCGCTCATTGCCCGTGAGAAGAGACCAGCACCAACCTCTCTGCAGTGCCCTTTCAAGCAGTTGTAGAGAGGGATGAGGTCTCCCCTCAGCCTCCTCTTCCTCAAACTAAACAATCCCAACTCCCTCAATCGATCCTCATAAGCCTTATTCTCCAGGCCTCTCACCAGCTTTGTTGCCCTCCTCTGCACTCGCTCCAGCCCCTTGATATCTCTCTTGTGTTGAGGTGCCCAGAACATTACACCAAACTGCTTTGTGTACTTGGTCCTCTGTGTCCTCAGTTCACGACAACAAAACTGAATTCATGACGATGAAGGAAATGAAGTTTTTGGAGCCATGCAAGGTGCAAATTTGCTGCTTGTGCCATAAAAGGCTTCCCTAGAGCTCAAAAATAATAAAAAACCCAAGTTGTTCCCAGGGGTATTGCAAAGGAAATAATAGCGCAAGGTTCTGTGAGGAAAAAAAGCAAGGGTTGGGCACTCACCTCCATGGCTGAGCTGCTCTGCACCACCCAGGGCTGGTGGCCCGTAGGGACGGGGGCTGAGACCCAGCTGAGCTCTGCTGAGCCTGAAGGGGAACACACAGCTTGGGCGGCCATTCACAACCGCAGCTTGCTCCTGTGTGAGTCATTGCACCCAACCGCCTCGTAGAGGCAGTCAGAAAATAAAGATGATGTTTACTGATGCAGAGCATCCTGCTAAACTATGCCAGCTCTTCCCCCGGCCGGTATCCCTGGTTGCCACCGTAGGTTGGGATGCCTGACTAAGGCCCCGCGGAGAGGAGCCGGGATCCGCCTCGACGCGAGCAGTTGGGACCTCTGCGCGGTGACTCACGTTGTCAACCACCAAAGTGACAAAGTGTTGAATTTCCTCTACACCCCGTGTCACGGTGCATCAGTCAGCGAGGGGGGGCACAGCTCTCCTCTGTGCATCCTTCCAGCTATATTTACTGGGGCAGAGATGGGAAAACATGCTCCTGCCACGTTTGAAAATAAAATACATGTGAATTTTATGAAAAGCGCCGGATGACTGCACACAAGGATGAAGAGATATTAATGCAGACAGTGACACCTCCAGTTTCTTTGTGCTGCCTGGAGATCGTGCCGACAGAGCCTTTGGGTACCCGATTTCCTTCCTACTCAGGCCTGGCTGGTGTAAGGGGAGAGGGAAGGGAGGGTGGGTGAACCATCTGAAACGAGGTGAGCAGCAAAACAATCACAGACAGGCCAAATTGCCACCTAACTTTCAAGGCAAGCTGGCAAAGGGTACTGAGCGAGAACAAACACCGGGTTATTCCAAAACACTTCCATTTTACATAAATTTATATTCTACGGACGCCACATTGATGCATTTTTAATCAATCTTTACTTTCTAGTATTTATCTCAAATAGCAATTCTTCTGAGTATTTAGCAGGGATATTCAGCTTTCTGACTATAACCATGCATCAGCAATTATAAAATGCTAAGGGCAACAATATTCAAATAGAAGAGACCTTAGATGCAGAAAGGTTTGAGCTTCTCTAAACCTCATTTGTAAGCAGGGGTAAAATGGAAGAGTAAATGGAAGAACTTGATAGCTTCATGTCAGAAAAGACATGAACCGTGACACAGCAATGTCAGCAAGACTAAAATGAACTGTTAAAATACCTGGAGTGAAACAGCATGCGGTTTCTAAAGTGGCAGATTTGAAAAAAAAAGAAAACCCACAACAAACCAACAACCCGATAATGGGTCAAGAACAATGAAATCTGTGCCTTGTTTCTGCCGTGCGCTGGGACCTCCACTTTAAAATTTCAGTCAGAACATATTAGATTGCCTTCCAATTAAAGTGTCAAGGTAAAAGTTGGCGAGTGTAGTTCAACAGCTCCATAAAAACATTGGCAGGAAAGGGAAACAAGAAAACAAACCTCATTCAGGTTTTACTCGTAGCACCTGATCCCAAAGAACATGCCTTTAAACAGAGGCATTCCAAGAGCGTAAATATGGTAAAACCCAGGCCCGGTAGCAACATTACACAAGGAAGCTTTAAGTGCCTGTCAAGAGATCTTAAATTTCCAAAAGGTCTCCAAAAGATTTTTGGAGCTAAAACATGATTTAACTTTTCCAAAATCATAAGTCACAAAAAGGTGACTTTTTCTCTTGTTGACCTTACGGATGAAAAACCCTCTTGACAATTGATGGCCATCGAGGGTGGCAGAGAACAAGCGGTTCCTGCCCGTGTGATTACTGAGCAAACTACTTTTTTTCAACCATTTTTTTTCCACTACTTCAAGACATGGCTCAGCACAACTTAACATTTTCCAATTCAGTAACTGAAAATGCTCAGGGGTCTTTATTTTTCTAGGGCGAGAAGGGCAAGTGACAGAAGAGAAGCATTTCCTCTGTCAGGGTACCATAACATTTGTCTGGCACAGAACGCGTCTCGGCACAGACTGTGACACCCAAGGGCTTCTGTGATGGAGACGAAAAGCTCTGCACCACCTTTAAATATCTTCAGTAAAGACAACAGGGAGGAGGAAAGCTAATTTTTCCTCTCAACCGCCAGATGAGTTTTTTTCAATAAACAATAGTCATGGATTAATTAGTTCTCCAGTGATTCAAGCAAGAAGGGAGTCAATGGAACAATCATCCCAGGTGCGTCCCCTGGAACGGCTTCCCCTTCCCCAGAAGTTTGGAAGTGTTGTCAATTGAAACAAGAGATCTTCTTCGGATCATAAACTCCCAGGGGAATCGGTAGATTCTGCTGTTTTATTATGCTGACCTTTAGACCATCCTCTGTCTTTTTTACTCTTCAGTTTATGTATCAGAACACATCAGGACGTACCGAAGCGTGCATGTGCGCATCGCAGAGCCGGCCCTTCCCATCACCAAAGACAGGCCTTCAACTCTTTACTCACTGAACTGGAAGTTACATTTTTTTTGAGTGACTGCTTGAAGCAATGGGTAAGGAGGAAAAAACCCCTTATTTATATACCACTTTTAGCTGGTGTCAGCTATCGAGATTTTGTTATTTGCTTACATCATTTACCTTCAAAGGTGTATTTTTCCATATGTTTTGAAAATTCCTTGGCATTTTAATTAGATTGACGTTTCAATTCTCTTGTCAAGAAATAGACTAGCTCAAAAAGCACAACCCAATTTCTCTGCAGAGCCCTCTTTTGTCCAGCCTCCTAAAGGCCGCTCGCTTTCTGCAGGAGTTTGCAGTCCACTGGCTGCAGTTATTACAGAAACTTCTACATTTGAAATAAGTAAGTCTGAAAAATCCTGTTATCTCAAACAACGATCGACCAGCAACAATCTGCCCGTGGGCAACTGCCTCAGAATTAGAGATTTCAGACCAAACTTTTCATTTCTTCTTTCCAAGCAAAGAGCTACAAAGAAAGAGCCAGAAGAAAAAAATAAAATAAAGTTTAAAAAAGCTACAGCTGGTTGGAGTTCTGCATAGCTAGAGGTAAAGTCTTGTGGAGTCTGGAGCTTAAAATTGTGCCTTTGGTCTCCAGTTCCTCCCATTTTGGCCATCTTTCTTAACACAGTTGGGATTGGAAAATGGGGATTGTTCTCCACTGAAACTGGGCGACCTGGAGAGCAACGAGGAGGTGTAAGGTGATAGAGCTGCCACAAGGATCATCAGCATCAGCCAGGAGCATCCTGGACTCGGCCTTCCAGGAGTATGTGTTTGCCAACACGCAATGTATGTGCTAGCAAGTGGCAGCTGTTTATTTAATTTAGCAGAAGTACTAACAATGTTGTTCTCTTTCTGCTCTGTTCACTCTGCCTTTACCTTGCAACTGGCTCACACACCAGTTCAGACTGTGGGAAAACCGGAAGGGACAATTTGCCCCTTTAGACCACCCTGCCAAGTGTTTTCCAGCTTAACTCTCTGCAAAAAATAGGTTTTCTCCAGCCTGACACACAATGAAGTTTCCTGCAGCACCATGCTTGCTCAGTGCCAGGGCTGCTGCCAGGCAGACATTTCCCAAGGGCCGGGCTCGGGGTATCCTACCAGTCCCCCCCAAAAAAGGCAGGATCCTGCAGCAAGGACACCTGCTTTTCAGTTTCTAAGAACTTAGATAGATTCGA
Organism: Jacana jacana; assembly: GCA_013400555.1. Lineage (NCBI taxonomy): Eukaryota > Metazoa > Chordata > Aves > Charadriiformes > Jacanidae > Jacana > Jacana jacana. The sequence goes on from VZTM01042314.1 coordinate 38,286, forward strand.
AATTCATGCTAAATTTCAGTCCTTTTGCGTTATACAACCAAGAGTGTGCATTTCTTTTTTCTTGTAGGATCTTCTGCAGGCTGGGAATATGTGGAGCTGGTGAAGCTCATCTGATCTCAGATGCTTCGGTAGAAAATGAGGAAGGCTGGAATTTCTTTTTTTTTACACCAGCAAAGAGCAGTTTGCTTGCTTCAATAAGTTATAGGTTAATGGCTCTGCACGAGAAAACAATGATAATGGCCAGTTTTAAATAAGATTCAGCTTCAAGTTGCTTGAAAACTGAAAAGAAGGTCAGCACGCCCAGGCAGGCTCCTCTGTGCTTTGCTTTTATTTAGCTTTGCAAATCGCAGTTCTCAGCATCTCCCGAGCCTCTGGTGTGAGAGTGAAAAATGAAGTTGCAAGAGTGAAATTTTACGTTATTATATTCCCCATCTTATTATCTAAATTGCTATACCATGAGTGAACTCAAAACAAGTCTCTATTGATCTACATCTCTGTGCAGATCTCCTCTTTATTTTCAAAGCCTGGTGTGTTTACATACAGCTGGAATAATTTGGAAATCTGTTTACAAGATGTCCAGTGTAATTGAGAAAGATTTTTCTTGTGCCTTGGAGGTCACATACTTACAAAGGTGAAACTTGCTGCAGTAGCTATTTTAAAAGGATCGAGGACGAAGAACTATTACTCGTAGGCTGGGGACCAATAAAGGGAAATCCACAGAGAACTCTAAAGACCTGAGAAATAATCTAGGCGATGCACTAAGAATAGAGCAAGTCAGGAGGGGAGAACTTGGGGGAAAAAAATTAATGCGATTTGAACAAATTGCTTATTATTAGAATGAAAAAAGGGATGGTAATCTCAACAATTTCCCTTCTGCTTTTTTCCTTCTGCTGCCCATTGGTTGCAAGTGGCCATGAGCTCAGGCTGGCAGGGCTGCCACCACCTTGCCTTTCATACTAGACACCTGACCCACAAGTACCAGGAGAAGGTGTAAAGTGGTTATGTATTCTCCCTGGCTTTAGCATGTGGGAATGTCATCGTGCAGCAGGAGCTCTAGCATTTAAAAAAACCCAGCAAGCATTTCATCAGGCAGAGAAGCACAGCGAGGAAGTCAGGGAGGTCAGGGTACAAAGCCTGGGGCAATTAACAAGATATCAGTCTGTAAGTACATTAGTAATAAAGGACGACCAAGAAAGGAGTGGGAAAGCCATTAACCAAGTAAGCTGAGTGTTTAATGAGCTTTCTTTGCTTCAATCTTCATGAAAAAGGCCAACTGAGAGCAGATGGTCGGCACAATAATACTGAAACAAAGAGGGAAGATTGTAATCTCATAAAAAGGGAATGGTGAGAGTGCTGAGCTAATTTAGATGTTTTCAAATTGGTTATGCTGATGAGCTTTATCTTTGCGTACTTAAGGAACTGTCTGAGGCAATATCAGAATCTTAACTATTGTCATGGAAGACTGAAGAGGGAAAGATGGAGAAAAAGAAACCATGCCTTTAAGGAGGAGGAGGAGATACCGCGTTCCATACCAGCTCACAAGCCCTCCATTCACAGGAAAATAGTCAATCTTTCTATGAAAGCACCAAAAGGGTGAAGGCAGGAGCAGCAGTACACGGCGTCTGTTGAATGATACCGCACCAGTTGCGTTTCCTTCCCTGGGACGTTGAAGAGGCTGAGCTGCCACCGTGCCATGCAGGGCTATGTACACAGGGTACAAAGCTTGCTCCAGGACCAGTCGTGTCCAAAGGACACCTCTATTCAAAACGAAAGGATGAACAAAGCACAGTTTGAGAGGCCTGCCTTGAACTCAGTATTATTAATTTCTTCATTAAATGACTTGGATGACGAAAGGAGGAATACGCCGATAGCACCGCGCAGGGAGGGGCTGCAAGCACACCAGAGGACAGGACTAAAATTCAAACAGGTCTTGACAAATTGCTGGAATAATCTGTTTAAAAAAAGCGTGCTATTCAGGAGAAACCATACAAGATACTATACCTGGGCAAAAATAATCAATTGTGTAATTACAGGCTGGGGAACAACGGCGTGGGCTGGGGAAAGGTGCTGCCGCTCTGTGCTGTGACACCAACACGCAACGGCCCCACGTGCCATCTACCAAAACCCCCTTGAGTATTAACTGAAAAATTCAGGAAGGTCAATTGAAAACTGTTCATGGATATTTAATAAAAGGGAAGATAAGAGAAATAATCAAACCAATTACTTGCTCCAAATTATCACTCAATTTTACCTGTAGTTCATTACTGACTCAGATTAATGAATGCCAAAAAGATATTACTCCCATGTGAATATTCAGACCTTGCTCCCTGATTGCAGAGTTTCCAATGAAAAATGCAGTATATCAATTCTTGATGAATTTTTCAAGAGAGTCAAATGCCAGGTGCCCTCAGCAGTAGACCTCTTGTTTAAAGGGATCACATTGGTACATCAGGCTATGGAGAAGTTCCCCGCTGAAGGTACAGGATGGCAAACAATTGTTAACAGGGGGAAATTAACTGAGGAGCCCTGAGTTAATGCTGGCGGTTCTCCTCGGAGCTCACCACACTTCAGCTGCTTCACGTTATAAATAGTGAGAACTGTGAAAAGACCTAACCCTCTTCTCGGTGTTTTGTGGGCTTATTTTACTCATTTTCACCTTCAGTAAAGGAGCATTTTGCCGGGGAAAATGCTTTTGTACTTAGCAAAAAATAAAACCTGTGAATCACCAGGGAAGCTGGGAGGGAAAGGTCACCAACTGGCTTCTGTGTAACAGCAGACGTTTATTTTATCATTGTGGGACCTGAACTCCTTCATGTGATCATCCAGCTTTAGATTTTAACTGTGAAGGTGAGAATCTTATCTTTCTTCAGGGAGAAGTAGAAAGGAGGTGACAACCAGCACACTGTTCAGTGCCGGCGCTCATTTACTCACCCAGATATTGCTAAATGAATTCATTCCATTGGCTTACCTGGGGGAATGGACCAAGCCACAGAATCAGTCACAGAGTGGTATGGGGTTGGAAGGGACCTCTGGAGATCATCTAGTCCAATCCTCTGCCAGAACAGGTCCTCCTAGAGCAGGTTACACAGGAGCATGTCCAGGAGAGTTTGAATGTCTCCAGAGATGGAGACTCCACCATCTCTCTTGGCAGCCTCTGCCAGGGCTCTGCCACCCTCACAGGGAAGAAGTTCCTCCTCATGTTTAGATGGAACTTCTGTTCAAGTTTGTGCCCATTTCCTCTTGTCCTGTCACTGGGCACCACTGAAAAATAATCCTGGCCTCATCCTCCTGACACCCACCCTTGAAGCATTTATGGGTGTTTATCAGATCCCCCCTCAGTCTTCCCTTCTCCAGATGAAAAAGACCAAAGTTCCTCAGACTTTCCTCATCAGAGAGATGCTCCAGGCCCCTCATCATCTTGGTGGTCCCGCTTCACCAGGTCAGAGCAGAGGGGGAGGATGACCTCCCTCCATCTGCTGGACACACTGTTCCTGATGCACCCCAGGATGCCATTGGCCTTCTTGGCCACAAGGGCACATTGCTGGCTTATGGGCATCCTAGTGTCCACCAGGGTGTTGCAGCACCTGACAACATCCACATGTCCATCCAGGACTCCTCAAGCAGACCAGGAGGAGCCCTCAGAAAGTTCAGGGAGATTCACAGTTCAAAGCAGATGGGGAAAGGGTTACATGATGATCTTCCAGAGCAAAAAGCATAGTAAACCTTCTAAAGAACTTCCATCCTTTTGTGCAGGGTCAGGGCACCTGATGGCGATACCTGCCCTTCACCTGAGATTTACTTAGCAATGGGAAAATTATCTGTGCAAGGCACATTTATTCACATGGAAAGGTGGATGGAGTAATTTCCTCGGTTCCTTTGGAAACGCCACCCTGCTTGATAAAGACAGCCGGCGTGTTTATGGCCCTGCAAGAGCTACACCTTGTAAACCGTGTCCTTCAGCACCAGTCGGGCTGCTGGAAATAACAGCTCTCAGGAGTTACATCAGAAGCGAAATTTCCTCCTTCATAGCATTGTAAAGAAAGATAAAATGACTTACTTAAAGGCAACCTTGTCTTCCCCATGATTTAAAGCAACGCACTTCCCAGCTGGAACTGGCTGCCAGTAGGACACAGCCACGAACTGCAGCATCAGGGACACAAACTCATTCATAAAGTCCCAGTGACTCCCTGGATCTAAGTCACATGGCCACGGCGTTCTTGGATGGACTGGCCTAAGGAAGAAAAAAGATTTACAGGAAAAAAAATAAAATAAATATTTACTAGTCTTCTTTTCCCCTCCAACACCTGAATTGTCTTCAGATTCTGCCAAACCGGGTTGTTCTACCATCTAACGTGTTTGACCATAGAATCACAGAATCGTTTAGGTTGGAAGAGACCCTTGGGATCATCAAGTCCAACCATCAGCCCCACTCTATAAAGTTCTCCCCCTACACCAGATCCCCCAACACCACATCTCATGGACTCTGAAACACAGTCAGGGATGGGGACTCCACCCCCTCCCTGGGCAGCCCAGTCCAGGCTCTGACCACTCTTGCTGGGAAGAATTCTTCGTTAATGTTCAGTCTAAGATAATAATTCCCATTTGTTAGGGAAATGCCGAGTTAAATGGCAAAGCTATTTAGTTCAAAGGCATTTTAAACTCCTGACAGTCATCTCAGACCCTTATCAGCCATTTCAGAGATATACAGGATCTTCACAGATAATTACATACAGGAACAGCCATAACTTGCATGTGTCTATGTATATACACACATTATCTGCTGAGCAATTAAGTAACCAAATCTCTGCAATAAATATATTGTGAATGTCTTATCTAATTACTCTGCCTCATAAATCATTTGTTCACACGGGGCTTTTTCTTTCTTTGTTTCTTTCCTAAGTTTTCTATTCATCCTTCCCCTTAATGAAAAGCAACTCCCCAGAGTTTTTCTTGTAGGAGTTTGGCATCAGGGCCAAATCCACAAACACACCTCAATTCCCTGCTTTATATTTTCCAACTTGTAGATTAATGACAAGGATCCAGGCTCCTTCCCCTTGTTATTCTTTGTTTGTATTTTATTCCTCTTTGTTCTTATTTTATTCTATACCTACCGGTATTTCTGCTGTGCAAGGTCCCTCCTTTTCTCATACAGCTCCAGATGCTGAGAAGACACTCTCAGGTACCACAACAGGGCTGAGTTTCCCCCTTTTCTGTGAGGAAGGGGATGTGTGCAGGCACGGAGCAGCGAGGCGGATCGGGGGGACTGGCCAGGCTGCCTTCAACTCACAAGGGGCTGCTGGGAAATGGGCTCTGGAAATGAAGTGGGGGCCTCAAATCAAGATCCCAGCTGGAGGGAGCAGGGCAGGAGCACAGCTCCAGTGCCAAGCTTATTCCTCGTGGCCGTGCTCAGCCCAGGAGGACTCAGCTGAAACCGCTTGAGTGGTTTTAATCACAGATTTATGTTATTTTTTTTTTATGGCTCAGTGCAGACTGTTCTTTCCTCAATCAAAACTTCTCACCCCCAGACTTGGCTTTTCCAACTGCTGGTTGAGTACCCACAGGTGAAGGGGTAACTTGCTGATCTGCTGCTTTCTGAACCACTTAAACCTTTTCTTTACTCTGTGTGTGTCACAGCAACTTCTTGGTCTGTTTCTTAAGATTATTTTTTTTTTGCATATGACTGCTCAAGGTTACCTATTTCTCCCTCTCCCAGGCCATGCCATGGTGTCACACACCAGATATCACTGTGCCCACATCCCCTCTTCTGCAGCCATCTCACCTTGGCCAGTATTTCAATACTTGCCTCCCCAGAGAAACCAGTATAACCTTCTGGCATTTGGCTCTTATTCCCCCTTTATGGACAAAGGCAAGCCGAGTTCCCTCCAGTTTTGGCCAGAATTACCTCCTTTAGCAAGAAATGAACTTGTATTAATCACCCAGAAAACAGGTGGCACCTCTTACTCACTTCTTTGTCACATGTTGAGATGTTTCTACCCAACTCTTCAGCCTGTTCCTCTTCCTCCATCACTTGTTCTTTCTATAGAATTGAGCCTGTAACAAGCTTTTCCATAAGCCCCACGATTAACAAAACCCCACCACACATGAACTATACTCGATGCTGCTGCTTGATGCTCAGATTTCTCCACCTGCTCTTTTCCTGGCCAGATGCTGCTGCCAAAGAGGTTTTGATGTCCAAGTCCTGCCTGCTTCGCTTTAGGACAGCCCTTTCCTTTAACCAACTTCTTTTTAATAACTGCTTTAGTATTTAATTATCTCTGAGGTTTCTCTCCTGCTGTAAAATCTAGTTGATATTACACAGACCAAAATAGATGCGAAAGGCTCAGCATTTCTGTGGGTATCACACGAACCTCACTTTCTTTAGAAAAAAAAACACCTCCAAAACTAGGTCAAAATGAGAGCTGTGGTGGGTGATTTGTGGTTGCACAGGAACCTCGGGAACACGGCGAGCGGCGGGGTCAGGTCCCCCATTAGGAGCTGTGGGTGGGTGCAGCAAAGCTCGCACCTCCAAGCACCTTAAAAAAGGAAATGGGGATGAGCAGGAAGTCACATTATTCCACATCCAGATTTGCCCTCAAGCAAGCACAAATTGCCAAAATGGGAAAATTAGCTGCTGGTTCCTTACCGGTTGGTCTGAGGTAGCAATCGGTCTGCCCATTTCTCCCCAACTCTGCTCCACACACCCAGCGATTCCAAGAAATTATACTTGATAAATGACTTGTTTTCTTCATGCTGGTGTTCAGGTGTCGCTGAAGTGGGAGAGTGGGGAATTACAGCCCGCGCTGCTGCTGTTATTATTATTATTTGGCAGTAATTCCTCTAACTTTCTTCCCTGGAGGAAGACACAACGAGCTGGGCTCCAGCTCCCAAGGTCATCCCACCAGAAAATATTAGCTATTTGCTTCTATTAGTTTCAATTATTGCGGTACAGAAAACCAAATAATAGTCAATTTACAGTATTTTATGGCTTGCCTTAAGTGTGGGGGCTGGAATATTTACCCCAAAGTACCAGTAACCACAAGAAAAAGCCTCCAGGAAACAGGCCAGCACCAGGAAGAAGATGGGGGAACATCCCTCCATGGCTCACTCCCCGGACAGGGAGCCCCCACCTCCAGCTCTTCCTTTTTTCTGTCCTTTCTGTAAAAAAGGGGCAACGCAACATACCAAGGGGCTGAGAGGATTAATTCCTAATACAATTATGGCTCTTTTTTGCCTCCTTTCAAGTCCTCAGAAGCTGTGAAATAAGTAATTTTCCACAGTTTTACAGGTACAATACACACACTCCGGGTAGCTGCTGATGCATCCCCGTGCTGCTGCTTCCCTCCCAACTGGGTTACGTTATTTAAATCCTCTCTGACTCACATTGTAATGCGATGTCTGTCCCCTCTGCATCGCTGTGTCCTTACTCAGATAAATTACCCCAACTTCTCCTCAACTTCCCAGCCCCAAACAGACAGCTCTGTGCCACCGCTCCATCAAAGGCAGGGTGAGAGTGAAGGACCCGTCCCATGGGTCCCAGCTGTGGTCTCCAGCTGGGGGCTCCCTGGGAACTCCTTGGTGGGAGCCCTGGAGAGATTGGAGATGGGCATCACTGACAGCCGAGCTGTGAAAGACAGAGAGAGGGTACCAATGAGGGACACTGAGTGCTCCAGGTCTCTTGTGGTTTGAGTCTGCTGCCCGTTAAGTCTGTGTCACTGTGTTAAGTGAGTTCTGGTCTCAGTCCAGAATTCAGAAAACATAAGAAACACTTGAACACCTCAAGATTTTAACTTTAAATTGTTTTGAAGTTAATTTTCCTTTTGGTTTTACCTTTCACAGTGTTTAACCTTGCTGTTCCTGTCTCCTCCTATGGCTTGCCTGTGATCCCAAAGACTAGAAAAGACCCTGCAAAGAAAGGCTGAGGGAGGGGAGAAGCACCCTTTGGCACCTCATTCCCCCAGGAACCAGAACGTGGTGAAGAAGGAGCACATTAACCACCCTAATATTTGCAAGCAAATGCTGCAAACCAGCAGTGTTGTCAAGTGAGACTCCCTTTACTTTTCACAGGGTAAAGAAGCACAGGTGAGCTCTCTGATGCCATCGTTTTACTGCGAGAAAGACTATATTCATTGCAAATTGAATAGCTAGGTAAAATATAGTAATTAAAAAAAAAACCCATGATTTTCTTTGGGAGGAGTTGCTTCATTTTATAGACTGTTTCTATGAGCACACAACTGTTGAAAAAGATAAGGTTTCTGGATCCATCCCTGAATATACACGAATATAAGGGCTAACTGCAGACTCCTCTGGAAAAGGCTGCTGCCCTGCCCCACTCCTCCCAGTGACAATTATCCTCACAAAGGCAAAAACGAAAAGCAGTTTTTCTTGAAAATTCTCATATGGGAAGGTTTCATCCCCTTTTTGTTCCTTTCAAAGCGTTTTTCCTCTGTTTTCTTGCAATGCTATGAAGGGTGTCTCTAGAGAAGGCAGCTAACTCTATCTCACAGACAGACAGAACAAAGGGCTTTTTCAGTGTAGTTCAGAGATATTAAGCATCAGCCTAAACACCAACTGGACACCATGACCTGGACCTCTGTCCTTTTCCCCAACCCCACATGTATGCACCCTGTTCTGCTGCTGCCTCACATGCCAGCTCTGTCCCTGCAATACTGCCCTGCTGACCTTCAGCAGCCTTTTTCTTCCTTCTTTTGAGATGACGTATTTATACCCAAGAAAAAAGGGCAATAAATTTGTAACCAACTCTCTACCTCCCTCCCTCCCTATCAATTTCCCTTTTGGCCTTCTAGTGAAGGCTGTTTTATTTTTCACTAATATTAAAAAAAAACAAACAAAGGAAAACAAATCCAAAACCCAAAAACCTACCCACAAAAAAAATATAATAATCCAACAACATACCCAATAACAAAACCAATGAACAAAAAAACCAGCAACACAAACAAATTCCAGAAAAATCCCAGCCAGAGAGAATACATCACCTCATCTTCAATGAGACATCCACGTGAAAGATGGGTATGAGCAGACCACGAGGAGCCCTGCAAAATTTGCTCATGCCCTTCCATTTTGATGTTTGTTTGGGCTTTGTTTTCAAAGGGTTCAAAAATCAGTCTTTTTGAACAAATTCAATTATATGAAAACAATGGGAAACTGCTGTTTGCTCTTCATGGCGCAAAGTGGAACGACAAGCTATGGGATGTCCCACTTCTAGATGAAGCTCAGCATTGAGCCAGTTCCTCCACGGTTTGGAAGGCTGTGGTTCTTTCATGGAGGAACGGCTGGATTGTGTTTTTTCTCTTTCTTTCAGAGGAACAATCATCTCACCTTGTCCAGGCTCTGCTCTTGGCTCCCTGGCAATAGCCCAGCACGGAGAAAAGCCTGGAAACCTGCTCCCTCCCTGGGAGAGACCACAGCAAGGAACCCTGGAAGACAAGAGAGGATAAAAAAGAGAAATCAAGTCAACAGAGAGAGCAGAGGAGATGAGATGCGGATTTGTGTTACAGCCACAGTCTGTGCCACCAAGGCATGGTGCTTATGATAAGCTGGCAAAGGTGAGAAATCCCCCAAGTGCAGGGATGCGGTGCCAGTATTTACATGGGCTCTTCTGAGCGTGTTCACTGTTGATATTTGAGGTGCTCAAGGGCTGCGTTCCTGGCAGGAATGAAGAAACCTGTGAAATCAGGCCATCACCTGAACAGCGATGCTCTCCAAGTCGTAACTCAGGAGAAAGAGAGATTAAAAAAAAATAAAGAAAAATCATTGGAAGTGCAGATTCCATAGGAAGCACCAAGACAGCATAGGTGGAAAGGGGGCACGGTGGTGAAAAGCTCTCTGTGCTTTGGGGGATTTATAAAATTTAACTCCTTAAAAATTAACCATTGTGCTAACACTCACCAGAGAGCTTCCCTCCTGCAAGCTGAGGAGGAGGGAGTCTCACAGATAACTCTGAGCATTCCATATCTTGAATGCTTTGGCAATCCTTGCTTCCAGAAGTAATCTGGAGCATTCCCTCAAAACAGTTTGGGAACTCAGAAGTAATTCAATTAAGCACAGGGACAAATAACCATTAATAAAGATAGGTCTGTGCATGCAGGGAGAGGGCAGCTGCAGTGGGGAGAGGGAAATCATTCTCAGCTTGTCTGGTTGAATGTAACTATTGGGCTGGGGTCTCAAAGGTACCCAGGCTCAGGTTGCTGATAAACTGTTTACCACCCAATGAGATTTTCCATTTTAGCACTGGAGGTATTTTTAACGGAGAAACAATAAAAATGAGCTTTTTAGCCTCATTTATCTCCTCTACGTTTAGGCATTTTCGATTATTTTTTTTTGCCATTTTATTGTTGGTTTATTTTCTTTTCTACAAAACACTTAGAAATCCCTGCAGGTTCTGGTGAGCTTTCACGGCCATTTGTACACCTTATGTTTAGAAAGAGGAATTTTGAGTTGCTACAAAACTAGAGAGATTATACTGGTTTGCAGTAATGCCTGCTTTTGTTTCAGTTCTCTCTTGGTTTTATGGCTGCCCAACACTGCCACAGCATTCTCACCATGGCCACACTGCTCCTTCTGCGAGTACTGCTGCCATCCTTACCCAGCTGGCAACAGCAAAATTGAGTTTCAGCTGCTCCCACAGCATGTAATGTATGAGAACAGGTAAAACTTTGCAATACGCCACGGATATCAGAGGGAGTTGGAGGTAAATTTGAGAAAGGAAACATTTAGGTTTCTATTTCTAGGCAAAAAGAGAGTGCAAATAGCAAGATTACTTTGTCTACACAAGAATTTCCCACAGGAAATGGAAAAGAGCCCAAACTCTCAGCAAGCTGAAAATGTGTTGTGGCTACAGGAAAGGAGAACATCAGAGGGAACGACCCAGAGCTGAAACTGATGGGCTTCAATTCAACTTCTTTTTTTAATTGTTAATTTCTAGACTTGTTTATTCTTGTCTTATTTGGGCAATGGAAAAGTGCAATACTGGAGGTATTCCTAAAGTGATTTTTCTCTAAATGTTATTCAAATCATCTGCAGTCTAAGGAACATGACAGGTATGAATTACAGCTCCTGATATTAAAATACCAAAACAAATGATTAGCATATAAAAATTGATATGATCTATTCAGATGCGTTACTTTGAAATACGGTACGTAGCACAGTGCACCTATCTGGAATCATAAAACTTGTCAAAGGTACCAAAAGTTTATTGCCTTGGAAGATTCATGCAGCAACACTGGAACACTTGATTTAGGCCTCAACAGCCTTTTATAATTCTTGCAGGCATGCAAGCATTTCAGAAGATTTATTTAAAGACAGAAAAAATAATTTAAGAAGACAAAGCAGCCTTTTCTCCTAATCAGATGAGATAGAAATTCTTTCAAATCACTTTAAGGGCCAAATTTTTCATTTTTCTTCCCATAATTGTATACTGCTATAGATCTTTCCACGCAAATTCATTTCTTAAACATAAGAGCTATTTATTAACCCAACAAAGCAAGCGTGTTTTAAAAAGGGTAATGTTCCAGCAACAAGTGTATTACACCCAAACGATGCAGCAGCACACGGTTATTCAGCTGTCTGAGCAATATCAAGCTGTAGAACCCTGTGGTGCCTCCTGCAGCCTCCCTGGCCTCTGCCAGCCCCCCAGCTTTTGTGTGTTCCCCATGGAGCATCCCGCTGCTAGAAGGGGCATCAGTTCCCCCAGCGCTACCCCCCTGCCCTCCTACAGCAGGGACTGCCCCCCACACTTTGAAAAAAAACAGAAAGGGGAAAAAAATATTTAAAAGCCCAGGTTTTTTGTTTTTGTTTTGTTTTGTTTTGTTTTCACTAAAGTAGCTTTGGTGAGTTTTTGTGTGAACAAGGAAAAAAAAAATACAATAAAATTTCTTAACGCAATAAAAATGTGCAACAAATCACAGCTTCTCCCTCAACAGCCTCAGCCTGGGAATTAATTACCTTCTGTTTGCACAACCTTCAAGCAAGTCTCAGAGAACCCCAAATTCAAACTGCTCTTCCTAAAAGTGCATATTCTCCAAATCCACCATCCCAGCTTGTCCTAGAAGCGGACATGCTTCCGACTGCAGAAAGCTGGTGCAGCAGGAGTGGGATCTCTTCTAGCCTCCGTTCCCTCTTCTGCAGCGACTGAAAAGATTAACTTCAGTTGTCAGTAACTGCAGCAAAAAGCACTGAAGGCTCATCTCTTAACTGCAAAGGGAGAAACAAAAAAATGTGGCAATTAACCTTTATTCATGCTAACCGCACAGAGGGATGGCCAGAGGCTGCTGTGTTTATTACTGAGAAAGAAAATCTGTGGTGTCTGCAGTGAACTTCTCCCCCGATGCTGACTCTGCCTAAGGAAAGGATTGGTGTGCTGGGCATTCAGTCTGGCAATAAAAGCTACTTCACAGAAACAGCAAGTTGGAGGCTACAGAGGAATTCCAACCTCTGACATCTTCATAACACCATAACTTCATCAGCTTGGAGCAGGCAGACACAGAATGCAGAAGGACTAAGTGCTGTCTGTGGAGCCCCGGGGACTCACATGGAAGCCAAGTACGAGCCAAACTCCAGCGTTCAAAGTATCTCATGTGAACCCGAGTTGGACACACGTGGACTTATTTTGGGTGCCCAGTAGAGGAAATGGTCTTTTACTGATCCATTGATATGAAACTATTCCTGACTCCGGGGGCACACGTACCCACCTCAGCCAAGCTGTGGTGCTTTGTGGGCTTCTTTTATTGATGAGTCAAATGAATATATACACTTTTATATAAGAGTTAAACCTGCCCTTAATATCTTAGTGCTTATGTTCATCTAAGGATATACATGTTTATCATGAAGAGGTAAGATATTTATGTAGTTGAGCTCTAAGTTCTTTGAGGTCGTGGCGTGTGCCACATGCAGTAAATGCACGGTGCTGCAGTTGTTAATAACAAGCAGGCTTGTCACCATTTTGTCCGCTCCTGCCCCCTCCACCTTCTTCTATTCATTTTTGTGGCAATTTCTTAAGAATCTGTAAACGTTCTGCTCGGTTTTGCAGCTTCATCCCCATATGTTTATCAGCTGTAATTGCAGCTTGGTCACGGTAATTAAAAATACATGACACCTACTTGTTAATGTAGGCAAGAAAAGTCATTTTCTCTGTCATAATTTCAAAACATTTGTTCAAATTGTAGCCACAAAGAATGCACACATGTTAATGTATCGGGTGCCAAACCCCCTCCTCCGTATGACTCAGGAGAAGCAAACGCCAGCTTGAGCCAACGAGGAATTGGGTGGAAAAAGCAAAAAACCTGTCACAGTAAAAGCCAACGTTTATTTTTTGCTATTGTATAATAAATTGTAGTATGATAAATATTAGATTTTCCTTGACAGCAAGAGAGCACCCTTTGGGGAGACGGAGAGTGGGGTCACTGGGCATCGCTGACTGCAGGGTTGGGGTTGAAGTGTGTTTGAGGAAACCCAGGGTTGGTGGAGCCTCTTACACAGCCAACCCCCCCCAGAACCCCATTTTTCTCACCCTTACAACAAGCACAAAGTTACCCAATCAACTGATACTTCATGGAACACAGGTCAAGACAGAGATGATAGAAGCTTCAGAGTACATTAATGAACCAGTTAATAGAAACTTTTGTCTGAAGGAGGCAACAAGACCTAAATAAATCATAGCTTCAACACCCTCCCCAATTTGTTCGCGTAGCACCGGACCGTGCGTACCACCCAGAATAAGGTGAACTTTGATTTAAGGAAGGTACTTTTATCATTCAGTTGCATTCAGGAGGCTTTTTTTTTTGTTGACACAAGCCCTAGCCCCGTCATTTTGCCACACACATGGTTCATTACTCATCTCCTGGCTCACCCTGCGTTTTCCACCCTTTCAGGTAGAGCCTTGGCATTATCGATGGCGGGAATCGAAGCGCCGGGGCATCGCCGGCACCAGCCGGGATGGAGAGAGATGGAGCTGGTTCTGAGTCCACTCCTGAGGGACGGGAGGAACCAAGGAAACTGGTGAATGTTTAAAGTATTTTTCTAACTGGCTGTCAAATTACTTCCAGAGTGCAAGTAATGAAGTCCCTTCTCCCCACTTTTATTATTGTATTTATTTATTTATTTTCATTCAACCTGAATGGTGGTGAACTCGAGCCTGAAAAGGTGTAAAAGCCCAGCAAACTTTGTGTGGGGGGAGGTGAGTCATTGCTTAAAATCCTGTCAGAACAGAACAAAAGCTGAGCAATTAATCCCTAGCGCTTCTTGTCCTCCATTGGCCTCTGAGCTCAACCCATGCGTGTTTCAAGCAGAAAGAGCTATAATATGAGGTTGAGAAATTAAACTTACTTGAAGTTACATATTTCCTGTCATCCATTAATTTACCTCTTACAAACCCATTGTACTTAATCTTAGGTAAAAGACTAATTTCTTTTTTCAAGTACACGAGGAAGCGTAAGGAGAGGGAGCATTAAAGAAACCAAAACCCAACCCGAGTCTCCTGTGTTTGCTCTCTGCCCAAGAACAGGATCCACAGAGGAAAAATGACACGAACTACAAGCTAACGATCCAAAACCTCTGCAGCCTCACGGATTTAACTAAGAGGCCGAATTAGGTGATGTCACCTCGTGCTTCCAGACGTGGTGTGGCAGCTCTGTACGCCCTGCTGAGGCTCTGCACACCCCAGCGAGAGGAGAAGCCCAAAGCCCAGCCGTGGGTGAGGCTCCCCGTGCCTCAACACAACAACGACCGCTCTCCCCCCTGGTACGTTTGTGATGCTGATGCCCAGCTATGAAATGTTTACAGGGAAGGGTGAAAACCCGCCAATTTGCCGAGAAAAGCAGAGGTTACATCAAATGCCATCTCTCCGACAAGAAGACTAATCCCTAACAAGAGAGAGGAGCTGCCTCTCGCTGCAGCTTTGATCCGCGAGGAGTCATGTATAATGTAAGAGCGCCGGGGCTAATGGCAACCAGAAATAATTTACTCCTCCTTTAATGGATCCATGCCCCTCTCTCTTTTCTCAGCACATCAGAAGAGCTCCCGGCAAGCGACAGCTCCCGCTCGGGGCGTGCACAATCCCTGCCGCCACCTCAGGAGATCTCTTGCTGGAGGGACTGGGAGGACGGGCTGGGAGCAGCGGGAATGACACTTGGCCCTTATTGCCTGGGAATATTGAGCACTGTTGGCAACCCCCCTGCGTTTCACCCTCCCCATACGCCTTCCCTGGGGTTTCTGGAAGCAACTCTACTAAAGGAGTCTAAAGAAATAACATTCTCCCCACCACCTGCCTGTGATGCTCCCTCTTTCTCCTCCCTGAACACTGCCGCTCTTGGGAAGATTTTCTGGCATTGTTGTTGTTAAAACAGGGATACCTTTGGGTTTGGAACAACTGCCGGAATCCCACATGAGGAAGGGCCATACCCGGATGCAGGGACGGATGCCGGTGGCTCTCCGTGTGCCGTGTGATGCGTGCTGGCAGGCAGCTTCAGCAACACGATGTATTGTGACAGCTCTCACAAACACATACCTTGAGGAGCTCCCAAGAAACTGGCTGGCTGCTTCTTCACAGCAAGAACCACGTTACCTGTGAGGAGAAATTCCACTAGGCAATTAAATGTCCTTCATTTCAATAGCAAAAAGAGATTTCCAGCATTATTTGCCCCTCACCCCCCCTCTTTTCCTTTTATAGCATCTCTTTCTGGTGGCGAGGTGGCCTTCCTTCATTCCCTGAATATTCCAAAGGAGGAAACAAAGTCTGAAGTTCCCCAAATACTCAAGTTAAGCGTGTGAAACCACAGACCTAAGTAGGAGGATTGGGCAGTCCTGCATCTATGATCATGTTAGCTGATGCAGGAGTGCCCAGCGACTAGAGCAGACGGTGGTAACGGAGGCAAAGAGTAAAGCTCTGAGTGCTCCTGCTCTCCCAGGCTGAGGTTAAAAGAAAAGATATATCATCTGAACCCCCAAAATGTACTACTGCCTACAATTCATGGAGACAACGTGGGTAAGCACCTGCCCTTTTGTAGAGTATCTGCTTGGAACTTGACCAAAAGCAGTTTCACTTACAGGAAAAAAAGGAAGGAGAAAGGAGGAAGGAGAAAGGGGAAAAAAAGGAAAAAGGAAAAGGAAAAAAATAAAAAATAAAAAAAAAAAAATGGTGGTGGGGGGG
>VZTM01042314.1:54478-76764 GCA_013400555.1 Jacana jacana
CGCCTGGTGGCGCCCTTGAGCAGAGCGCGGCGGGAGGCGGGGACGGAAAATTCAGCCTTTTCCAAGGAAATCCCCATGTTTTACACGAGGCAGTCCCCATAGTTTACGCACATAAAGGCAGTCCCCATAGTTTACGCACATAAAGGCAGTCCCCATAGTTTACGCATATAAAGGCCGTTCCTTATTCCCAGACGGGAGGACGGGCCGGGAGCAGCGGGAATGACACTTGGCCCTTATTGCGTGGGAATACTGAGCACTGCTGGCAAACCCCTGCATTTCTCCCCCCATGTGCCTTCCCTGGGGTTTCTAGAAGCAGCTCTACTAAAACAGTCTAAAGAAATAATGTTATCCTCACCACGTTCTAGTGATGCTCCCTCTTTCTCCTCCCAGACATGAGGCTGTCATGTGCAGGCCACTGGCAGAACATTTCGGGGTGGCTCTGGGGTCCACAGCTCTGGCACCAGGGACCCCCAGCGCAGAGGATGCTTTTCCACCTGAGCCAGACCTCAGACAAGGTCTCTTCTGCCTCCAAAACGGACTGTGGGCAGCACAAACCCACTGCCCAGCAATATGCTTGTGCCTCACCATGGTGGGTATTTCTGTTGAGGATACAGGAGTTCTGTTTTCGATCCCACTTGCAAGAGATACAGTCAAGACTGGTACCCAGTACAAAGCCTATGTAAAGTACATTCTAAGGCTTATCAGTGAAGTTACATTGCCTCAAGTTAAAAAAACATAAAAGCACATAATTCACTCTTAACCCTTACAGACTTGGGGAGGGACTCTGTATCAGGGAATGGAGCCCTAGGTCAAGGGGGAAGGGTTTGACACTGGAAGAGGACAGATTGAAACAAGATGTGGGGAAGAACTTCTTCAGTGTGAGGGTGGTGAGAGCCTGGCCCAGGTTGCCCAGAGAAGCTGTGGCTGCCCCATCCCTGGGGGGGTTCAAGGCCAGGTTGGAGGGGGCTTTGAGCAACATGGTCTGGTGGGAGGTGTCCCTGCCCAGGGCAGGGGGTGGCACTGGGTGGGCTTTAAGGTCCCTTCCAACCCAAATCACCCTATGAAATGGTATAGGAAAGCCACAGTCTATTTCTTGCTATTTGAAAGTAAATGCAAGCCCTAGAACTCACTATGCAACCTATTTTTCAATAAATACGGTTTTCATGCTACACTAACACACAGCAGGGTCAGAAGAAATAACCAAAATAACCCTCATTTATTTTACCGGGGGGAAAAAGCCACAGACTGAAACTCACCCTAGCTCTATCATCATTATATGCATTTTAGCAAATGTATTTGAAATGCTATGCAAGTTCTTTACTCAGGGAACAGCATGTCTCCCGTGCCCATGGTGGTGCAGCATCTCACCGCAGGCGCTCAGCTCCTAATGCAAGTTCTCTGACTCCGTGAGACTGTCTCCTTAATTACTCCACTAACATCTCAATTCAGATTGAAACTCTTCTTTTCTGTCTATTACTCTCCAAGGAAAAGAGTCACACACTTCTGTTCATACCTTAGACATACAGTGCAGGTGTGCATGCTCCAAGAAGAGCAAGACCAACAGCAGCTCGTGGATCATCAAAACTACCTCAGATTCTCTGATGCTCTTAATCTTATGCAGTTAATCACTATAATCACCACAAATGGCAAAAAAACCCATTTTAATTATGAATGCTTCAATTTCCTGGAGGGATGTGTAAATGCTGATATCGTTTGTTCCTTTAGCGAAATGTGTCTTTTAAGAGAGACAGGGAACTACTGGAGAGAGTCCAGAGCAGGGCAACAGAGATGATGGAGGGGTTGGAGCATCTCCCTGAGGAGGAAAGGCTGAGAGAGATAGGACTTTTTAGCCTGGAGAAGAGAAGGCTGAGGGGACACCTTCTTCATGCTCCCAAGGATCTGAAGGGTGGGTTGAAGGAGGATGGAGCTGGACTCCTCTCAGGATGAAGGGCAACGGGCACAAGCTGGAACACAGGGAGTTCCAATCAGATATAAGGAAAATCTTCTTTGGGTGAGGGTGTCAGAGCCCCGGCAGAGGCTGCCCAGGGAGGGTGTGCAGATCTTCAAGATCTGTAGACCTTCCATCCAGCCCCACCTGGATGCAGCTCTGAGTGATGTGCTCTGGGCAGCCCTGCTTTAGCAGGGGAGTTGGGATCTCTAGAAGTCCATTCCAAACTCTGACAATTCTGTGATTCCATGTGGAATTTCTCAAATGCAGAATGACAATCCCATGTTGACTTGCTCAACCAGCTGTGATGGTTGGGAGGGAATGGGTTCGTGCACCAGCAGAATTCAGCTGCAAGAGGAGGAATATCACCAGGATGCGTATCACCAGGAGAGACCCCAGCCAGGCCTGAGCAGGGGAACCAACAGCTTCCCTCTCTCCTGACTGGTGAAACAGAAACATTCCATTTCCTTGTTAAAGAGAATGAACCAAACCTGACTCCCCATATTCCACAAAACACCTCCCTGAAGTTTTGTGAAAGCATTTCTTGGATTTTTTTCCTCTCATATCCAAAGCATTGAAAAAGTATTAATTGACCCAAAATCTGCAAATAATGTCAAAATGACTACGAAAGTATTTAGTATTCATCAGAAACAATGCCCTCGCTTGGAGCATTACAGGGGTCCCTCCGTTATTTGCCTCACGTGCAGCCGATGCCATCACAAGCCAAGCCTGGTCATGGGGACAAGAAGCACATCATTTTCCTCTCGTCTGATCCTCAAGCTCAGTGATTTTCTCTTTTATAACATTTTATGAGGAGGAAGGAAGATGATGAGTAGGGGAAAGAAGAATGGGTCCCAGAGAAGTAAAAAGAGTCAGAGAAGAGGTGATGTGCAATTTACTAGAAACAGCAGCAGCACAAGGATTTCAGGTGTTAAACAGACAAAGCAGGAACAAAATCTACATTCTCAGTGTGGACAGGGTTTTTTTTTTCATTTTTTTTTGTCTTTTCCCATATTTCAACATATATTTTTTTAGAGATTCATTTCAGTAAGAGAAAAATATCTCCCTTTATATAAGTGCAGCCTGTTCCTCTGGGGAAAGTGATATTCTCTGGCCATTCAGTGCAGCAGTTCAACAGTTTCAGGCAATGCAGAAAGGCACAAGGTTGGCGAGAAAAGAGAGACAGAAATCAGAAATGCTTACCAAAAGTTAGATTGTCTCCAGGAAAAGCTCCATGCTCTGTGCTATTCCTCGATGTGTACTCTCAAAAACGTGTATATGAAGTCATGGCAACAAAAGACTCGTTGGTTCCTCTGGCATCACCTACAAAGTCTGATGTAAAATCACGTGAATTTACTTGGACCTGATACAGCAGTATTTCACAGCCACAGTCTGTCAGGAACAGGACTCTTCTTAGCTCGTCTGTACTTTTCAGAGGAAGTTTTTGCTTAGTGCCACATTTTTCAGCAGCCTCAGCCAGTTCTGACCCTCCACGCGTGCTGGGGTGAGCCGTGGATTTACCCACAGACTCTGTCCATCACACCAGGTTGTTCATAGCCACGAGCAGATTTGGGAGAGTTTGTATATTTTTTGGTAAAATAATAAAAATATTATTCTGGCAGGAAAATAAATGCAGCGTGGGACCTGTGGTTACACTAAATAAATATAAACTTTATTTTATTCCCTAAAACCTCTTTCTTTTCTGTTGTTATGAGAAACTAATTTCGCTTACCTAATATAACTCCTTTTCCTGCTGGTTTTGTGCAGCTGAAAACTGCCTCCAAGCTGGGTCTCACCCCCTCTTTAGAGATCTGTCAACCGCAGCAGCTTCTTACCTTCCCTCTTCCTGTGGTTGCTGCAAACAAGAGGACACATTATTTCCAACACTGAAAAGAATATACCTTTGAAATAACTTCCCCACATAATTGCCACGTGAAAATCCCATCCAAACAGCTTGTGTGGCACCACCACAAACCCTTCAGTGGGCCCGGGTGAACCCTGCTGCTCACCCCTGCCCTTCCTCTAATGCTTGGGTGGGTTCCTCTTGGCAAGAGGAGACACATCTCCCCTCTCCAGCTGACTCCAGACAACCACCCTGCGGTGCCTTCAGGCAACAACCAGGACTAGGAGGGTAGAAAGGCTCTGCTGTAAAAGGATTTGACGTGAAATGATGAATGGCAGCGCGTGATGGGGTGTTGGTAAGATCTCATTACCTGCGAGACCTCAGACAAATCTCCTTCAACTCAACAAGCTCTAATCAAACGCTTATTCGCTGACAGTCTTCTGCTGTCGCTCCCGTGGCACCAAGATGCTGTTATCTGTTCACAATATTCACAGCGTGAAGGAGGAGAAGACTCCTCATCAACTTCATGGCTCCTAAAGGAGGTTGCGTCCTCACTGAGTCTGTCCTGACAGGAAACCACTAGGGGTTGTGCAGTTGGGCATCTGACCAAAGAAACGTCCCCCACACTCTGAAAGCTGTAAGATTCACATCAGAAACCTCTTTCTTAGAATCACATAAAATATGAGACTATCAGAGAGGTTTTTGAGAATAGCAGTAATTGGCTTCTTTGAATGACTTTCCAGGAGATCTTTCCACTCGGAATTCCACCGGGAGCTGGTGGAGCTGAGCCTCCTGGTGCCCATGCAGCAGCGTAACTAGACCCAGAGGTCTTTAAACGGCCCGAGGTGCAGGGACTGGGATCTGAAGCTAAAGCAGCCTTCCAACAACACTGATGCTCACAGTAGCTTGCAAAGAAGGGTAAATAAATACGAATATTGTGATTAGCATTGCTGCACTCGTTTCCAGTCTCCGAGGACACCTAGCTCGGCCATCCCTTTCTCTCTGAATAGCTGATCAGCAGATTAAAGCACTTTCATTAGACTCCCTTTGTTTGAAGGGGAACAATCGTGGCGCTCTCCCAAGGGCTGCAGCTGAGGAACAATACTGCAGAATCACCGCGCAGATCAGTCCTTATTCTTGTGCAAGGGGAACCATTTCCAACCTATCCGAGTATTTCTTCAACTGCCATGTAAATAATGCAAAATAAATAAAATTAAGAGCGTCTTGTTGGTAAATTCATGTATGCTGACTGGGAAAGAGAAGTGGGGAGAGGGGAAGGATCTTTGTTGGTCTGGAGCAATAGGATATTCTATGAATCCATGATTTCCGAGAGGACTGTTTTGCTGATCCCCCACCCCAGCTTCCAGAAGAGAGAAGGGGATTTCTGCAACGTAACAGCCAGTGGGAGACCAGGTATCTATAGTTTTTACAATGGAAACAACACAGCAAAAGATGTAATTTCACTGGGCAGACAAAAAAGTGAGTCTTACCTTGAGAAGTAGGAGTGGTGGAGCCCATCCAGGACATGCTTTGGCCAACCATGAAAACAACCCTTAATGAACTCATGAAGAAACCTCACGCAGAGCCTGGAGAGAGCACTTATGCAGCTCAGATTTCCCCAGTGCAAGGCCATGGAGATGGGTGTGAGACCATGCTGGGCTTGCTTTGAAAGCCTGAAAGTCCCTCTTTTTCATCCAGGAACACTGTGCTGCCCCAAGACCCCGAGATCCTGACAGCCTCCGGGCAGCCATGTCCTCCCCAAAAGCAAACCTGCTGGCTGGCTTTCAGACCCCAAAGGCCAACTTTTGCTGCACAAAACCACATGAACAAGCTGCCAACGTGGCAGGAACAGCCCTCAAAGCCTGAAAGAGATGCCAACTGCAGTGGCCAGACCCTTGACTCTTGGATGCGACAGTCTTCTTGACTAATGCTCTCCGGAAGAACATCCAAACCCAGTGCAGTAACTGATACCATTTCACTTTGTTTGAAATCTATGCAATATTTCCCTTCCCCTTCCAGCCCCCCAGCCCCTAGATATTCGAGATAGACTTTCAAAATTCACATTCCCGCTGCTTAGAGGTTTTGTTTCAAGTGTTACCTGGACAACTTCAAGCTGCCTCCTTAAGTTATAATATATAGATTTTTAGTGGTCTCTGCTGGTAAACACTGGGCTGTTTCTGCATTCCCATGAAAGAAAGGAGATCTTCCACATGACTACAAGTTGTGGATGTAAAAAAAGTCCCAACAAAACATAAACCCAGACGTTTCCCAGAGAAAGGCAGCATGCTCTTTTTTTAACACATGAAAAATTATCACAATCAAATTCCATTGTAAAATGCACTTCAGAATTTGTTTCGCCATCTTTATTACCTAGACAACTGGGATATTTTTATTTTTCCCGAAGTAGAAGCAAGTATCTAAATGAGAGGAAAATTGATGATATACAGCCAGCAAGTGGTTATGAAAAATAAGGGGCCAAAATTTATCTCTATCGTTACTATACAATGAAGCTCATGTGCTATAAACAGATACTATAATGGAATAAATCAGAATGGCACCAATGATCATAATCCTTATTCTTTATGGGGCAGCCCAGAAATCAGGATTCAGGATCCCATTTTTCTTGGCATTGCGAGAAGCCGAGCGGAGGAGACAGCTGGCAAGCTAATAACCTGTGTGGCTGGCAGGATGCTCCAGGAGGGGGGAAAAAATAAAATAACTAAACTAAACTAAATAAATCCAGAGAGTGGCAAAGGTTGGGAGATGGGGAGATAAGAGGGAGCAGAAGTTACAGCTTGTCGTTTACCCAAGCAGTGCTGGGGGGCCAGCGGCAGCCGCCGGAGCACAGCGAGGTTTCAGAAGGGGTTTAAAGGTTAACATTACAGCTTACAGAAATAATTGGGGCTGGTTTTTCTTTTCCTATCTCTACTCACAAGGGTGGTGTAGTGGATAAAGGCAGGTGGAGAGGGGACAGGGAGCGCTGCGGTACAGAGCATGGAGAGAGCATCTCTCCAGCGCTGCTGGGGAGGAAGGGGCGAGGATGCAGATTGACGACGGGGAGGTCCGCTTCCAGCAGCGCTTGAAAGGGAAGGGAATACATATGGGCTGGACAAGGATCAAGACAGCTGGGGAGAAATTCCTCTCGGGTAGAGCTGAGGAAGAGCTAAAAGCATGCAGGGGAGGTGAGGAGCTAGGTGCAATGCCAGGAAGAGCATCTGGCATGTCGTTGCCAGGCGTTACCTGGGGCAGTGCAGCTGGAGGAGAGTCAGAGAGAGATCAGAGCTCCCGAGGAAGGGACGGGCTGGAGCGAGGCAGGCCCCGAGCAAGATGTATGTTGGCATTTCTAGGAAGAAAAGGGCTACAATATAAATCCAGACCTCGTTACGTGCCAGAGAATCCACACAGGAAAAAAGCACTTCTCGTTGCTGCTGTATTAACGAAACTACTTAAATCAACAGTCGTTAAAAGGTGAGGAACCCGTTCTTTCAAATGTTTTTCATACATCGTTACTCAATTCACGTACTCAAACTGAGATAGAAAATAATAATTTCAGGATAAGCTGTCTCACTGAAAGGCAATATACAATACATCTTAAACATCTTGGGTTTTGTTAATCTAGATGTTGCTTTTGGAAGGGACAGAGTGAATAAAGATGAATAAGGAAGGACAGTGGTGAATAAGTGGTATTGACTGTATTATCTGGGGCCAACCCTCAGCTCTTGCAGCACTAACCCACCAGCTTCATGTCTTCCTTATGCTCTCGGGGGTCCTCACCTACTGTCCCTCATGAAGACACTTGCTGGGGGTCCACATTACAACCAGAGAACGTGGAGATGTATCACTCACCGAAACGCCTGCACTTACATTATGTATGACCTCAAAGAACAGGAGACAGTGGAAAACAGGCCTGGTAAGAGAGAACATTTCATTAGTTGTGTAAATAAAATAACAGCAACACAGTAGAAGGTGGCCCATGAGCCAAGGTCTGGGCGTGCATTGGCTACAGCATCCTGACAGGGTCAGGGCTTCAGGGAGCATCCTGGGCTGGCAGTGCCAGGCCAGTGGGACCACTAGCCCTTGGTGACACAGCAAGGACACAGGCTGGCAGTCCCCCACCCCTGACCAAGGGAACTGAGCTGTGTGTCCAGCCAAAGTCAAGGCCCCATTGGCATCAAGAGGATTATTTTCAGCAAGGATCCTGCCAGCAACTCCAGCCCAGGCTGTGCTGGAAACCACAGGCTTCAACCCCGGTTATAATTGAGCCTGGCTCAGTCTCAGCTAAAGAACTATTTAATTTTTAACGATTTCACATTATGTATTTTATATATTTAAATTCATGGAAATGTTTACTTATATACTTATATTTCATGGACTATAAAACAGTAATAACAAACTCCAAATTAGTCATTTCCTTTCAGATAATAAAGTCACAATGAGAAGAATTTGTAGCTTCCAATTGTTCCAACCAGTGTTTGAAACAACATGAAAATCTCTTCAGCAAGTCATTACCGCCTAATTGTTTTGGAAAGCTGCAAGAGAATTACCACAGCTTTTTTTCCTGTTGTTTGCTTTACTAAAGAAAAGTTCATCCCATTCAAAATTATTAACTCTTTCAGTCTCTTTACTCTTAAAAACAAAACAGATAAGTGAATTGGGAAATTCTGTTGAATATTCTATCAAAATGCTTTTCTACAAACTAAATCGTAGAGCTCATTTCTCCTGAACCTGACAGAGAGCAACTCAGATCTGCCAAAATACACTGTCTTAAACTCCCTGCCAATGTGTATTCTGTGGCTACTGGATATCCATAGGCAGTTTTGTAATCCCAGTTTAGTGCTGGGAGCTGTCAAGCTCCTGAATTATGCATTTCAGTCTGTAAACACAAAAGAAAAAAGTGTTTACAGTATAATTAGCCTATCCAGTATATTTAAAGATCATTATGATTTATCTAATAATTACTAAAGAGAACATAACCCATGTATATTATCTGGGGGATGCTCCCATATTCCTGGCTGGGGGATGCCAGGGGAAGGTGCGGGATTTCTCTGGCAGCTTTAAGAAGCCCGTGTACTACAGAAAACCAAATGGGAAGTGCTCGAGATAGAAGACAAGGAAACCTGGTGTTCAAGTACTAGTCTGAGACTTGGAACATCTTGTTCCAAACTCCTGTTACAAATTCCCTGTAGCAACTTGAAATATGAGTGAGGCAGGTAGCATCTGCGCGGTCCCTGCTTCCTCTGGGCTTTGGGCTCTTCCCAGCAGGAGGTGGTTGTTCCTCTCCTGCTGCAGGCACTGAAGCAATGAAAATAAAAATAATACTTTGCTCTACAGATACAATCCTTCCAGCCTTCTCTCTACACTGTTTATTAAATAGAGTCTATTTTCAGACCTGCCCCTGGACAAACTCCTACTCATGGAGTCTTGCATTTTTCCCCCAATACCCCTGGATCCAATCTGAGTACACCAGAGCTGAGTTTTGCAGGATTAAACTATTCAGTCTTCTGTCTCACCTCAGGCTGAGGAGAAGCTTGGGAACCTTCAACGTCTCAGCTTTAATTACTTTATCACTGTTGTCTTGTCCAGTCTCTTACAGAAGCTGATCAAAGTTTATGAACAGCTCTGTAATTAGGGTACGTGTATTGGGAACAGGACAACTTTTCAGTCCTCAGTTGTTGGTTTCATGAGTGATTTCGCTGCAACTCTTCTAAAAGACCATGAAGATGATCAGAGGGCTGGAGCACCTCTCCTATGAAGACAGGCCGAGAGCGCTAGGGTTGTTCAGCCTGGAGAAGACCAGGATCCAGGGAGACCCTATGGCAGCCTTCCAGAATCTAAAGGGAGGTGCAGGAGAGATGGGGAGGGACTCTTGATCAGGGAACGTAGTGGTACGATAAGGGATAATGGTTTTAAATTGAAAGGGCAGATTTAGATTAGATAGTAGAAAGAACTTCTTCGGTGTGAGGGTGGTGAGAGCCTGGCCCAGGTTGCCCAGAGAAGCTGTGGCTGCCCCATCCCTGGAGGGGTTCAAGGCCAGGCTGGAGGGGGCTTGGAGCAACTTGGTCTGGTGGGAGGTGTCCCTGCCCAGGGCAGGCGGGTTGGAACTCCATGATCCTTAAGGTCCCTTGCCACCCAATCCAGTTTTTTCGGCCAAGTTCAGTAACCATTGATACAGTTGGAGACAGGATCACATCTGGCCATATGCTTGTTCTACAGTTCCAGTTCCACTAATCATGTGTGTGGTGGATAAACTCTAGGCCCATTCTTTAAGGACCATAATCCTGATTACAAGATAAAAATCCAAAGCTCCTAAAGTGATGTACACATGTGCCCTGTCAGCTAAGGCAGGACTTTTCTGTAAAATCAGTTGTTCACACAAATAGCTTTGTCTTTTGGCATTCCTGAAACATATGAAAAAACAAAAAAGGGATGACCAATGCCTATCTGTGTCTGTCCCACCTACAGAACACCGGAGATACTACAGACACAGACGTACTTAGCAGTCACTGTGTTGGTGAAAATGGGTGGTTCTTATCAATCCTGGTTTTGCTGGAGGTTGCCACCCCAGGACGTCAGTCAAACCTGCTCAACTCCTCCCATTGCCTGCCAAACGAACCCATTTAGCAAATAAAATATCCAAATAATATCACTGGCTTCAGCTATTGAGTAGAGAATACCTCTATGGCACAGAGATCTCATTATTTTCAGCAGTGAAGGAGAAAATACATCTGTTTAGCCTCAGTGTTTGTACCTCACTGCTGTTCAATGCCTTAAGCATCATGCAGTGCCATAGAAACTGCAAAGAGGTGATGCCCCTGTGCTGCTGCTTCTTCCGGGTGGAAAAATACTCCCTTACATGAAGAATATTCAGGAAAAAAAAAAAAAGTATAATATTTAGCCAACATCCTGGTTTCCAGAGAAGTGTTTCACAGCAGCCAGCACCTAAGTCAGTATGATTCATTGGATCGATAATTCTAAGTTCTGTACCTAAAAGGTTGAAAAATGTGATATAACCTGGCAGAAGAGTAATGATTGTAATGTTCAGCAAAATGGTTAATGAGGCTTGGAAAAAAGCAGACTTGAGGGGGGGTGGGGGGTGGGAAGAGAAATATGTACAGGTTTAACCTTGCACACCAGCTGCAGGAGAACATTCTGTCTCTTAGGTTAGTTCTAAAGCCCTCATACTTTAGGCATCTTTATTTTCTTGTCATTTTCACTCTTTTACTGATTGGGGGCTTTTCCTTTCCCCATTTCCATGCACTGGTTATGGGAGGAGGCCGTGGCCTCCCTTCCAGCTCACAATATCCCTAATCATTACTTGTTGAACACTTGATTTTGCTAGCACAGTTAGATAAAGACGCAGAAAATAAGTTTACTTACTTTCTCCCCTAACCAAATGCTTTGTTTTCAATTCCTTCTATTTTCTCTCTGCCAGTTACCATCATACTCCAAATAATAAAATCTTTTCCCAGATCCCTGCTTTCTTTTCCCTCAGGTGGTGTAACACCATCCTATGGCCTCAAAGCAGGTCAAATAATAGTAACACTGAGGCAGCTGAGGTTGTTGTTACTATTTTAGCATTTCATTATTTTAATAAAGAGACACTGCAAACTACAATTTCCTATCATTCTCTCTATCCTTGGGAAGAACCACCTGGTCCATAAAAGCATAAATTATGTAAAAGTGTTTATCTAGATAGTCAAAAATGCAGCCTGTGCTATCACACCCTGCATTATCAATACCTAGTTTTCTTAAAAAACTACAATTTACCATTAATTTGTTCATCTTCCAGAAGCTGAAGAAAGGCAATGGGATTGGTAACAGCACTGAAACCCTCCACAGTTTGCCCTGTAGCTGTCAGCCTGCGTTAGCAGGAGATCTATTAGCCATCCCAGTGCCACCAATGCTACTGCAAGCTCCATGCTCCCTCCCCATCTGTACAGCATCATGTCCATGGTGAAGACAATTAGATGTTTCTGATCTCCCCTCTATAACTCGCTTTGCTATCCAATCAACAATTATCCATAATGAACTTTCCATTGCTCGTTCAAACTCAGCAGTTCCTTTTGCCGAGTGCGAGACATAAAGGAAAAACCGGTGGCAAATGGCATCTAATGCTTTATGAAGGGATTTCTGAATAATCACACTCTGATTTTAAAGCTGTTTAACAGCCATAGCAAATGCCAGACCACAGAACCCAAGTGAGAAGTGTGACCTACGAAACTGATGCAAATTCATTTTGGAAAAACCCTTCATTAAAGAAGGGTCTCCTTGTCACAGGTCTATAAATCGTGCAGTAAAAATACAGCTTAATTGTGGAAGCACGTAGTTTATAATTCTGTATCTTTGTGGCCATTTGGGTGGTAATCATGGTGCAAGTAAAAAGAAATATTTCTGTCCTGGCTGAAGTTGCATGTAAAGTTGGAAGAGGTTATGGATTGACCCTGCTATTCATAATATCTCAGAGAAATAACTTGGAGATCGGTTTGCATGGACACCCGAATTAATCAATAGTCCGAACTCTAAGGTCAAGCTAATCCACCTGCTCCCTCTTAGCAGAACTCCCACTGCTTTGGGATGCTTCAGAAGTCCTTGAAGAAGCTCCTGGAGGAGTCTCTGCCAAGTAGGGGCAAACATTTCAAAACTTTGTTGAATTTTGTGCCAACCAAAATTTAGGGACTCGCCTCCAAAAATTTATGGGCTTCAGCTCTGTTGGAAGCCTGGAGCAGCTGCTGTGGTGGCCCCTTCCTCTTGCTGTGCAGGTGGCTGGGGGCTGCACACCAACTCTCAGAGCTCACAGGGGAGGAGGCACAGCCGAAGCTCCTCCCTTCCTTCTTCACCGACCCTGCTGCCTGCAGAGCTGCTCCTCTCACATATTCTCAACTCCTCTCTCCAGCTACAGTTGGGCAGCAACCTTTCCCCTTCTCAACCGTGTTATCCCAGAGGTGCTACCACCATCACTGACGGGCTCAAGTCTTTACCAGTGGTGGGACTCTCTTGGAGATGGCTGGTGTTGGGGAGCTTCTATCAG
The DNA here is from genome assembly GCA_013400555.1 of Jacana jacana. NCBI lineage: Eukaryota > Metazoa > Chordata > Aves > Charadriiformes > Jacanidae > Jacana > Jacana jacana. The sequence goes on from VZTM01042314.1 coordinate 67,298, forward strand.
TTTCTCACAGAAGCCACTCCTGCAGCCCCCTGTAACCAAAACCGTGGCACACAAACCCAACAAAATCATTTAACTGTTGCAGATGGACACTTCCAGGTTGGTTTCCCCCCAGAATATCCAGATGTAAATGAGAAGAACATGTGGTCCCTCATGCAGGGCTGCCGTTTGCTGGCTGCCACGTACCCAATGCTTCACCCCCATGGCCAGTTAACTGCAGCAGCACTCAGCGAGGAAAACATGTGACTGGTAAATATCAGAGCGGTGACTTAATGGCTACTAAATTAGTCAGCATTGGTTTTTCCTCTCATGTTGAAGTAAAAAGTCCATGAGATGCAACCACCCCAAGGGGAGAACCACACCTGGAATAGGGGAAGGGCTTCTGGAGCCACAGCATCCGTTCACCTGCCATTCTCTGAAATTTCTGTACCAAACCAGTCAAGGCAGGCAAGGGCTAAAGGAATCCTTCATGGAAAAGCATGCATATATCTTCACTAAAACTGAGAAAAGACTGCTGCCCCTCTTGAGAAGAATTTAGATAGTGAAAATGTTTTAGAGGTGTTGAAAGTGTTCAGGCACTGGTTGCAAACCAATTATTTTATCTACAACAGCCAGTTTTTTGGAAGAGAGCGGAGCTGAGTGTTTGCAAAAGAATTACTAATTGTTTCGCTTTCTGAAACCCCTCCTGGAAACATACAGTATATGTAATATAATGTAATTACTGTCAATTGTAATGCATCAAAAATGTACTAAAAATATTAAACCACTGTAAATACAGGGGAAAAAAAAGCATGAGCTACTCCTTACATGTATTTGTTTTCCAGTACATCAGCCTGCAGTCCCAGGTACGTCAGAGCAACTCAGACCTGTGGATTATCTGATCAATAGCAAACAAAAATGAAAGTATTTTCAGTTCACTGGAAAAAGTCAAGGAACAGAGAAATAATAACGGGAGCAGTGATTTGATCAGAGGGAGCTGTAGTAGGTGGCACAAAATCGTAGGAAAAATGTCAAGCCCACAAACAAATAGCCCCGCTGATGTGAAAAAACACGAGTTATCAGAGTGTCTTTTAGAAGGGCTCCATGGGTCAACCCTCTTCCTCCTCAAGCAGAGGTCTTGTTGGGAGAAAAAAAATTATTCATGGAGGTAAAACCATGTGAGGCCACAGCATTTGTCAAATTCACGGTCCCAATTTTTAAGCCACGGTCACGTCGACCTTCCTGTCATTTTTAGACTTGAAAACAAAGAGAGTGAAAAACATGGGGCTTAGGAGAACACGAGAATGATGGTATTCTAAGTCCTGGTATTTGCAAATGCCTCTTTGCTTAACAAAAAGATTTTTCTTCCTGTAAATTTAAACTAATGAGAAGACAAATGGGTTTTAACTGGTAGAGAGAGCTGACAGCCTTTGTAGGACTGGCAAACATTACGGGAACACTTTGCTCATTCTATTGTCGGGCAAAAGACAAGTCAGGAGCAAGAGCAGACTTTTTGTATTAGTCACAGATTTACTCAAAATTTTTTACCATTCCTAGGCTAGAGATTAAATTTAGACCACATCTGGACTGGCATCTCCCCCAACCAGTGTTACTGCCCCTCCAGCAGCAGAGCTGAACCTGAGCGTGGTGATACCCAGTCTGGCAAGGGTTGACTTTCCTTGCCATAGAAGAAAATGTGTTTTAAGGATTTGCTCATTCCCCAAGACCTCAGCCCAGCTGAGCTCGCCCTTAAATCAGGGGCAAAAGCCCAGCTCACCTTGCTCACTTCTGGCCCGGGCAGCTCAGTGCATCCCTTGGCCAGGGCAAAGCCCCCTGTCAAGTGGAGTGAGGAGATGGAGGTGGAAGAGAAAAATATCATTCAACTACAAGTCATGAAAAATACATGGTAGAAAACGCCTGGAGGGGTGAGTGATGGTGATAAAGTGCAGTAACAAAGGATGTTACAGTCCAAGAGCAGAAAGTACCAGAATTCATCAGGCAACAGGAGCTGCAGAGATCTACCCACAGATGGCCCTAGCTGACGCGGGGACACAGTCCCAATGATGCCACGACTGTCAGAAAGTGATGGGTGTTGTTCCAGAAAACCCAAACATCTGTCTCAGCCAGCGGCATCAGCTTTGCAAACACAGATGTCAGCTTTCACGGCAGCTGACAGGTTATCAAAGCATCAGGAATGAATCAATGTGTGACTTACCTCCCCAAAACGTCCCTCCAGTTCTGTACCACTGATGCTGGCAGCTCCCAGAAGTGGTCACAGCCATCTAAATGATGCCCACCCTGCTGATTTTAAAGGATGCTCTGTTAGATATTGGTAGGGATGAGTTACCTGTCTCGGGAGCTCATCTAGGACCTCGTTCAACCCAATTGCTCTGAGAAGTGAAGTTGGAACAGACCTGAAGGTCCTCACCACTTCCTTGTGGCTCTGCCAGGCCACCTGATATAGACAAAATAAGTGTCTGCCAAAGCCACATATTGCTGGGCACAGCCCCTCCTGCCTGCTTTGGTCTGGCCTGAAGTTCTTGATGGTGGCCCCGTGGCAGAAGCTGCCTTGGCTGGTGCCCAGCCCCCTGGCACATGGGACAGCAAAACCCACAGATGCCCCCTGCTCACCTTGGCAGCCTTGCTGCTTCCAAAGGGTTACCCAAATAGGGGTCAAAGCTTAAAAATGGAGTTTGCTTCAATTCCCTGAGTAGGGTACAACCTTACAGACAGGTCAGAGATTGAATGAACCCGATTATGGACTTGTCGGGTCCCTCTCCAAGCCCTCTCAGCCACCACCAATCTTTTTTAAAAAGTATTATTAGATACCTGAATGGGATCAGCAATCTGTTTCTTGCAAAGTTCAGGTATCTCCCCACTTCATGGGTTGTCAGCAAAAGGGCTTCTCTAACCCACAGAATTCCCCTGCAGGCAACAAATCCCAAATGCATCAGACATCAGGATGGAGGAAACTGTCACTCAAAGACTTACTGGGAGAATATTTCCCAAGTGCTTTATTACTAGAGTCTCTCAGAGTATTTGGGTCATGCTGCACAGTAACAGGCATAAGGCCCATCATTTTATCCAGGGGTATTTGTTTTACTCCTTCACTTTATATTTAGTTGAACTAAATAGTGCTGGTTGGTTAGGTGCTTTCTTTGCATCCCAGGTTGAAATATACTCCACAAAAAAACCCACCAAAACAACCAATAAGCAAACAGGAACAACAACAAATCCCCACATCAGTACTGTAAAAATTAAGATCTTCAATAAAATTATCTCCCCAATAACTTACAGGGTGTTTGTTGTTCTTGTATCTGCCTCTCCAGAACTTCGCTGATGGCAAGTCCTGCTTTAATCAAAGGTAGTCACAGATGTGATACACAATCTTATCAAAACACCACGTTCTCCAGAAATATTTCTATGTGGATCCAATACCAAGAATGAGAAAGATCTTTTCTTCCTGTGCTGTGCTGGGGCTCCTCAGGGGTTCTCTTCAGCCTGTCCCAAATGGCAAATGGGGAACAGGTCTGAATCCAATCCTGGGAAGCGCTCCCAGTGAAGGCAGTGGGGTTCTGCCTGAGTGAAGACTGCAGAGTTCAGCTAATTGTTCGTAATTTTCTCCTTTCTCGTACAGCATGATGAAAATGCTGTGGAAGAGCAATCAGACCGCTGTGAAATTACACACTGAAGAGAAAATGGAAGATTTAGTTGTTGGCTTGGCCCACTTTGAGGGGTAGCTCTACCCTTGCACAGATTTAAAAGGGAACTTTTTAAAAATTTCTGCTCAGTTGCCAAGCTATTATCAGTCAGCACCTTCTTGATTTCTCCCCAGAGCCCTGGGAATGTGATGGCTCTCACCACAACCCCAAAATAGACTCAACCTACCTGATATTCTCCACGGGGACTTGGCCACACTGGTAATGTAAATGAATCGCACAGACAAAAGGAATAAGAAAAAACAATTACCACTGGTTTGCTCTCCCCTTCCAGTGCTGCAGCCCCTGAAGACAGTTTAAGATTTTCTGTTAAATGCTGTCCCATTTACTTTTTATTTCAGGCAGACAGACCAAATCGTACCTCTCCTAATTAGCAAACCATCTATGCTGCTAACAAAGGGAATGGACAGACAGGTGGACTGTCTGCAGTATTGCAAACCACCAAAATTGCCTGGCAGGCCTTTCAAAAGCATAGCCTAGTTTAAAAAATCAGCGTACAGCCTATGATTCCAGCCTGGCTCACTGGGTCCAGAACCGGAGACCAGGACTCACTGGTTCATTTGCCTCTAGGCTGCAGCTGGTGAGGTTTGTTGCATGGTCTGTTCCCACAGAATGGGGATTCCAGGGTCTCATCCTTTAATGAATTTTGGTTTCAGTTCACTCCAGAAGAACTTACACTGCTCAAACTACGTGTTACCATTCCTTTGGCTTTGTAGTCACCTTCTGGTACTCCATCCCAAACAGAACAAGCAGCTGACCTCTCTGCTGGGCTGTTTCAACTGAACCCTTCCAGGATGCTGCTGGAAGACAAGCTGTGCTGCTGATGGGGGTGTGTGGGTGTGTGTGTAAATTCCTTTTCCACACCTGTTCTGGCTCACATTCATTTTGAGCAATTGTGCCCAGAATTGTAAAGGGCATCCCACGTGCCATGGTTTGTATAGCAGCACCAAGTTCTGCTTTACGAGAAAAGGTTGACTTGAATATTAAAGCTCTTCTCTTCCTCCACCTTCTGCAACTGTAATTTTCCAGTTATGGCAGAAATTTATCATTTCTGAGTCCCAAAGTGCATAATCTTGTACTTTTTATTATTATTCGTATTATTTTCGTTTCTACAGCCCTCCTAGTCATCTTTTTTTTCCCTATACACCAAACCTCCCCTGCACTGGCAATACCTCACTGGGTTCTCGCTGGCAAATTCCATTAGCACATCACCACGTTAAGCACCAGTCTCAAAACTCCTCCTAACGAGCTCTAATAACTCCGGTCCCACAGAACAGTTCTTCTTGTAGCATACACCATCCCTAATTATCTCATGCCAGTTTCCCACCCGCCCTACAAGGAGGTGCTAAATATAAATGAGTATAACAACTTACAGCTTCTTTCTGTTTTGACCCTGTTTGCCTTTTGCAGCTCTCACTGTAGCTGGAAGAGGGAGCAAGCACGGAATTCCATGGGTTATAGGTGCTAAAGCAGAGCAGAGGTGGCCCCGGCAGCACTCTCTGTGCAGCCACAGGATGGTTTGATGCCATGAGGCATAACTCGGTTGATTAGTTTTGTTGCAAATGAGGACATAACAATTGTTAAGGACCGACTCATTAACGTTACTGAGATACTCCTCCTTTATAATCACACACATTCAGAAGTAATTTGGGTACTTTGTTATGTAGACATACTTATAAAAGCATTCGGGGGGTGGGGGGGGGTGAGGGGGGCTGTGTGTGTGTGTGTGTGTGTGTGTGTGATCTGGCATGTTAATGGCCCTTTAAAATACCAGTTACAGTTTAAAAAAAAAGAAAAACAAACAAAATCCAAACCCCAACATTCCGAGAGGATCAATCCAAGACCTGGATGATCCTTTAGAGGCACATGGTGAAGCAGTTTCAATTAGCTCATTCTCCTGGGAAGCAAGAGGCTGAAACAAACTGTAATTACACGGAATTAGGTGTGGTTGGGTTCCCTCCTCCTGTGTCAGGCGTTGAGTGCAGGTTCAGTTCTTTGTGTCTGCTGCAACTTGCCATGAAGGAGAACACCCCTCCGGCTGCTCATCACGGCACCAGAGGACCTGGATCAAATCAAATGAACTGGGATACAGCTGTCAGTGCGCTTTCCCCGTGGCCTGTGCTTGCCCTTTGGTACGCATCTGTGCCACAAAATATTTCTTAATTATGAAATTGCACAGTGTTGGGCCAGAGAAGAAAGTGCCGCAGGGTTATTTTGCACCCTCTCTGCATCCTGGGAACGAAGGTGGTGAGGAGGAATGGCTTTGCAGAGCAATTCAAGGAGCACAGATTTGCCCTTCTCCCGCTAAAATCCATCCAACTGGCTTTATTTTGGATGCTGTGTAGCCGCCTTAGCGCACACACACCGCTACACTTAAGTTTTTAAAGCACAGATATATATACATATATATATATATATATCAAGCAGGACTTAATATTGCTTCCTTCCTGCATCAGCGAGGCTCTTGCAGTGCTCCCTGCGGGGCGCTCTGCTTAACGAGCTCCAAACACAAAGTTTGCAGAACATGCAATGTCATCCCCAAACTCCTCCACCCAGAGCCCAGTCTGAGGCCCCTACCACGGCTCAGCGCTGCGTTTTCCCACGGGGACACTGGTTTCCACAGGACCACCGTCGTCTCCGGGCACCCTCTGCAATACAACACAGGGCACATCAAACACTCACCCCTGCACACGGGAGACAGCAGCCTGTGTCTGCACTTCACAGCCTTAAAAAAACTCACCCAAACCAAAAACATCAAAAAAAAAAAAAAAGCCAGAAAGCCATAACTGCCAGCTCTGATGCATTATGTTTTTCTACCATAGCCTTCAGCAAGTTCTAAGCTTAATATTAAATCAACTGTTGGTTATAATTCAATAGATAGGACTCAGTAATTCGCTGAGTAAATTTCAGGATAACCCTTTGGGAAAAACCTTACTACACTGCAACCCCCTCAGCCCCAAACCCCCTTCCCACCCCTCCCACCCCAGGAAAAGCGCTACCCAGACACCAGCGTGGCGGGCAGGCTGGAAATCCAATGCATTTCCTTTCACATCCTGAAATGGTTTAGGTAGCACACGATTTGTCTTTTTGAAGGATTTCCTCCCTTCTGACAAGTAAATAAATGTCTAACTTTCTACTCCCTTTTAGTGCCAGAGAGAAAAAGAAGAAAGAAGGGGGAAAAGAATCTGCAACAGGTTTGCCGAGTATTAGTTATTCATTTTATGAAACACAACAAGGATACTTTATAAACTAATCCAGCTTTACAAGGAAGGCAATGCTGCCTTCAGGTTTGTGTTATCGGATAATTTATCAGTTCTGGCACTTTGGCAAGTAATAAAGTAAGGAACAACTACTAGAAACATAGAAAATGATTGAATCTGGTTCTTCTTCCTCCTCCTTATTGTATTCTAAACATAAGCTGATTTTAAACAAAATAGTGTTGGCAGGAACAAAATAAATTTTACTATTTATGAAAGATGAAGCTCTAAAATAAGATGCTTCTGTTTAAAAGTGGGGTGTTTTTTGCTTTTGCTTTTTTCCCCCCTCCCTCCTTCCCCAGATAGATCACTTTCCATTAAATGGTTCGAGCTAAACATGAAAAACCCTAATCCCCACTCAGGTGAAGCTTCAGTTTGCATAACTGGTAGCTCTGAGGAAAAAGAACATTACAGTGACTTCAGCCCAGCTGTGGACCACTGAGCTCAGCCACACAGATCCGCCTGCATCTATTTACAGCCAATTTTCTGGAACCTAAAATTAAAACCACGCTTAAAAACCCATGTACCTGCCTCGTCTCACTCCATTTCAATCCGCTGATGGGAAAAGGGGCAGACATTTCCAGTGCAGAGCACACAGTGGAAAACTGATGCTATTGTTGGCTGCCTACTCCAGGGAACACAGTTCTCCATAAAAGCCAGAGCCGGGGACACTTTCCAGAGCATCCCCTGGGACACAGAAAGGCTCTGCTCCCCCCGAGAGTCAAGGGAATTCAGAAATAACTCAGTATTTCCACACATGAACCTTGTACAATGCACCAGAGGGGAAAAGAATATAATAATTGTATGTACCAATAGTACCGTAATTAGGTACAAATTCATTGACAACTCACGTAAGCGAACCTTAGTGGTTGGAGCCAGAGCTTATTGTCTCTTACAGATCACCCTAGAAATGAAGTAGGGTTAAAAAACCAACCAACCAAACAAACAAAAAAAACCCACAAAAAGCAGAACCAAACTCATGAGGTTTTAACCTCTTAAACGATGGTGAAAGATTAGGAACCGGTTCCACAAACCCAAGGAAACACGATCGAACAATTAAAGCTTCTGCATCAGGTACTGATTTCTGTCCTTGTGGCCGGGCTGAGTCTCCCTGTGTTTCTCCTAACCAAAAAGAAAAAAGAAAACAAGAAAATCTAGAACATGTATTTTGTCCATATATTACTGCAGGTCCCTGATGAAGGAAACCAATCATTATCTGTCCAAAACGTATAGAACTGAGGAAGAAACAGATGTTTAAGTGTTCCAGGTTTAATTTCCTGCTGGATTATTGTATAAATTCACTAGTCCTCGTCAATATTCCACTCTTTAAGACTCTCACTTGCAATGAGAAGCAGATAGGGATGTTTTTCAGTAATGCCTTTGAAATAATAACTTTTTTAAACAAAAAATGCAACCTTGTCTGTTATTCAGATAAAGCAGCTCTTATCTGGGACAGGAACATGAGAAAATTACTGCCAAAACAAGACAGAAGAGGCTCCAGCTCTGATCAATAAACTGGCCGGGTTTGCTTCAGTGTGTTGTTTTATAGATTCCAATGAAAATGATACCCAGTCTGGATTTACTACCAACCCCCCCCCGGTAGCAGGTGGAAATATCGCTTTAATGTAGAAGGTATTAAGCCTCTCTTCATTTCCTAGAGCCCAAAACCGCCCTTATGGTCAGCACTTTGCTGGCTGGCGGGAGGGGAACTCCTCAAACTGTGAAATCAGAAGCGCTGAAGGGTTGTACACAGCTCAGAGGGGAAAGACAGCAAACCTGGCTCATCTGTTATTATCTTATTACTAACTATCTCGGAGGAAAGGCAGGTCAATGTAGCGTTATCTTTTCGGAACTTGTCCCACGTACAAATGACAGGGGTTTAAGACGACTTTTGAAAACTCTGCAATAATTAATAGGACATTAAGCAAAGGAGATGTTCATGCTTTGACAGACACATATTTCATTTAGCATTAAGTGTTATCCATTTCTCCAGCTTGTGTATTTCTGATACTGCTGAATTGGAAGAGGAAAAGATGAACGTGTCTGACACACACCCCATATTTCCCTCTGTGACCGGTAGTCACCCCCCAGGGATGCGGGGAGTGAAGAGTTTATGCACCAGCAGTTGAAGAGACAAAGCCTGACTCTGCAGACTGTGTCTCCCTAAACCTTTTCCAGTAACATTACTTTTTTTTTTTTTTGGCATATCCTGAATTACCCTTTAATCATGAGGGTTTGTTTTCCCCTCTGGAGAGCAGCTTTGATCCAGAGCGAGACATGGGGTTTTTTTTCTGTAGAAATAGGCTTTAGAGAAGTAAGTCTTGTGTCCCTGCAGCCATCCAGAGGAGCGGTGCCTACAGCAGCCAGGGTGGTGTAAGGCTCGTCCTTATCTCTGACTCCTTTCCTCCTTGGAAATAACAGCCAACGGCTTCTCATGGAGGCACAGTCTATGATGAGAGAATTGTGGGGCTTAGCGTGGGGTTTGGGCTGCCCAGTTGCAGAAGGACAGGGAACT
>VZTM01042316.1:8101-18170 GCA_013400555.1 Jacana jacana
TTCATTATCCCCTTCTACAAAGTAGGTGTTAAAGGAACAACTTAACATTTTGTCTTTTTTTTTTTTTTTTAATGTCTGTATCTAGCCTTTTAAAGTTTGCTTCCAGGACTAAATAGCTAGCAATTTTCCTGTTCTGCAGAATGCCAATTGGCATTGAATGCTAAGTGGCAAAAGGACAAGAACAAAATTTCCAGAACTATTTGAAAAAGTTTTAAGATGTGCTGGTAGGGTGGCTCTTTAGAGCTTTTGTCCAGAAGCCTGAGAGGGTATTTTGTTGGTAGGTGGCTATGTTCCTCCAGCAAAGGTGTATTGGTAGAGCCTGGAAATCACTTGCTTAAAGCAAGGAGGAAATAATTATTACGTTGTGTCATCATTAAACAGCTTTATCGTATTTTTCTTGGAAATACATGATTGCATAATGACAATTACACAGTGTTATTCATTATTTGCATTATACTGCAATAGGACATGACGCTTTAACACACACAAAAAATGTAAAACAAACCACAAAATCTCAGTGCCAAACCCAGGGAAGTCCAAAGCCATGTCAAGTTTACAAAAAAGAGTCATCGTGTCATTGTTCGTGACTTTTCACAGCAAGGCACACTGAGAGATCCAAATAGGTATGAAATTTGGTATAAAGAAGTTCTTCCAATAATAAGCATTTTCACCAAAAAAAATCTCAAAACATGGAGTGAGCACTGGAGACTGAAGGGGTGATAAGGAGGTGCACTTTGAGCTGCCTGAAGGGGAGGGAGAATGTTCAGCCAAGATGAAAGAATAAAATACTTACAGACTAATGAAAAAAAAAAAGCTGAGTGCGCATGGGTAAATAGTCGCTGATTTAGAAACCTTGAGCTGGTCATAGGCCAGATAGATTCAGTTCTTTTCTCTCTGCAATAGTCAGCCATGCCATCCATTCCATGGATTAGCACTCATTTTAGTAGACTGGGAGCTCTGAGTCCAAGTGATGAAGGCTGAATGCAAAGCAGAAGTTCTTAAGTGAAAATAGTTTTTTTTTCCTTTTGTCTACCACTGGCTTGCTTTTAGTTCTCAAACGCTGGGTTTCTGCCCTGTGGTATAAATTTGTTGTTTCTTTTTGTGTTGCTGTCAATTATGTAGAAGAAAGCGTTTATCTCTTTTTGTCTCCCCTTATCATTGTCTCCCTTTTTTTTTTTTAATTTTCCATTTTTCAAAATCGCTGTGTAATAAAAACATCTAGGTACAAAAGTCTTAGAAAAGAAATTATTATTCCCCCAAAAGTTGTACTGAAAACTATCTAAGGTAATTCTGAAAGTAATTTTTTATTATACTTTAACAAGAAGCTGCAGTGAAAAAAATCACCCAGAAAATTAAATGCCTGTAAGTTAGGAAATGACTAAATGATAAGTGTGGAGGATATAGAAGGAAAGTATGCACAAAAATAGCAGCATCATTTGCTGTGTGTTGATATATATGATAAATAAGATACATGTATTATATATATCATATTGTATATATGATAAAATATGTAACATGTATGTTTGTAATTATATACAACTGTATACATAAGAATATAAATTAAATATGCAAAATAACATGTGAAATGACATCTTTTCTTCTGTTGAAATGGATAACTAAGTAGGTAAAATTTATGATATAATGAATGTATAAGATAATAATGCAGGTTCAGCAAGCTGTTCTTGACCTGAATTTCTCTCCTAGCTTGGGAACCATTTTCTAGGCTTGATTGCACAGTTAGTCATGCTGTTTTGATTCACTACACAGACCTGCACAGCCTGAGCTGCCAGAGTAAGTTATAGTAGCAGTAGTAATTACTATATATTAATTGTGAAATACATAGTAATTTTGAATATTGATGCTGAAGGAGGATAGAAAACACAGTTTTCCATTAGGCAGCTTTCAGATATACTTTCTGTCTGCTGATGACACATGGATTGCAGCAGACTCAATCACCTAGAATTAAATGGTTGAAAGGAGGAATATTCTGTAGCTGCATTCCACCTCTGTAATATTAATGCATAAGATGGTATTGCAAGGGCATACCAATGCCTGAACAACACAGAATTTTCCAGAGAAAGCATCTCCCAAGAGGCATAGGCAGGAACCAGGACACCCAGGTACCTACTGTAATTGGCACTGCAGCTGAACTGCAGGTGTTCCTGCTGAATGCCCGCGCACCTTGGCCTGAAGAAGATCAGGCAGAGAGATAGAAGCACGGGATGAAGCAGAATATGGTTCTTGCATAGCTTTCATCCCTGTACTTAGCTATACAGGGTAAGAGAGCTAAATACCATTGGAATAAGTCAATTAAATTGAATTAATTGATGAAATATTCAGTGCATAATTACAATAATAAATGTATTTCTTCTGTTCAGCTTTCCATCATTACTCGCTTACTCGCTTCTGACATTTTACTCAATATATAATGACTGCTTATTTTCTGTTAATGGCAAGTCCCCATGTGACATTAAATGAAGCTTGCTCAGACTCAGTTTTTTTGCATATTTGCGTAGTTCTCATGTCTTTGAATTTGAGAGATTTTCTATCAGGGTAATCCATAGACCATTTTATGTTTCTAGATACAAGTTACTTTCAAAAAGGAAACTAAAATATCAACAAATATATTTGGAACTGGATAAATGCATTCTTGGTTTTGACCTGAAGTAAAGTTTGAATGTATATTTTGTTAAAATGTACAAGGCCTTTATCAAAAGTTTGTAATAAAAATTATAGAAATTCAGAACTTCTTTAGAAAATGTTGCCTAGTCTTCTGAGACTTCATGAAAACAATTAGAAAGAGTCTGTTTTACTTTGTATTGAGGTAATATTATCTACATATTTCACTAGGTAACATAATTTCGCAAGGATGGAGTAAAATTCCAGCTGAGTAAGTTTTTGCACAGTTTTCTAGATACCCATATAGATTTACAGTAATTTGGCACATAATCCCATTACACTAAAAGTTATGTTGTTTTAATGGGCAATTATTGTTATTTCCTTTTTTTTTCCCCCACTCCTTCTTTGGAAGTTTTAGAATTTGAACCAATCTTGGTTCAAAAAACAATTTTTTGAATTGGTTTCAAAAGCTTGGAAAGTGTTGTGTACTTTTAACCCAAACTAAATACATTACAGGCTATACTGTAATGAGAAGGACAGTGTTACTTCCAAATACATTACTCAGAGACTGCTCGAAATTTGAGAATGTTTTACTTAATGAGAGGGTAAAACAGGGAGAATGATTATTTTTTTTAGCACCTGTCTTTGAGAAAGGCAGACCTCAACAGTGATTGTACTGTGGAGGGATATATTTTGAGGAAAAAGGTAACGTATTTAAATAGAAAATGTTAGTTTTATGTGTGTGTAATGATCTGTGGAATTTTCCTAAATTAATTTGAAAATTTAGTTTTTTTAATTATTTGTTTGCTTTTAGTATACAGACAGTGCACTTAAAGTATTAAATTGAATTAATCATTATGGAAGAAGTTCATAGCACTGTATTTTTATAGTGTGGTGTGAAGTTTGATTCTCTATTTAAAAGCACTTAAAGAATGATACAAAAAATGTTGCACATGAGAAGATTTCCAGCTTTACAGTGAGGATTTTTTTGAAATGCTTCACACAGAAAAGAACTCTGATACCACTCAGTTTCAATATACTTGAGACAAATTTAAAAGAGTCATCAACATTACCGTTGTCAAGCACAACTATTTTTTTTTCAAACAAGTCATAGCAGAGCTGTAGTCTGTTGTCTGGGCAGCAAGTTCCACATGTTGAACACCTGTTATGTAAAAGCTTTTAATTTTTCCACAAAATCCCCAGGTTGTTTCACAAAATGTCCCTTAGTTCTGCAAATATGGGATTTAGTACATAACTGAATAATACTTACATAGTTCCCCATGCATTTGGGCAGATACTTTCATGACTTTTTAAACCACGATCATACCGATCAGGCTTATCTTCTCCAAACTGAAGTCCCCATCCTTCCAATTTGTTCTTGCAAAATAGCTGTTCCCCCACATGCCTGTTTTAGTTGCCCTTCTCTGAGCTTCCTCTAACTCCACTACATTTTTCTTGAGATGCAGAAAACAACTTGACACAGTACCTACAGCCCACGGGTTCACCAAGGTTTCATCCACAAGGAGATGCCTCTGACCTGTTATCAATCGTTTTGGTGATTGCTAACATCCTGTATTTTCAGCTGCAAATATGCACTGGGCAAATGATTCAAGCTGGTAGGAGGTGTAGAGCACAACTCTTATGAGGAGCAGCCTGGAGTTTTTCAGCCTGGAGAAAAGGAGGCTTAGGTGAGACCTTACTGCTCTCTACAACTGCCTGAAGGAAGGGTGTAGCCAGGTGGGGGGGTCAGTCTCTTCTCCCAAGTACCAAATGATAGGACAAAAGGAAAAGACCTCAAGTTGCGCCATGGGAGGCCTAGATTCGATATTAAGAAAAATGTCTTCACCACAAGGGTTATCAAGCATTGGAACAGTCTGCTCAGAGAAGTGGCAGAATTGCCGTCCCTGGGGGTGTTTAAAAGATGGGTAGACATGGTGCTTAGAGATGTGGTTTAGTGATGTTTTTTGTCAGTATGAGGTTGATGGTTGGACTCAATGATATGAAAGGTCCCTTCCAACCTACACAATTCTGTGATTTCAAAGAGGTGTCAATGGTGACTCCCAAAACTCCCTCCTGAGTTGTAAGTTTGAGTTATAACGGCATTCTGTTACATATTTAGTGTATCTCTCATTCTGAGTAGAATCATGTTTTCCATGATGAATTGTCCTGTGCTTTCTCACTGAAAAAGAATAGGCACCCATGAGTACTAATTTAGAAACAGCACAGAATAGGAAATGTGTCTTCTGTAGTAGTCTGCATCCTTGGCCTACGCTTCTCAGCCAGCCATTTGGGAGAGTTTAGTGGTACTGGTTTTGCAGAAGGAAAAAAGGCAAAATGACAATAGAAAAGCTTTTATATATGTGTATATGTATATGTATATATCTACATATACGTATACATATAAGTACATATACATATAAACATACATATACATTTTCTTCACATAAAAAGTATTTTTCCAGTTATTACTTCTGCTCCAGGGGACACATCTTCTTTTTATTGACCTTAAATCTTTGACATTATGCTGTAGACTGCTTCAGAGGTCAGCCAGCCCTATTTAAGACACACATCTGGTATGCGTAACTGAAAGACCCTGAAATAGCACATGTTTTGGTTCACAAAGGTAGGTGAGCGGTTAGGATGAAGTAGAAAATTACAGAGGATTTTTAATATTGTTCAAGAGCCTTGGAAGAGTGCAGTGTTCCAGAAACAAAAGCTGGTATTATTAGTATTTCAGATGTATTCAATACAATCCTAATTGAAAAACTGAACAGAAAATAGATAAGGAAGCTTCATCCGCTACAGTAAGAAAACTCACATGACTCACTAAAGAGTTTGCAATTCCGCTTGAACTTTCTCAAAATAACAGTTGTATAGAAAATTGGAGGACTGGGACTTCAGCAATTAACTGCAGTTTATACGTGGTTGATGGCATTTAGAAAACACTATGAGAAAAATCCCAATTTCCGCAAACAGTAATATTTTTCAGAATTGTAGCCAAGGACAAACATGTTTTCACAACTGTGACATGTCAAGACACAGTAACATTTGCTTTACTCCGGAAAAAAAAGGTAGTCTGGCAGCTAGCCAATCTTTGTTTGAAAAATGTTAAAGGACAACATCCAGCATCAGAATCAGCGCATGTGGAAGTCGGAGGGGAGTGGAATAAAGGAGGGGGATATACTCCTAGACTTGTATAGAAATACAAGTCTAGGAGTACAGAAGTGCAGAAGTAAAGACTATGCTGACCTAGTTCTGGGATGGTATTTGATGGTACATAAGAATTGCCTATAGAAATATTTCTGATCAACAAGTAAATAATTCTTTTCCCCAGATTTTGCGGCCAATAATGTCTGAATCTGGGTGTAGATTGTTCTCTTCTCAAAGATTTTTCCACTGTTCTGAACATCATTTCATGCCCTTTACTCCTGGTTGCAGCTCCAATGCCGTATTTCACTTTTCTCTATAGAAAAGTCACAAATAAAGCATTGTACTGGCAGAGAAAAGAATGTAACAGGAATGGTGTTTCTGCATATTCTCCAACATGCATCAACTGCTGAATATAAATTCACTATGTGAATATATACCTTTAGTGTCTTTCATGTTACCTTATTAACAGATCACTTTGTTTGTATTATTGAGCACCAGCTGGTTGTCCGCAAATTCAGAGTCTGTACCCACAAGGAGCAGTGTAGGTAGAAACCATTCTGACACAAATTTTGATGCAGCATGAAGGTATAAATGACATAGTGATGCAGGAATTTTTAGTTGTTATTTTAATTATTTAGTTGTTGTATACTGTGCCTGCTCATTTTTGCATTATCACCTGAAAAGTCTAATATCAGACTCAGGTTTTTCTGTAGCATGTGGCCTAGTGTACTACACTCTATGTGGTGGCTTGACCTTGGCTGGCTGCCAGATGCCCACCTAGTTGCTCTTTCTTTCCTCCTTAACAGGACAAGGGGAGACAAAATAAGATGGAAAAGCTCATAGGTTGAGATAAAGACAGGGTGATTTTACCAGTTACCCTCATGGACAAAACAGACTCAACTTCAGGAATATTAATTTGCTGTTTATTAAAAATAGAATACAACTGTGAGAAACAAAGACAAAAGCTAAAAACACTTTTGTACCAACACCCACTCCTTCCTAGGCTCAACTTCACTCCCAACTCTTAGACCTCCTCCACTGTGAGTGGTGCAGGGGGGATGAGGAATGGGTGTTGCGGCAGTCCGTAACAGCTCCTCTCCCACTCTTTCCTCCTCATGCTGTTCCTCTGCTCTGGTGTGGCAGTCCCTTGCATGGCATATGGTCCTTCATAAAACTGCTCTAGTGTGAGCCCTTTCCATGGGGTGCAGTCTTTCAGGTACAGACTGCTCCAACATGGGCCCCACACAGCCACAGGTCATGGCAGAAATCCCACTCCTGTGGACCCGCCACCAGGATGCAGGTTCCCTCAGGGCATGTCCACCTGCTGTGGTGTGGGGTCCCCCTTGGGCTGCAGGTGGATATCTGCTCCACTGCAGTAATCCATAGACTGCAGGGGAACAACCTGCTGCACCGTTGTCTTCACCCTTCACAGGCTGCAGGGGCACCACTGCTCCAGCGCCTGGAGCGCCTCCTCCTCTCCTTCTCCACCGACCTTGGTGTCCACAGGACTGGCTGTCATGCATTTTTTCCCACTCCTCTCTGTTCTGCAGTGCTTTTTACCCTTTCCTACATAGACTTTCCCTGAGTTTCCCCATCTCAGTTGTGGGGCTCAAGCTGTGCCCTGCAGTGGATCAGTTGGAAGCCCTGCAGCCCCCACTACTAGCACACAAGTACAAGTATGGCACCCCATATGCCATCCCACAGCCCCAGCTCAAGGAGTTGGAGTGGCACACAGAAGGGAAAATTGGTAGACATGATTATCAGGATAATGTACGGCACACACGCTTCTCAATCTTGAAAGGTTTTATTATGATAACTAAGTACCAATTCAAAAAAGAAAAATTATATTTTTTTACTGGCCATGTATTCTTAAAGATAGCAGTTATTATCTGAATAACAGAGGCAAATTGATACCTGCAGGAGCAGTGTTCCCAGAGACAATATACAGCAATTGGTAATGATAATGTAATTCTCTCTGAAAGGAACAGGCTAATTCTGAAAGGAGCTACTGCCTGCTGTGTTTCTTGCCAGGTCAGAAGAGCAAAGCAGACTTAGAAATACAATGAATGAACAGTATATAAAGTAAATAGCAGTAATGGCCTGATTTTTATTTAAGATGATCTTGACAACAAGGTACATAGAGTTGCTATCACAGTTAGTTCCAAGAGGTTGTCCTGCTAATGAGTCAGTGAGTGCATACCCAGAAGAGTACAAGATGAGAATATCCTGCACCAAGTACTAAGTAGAAGCAAGGTGTTTTTCAGGTAATTGTTTCCTTTCAAAAAATAAATGAATAAAGGGAGAGAGAAGCAAAGTTAGGGAACTGCATATAGAGACAGCATGCAATCCAGCGAAGAGTAGGAGAGTGGTAATGCAGGAATGAATTGAAACACCTGAAACGTGGTTCAAGCAAGATGGCTCTTGTCCCGAATATGTAGGAGACATGGCCTATTCCACTGTCACACTGTGCTTCCTTGTGATGACTGCTTGTGGTGCTCACTGACCCAAGATCAACTGCTCTAATCTGAATGTTACAAAAACTGCTGAGGAAACCCAAGAAAAGGCATGCTTCTTTGGAGCCATATTCACTCAGTAATAGTCTTCCATCATATTTCAGTCTTTCTTTACTGTTAGGTTTTCTTTCTAACCATAGGGTTTACTAATCAATTTAATTGAGAGACTAGCATTTCCTGTTGTGGCGAATCAAGATCTTTAATGTGCAGGATGATGCTCATTTATCAGACAGGTGACAGTAGCTGTTAAACTTTTTTTTTTCTTGAGGTCTGGTAATGACTCCTAGTGATCAGAGTTATTATTCATTTTGACACTGCTACAGTGACTAACTATAAAAAAAAGAATGCCTTCCTGTAACACCAGAAAAAGAATGCAGGTGCTATTGAAATGAGTGTGCTGTTTTCACACTTTTTCCTGAACAACCGAAAGCTGCAGAACTGGGAATTTACCCAATATCTGTGCAACATTGGGCAGCTAAATCTATAGATCCAAACCACTAGCTCTCAAATGAGAACATGTGTCTGAAAAAATAAATGTGAACTAAAAGTTTTGACAAAATACCTTAGGAATGGATCCAAAAGAAGAATCTGGACAGGGACCTGGAGCAGAGAGTCCTGATGGATTCTTGTATCCCCTACATGGCTGATAAGCAGCCCATGAACAAACACATTTAGGTTGGGACCTCAAAGGAAGACTCCGGCCATTCAAGAAGCCTGATACTGGAGTCTGCTTCCAGTAGTGGAGGTAAAAATTAGCTTTTGGAGTTTCATGTATTCATTTTCCCCTGCAGTGTAAACAGGGGATTACACTGCACCCCCGACAGCAAGGGGAGCCTACAGTGTCATCCAGTGAGTCATGGTCCTGGGAAATAAATTCCCATCGCTATCTCTGTTTCCTTATATTCAGAATCATACCAAGGAAATAAAGTTATTTTCAGATCAAGCTTTACTGTCTGCTTTTTAAACTATCCAACTGGCATTTTCTGTATGTAGACTTTGTTTTTTCACAGTACAGTTTTAGCCTGAAAACCCCCAGTCAGGTACTTCCATTCTCCAATACCTAGACGTGAGATGTTAGGAAGACAAGCCTGGACCTTTTACTTCGGCTTCTAGCTTTGCAGCCCATACTTATTTAGCAAAACATTTAAAAATCATTTCACTTTTATGTATGTGTGTAGATGCATTAGAGCCAAGTGGAGTCTACAGTTTGCTTTGCAATTTTCACACCGTAGCTGATCCTTCTTATTTTTTAAAGAATAGGCAGAAAAAATGGAATAAGTGAGATTAAGAATACCTGTTGCTGTATCATAAACAATAAAATACTATTTTTATACTGAAGTCTGTCCTGGTTTGATGTAAAACAAACCAATTTTCTGTTCAGTAATTTTACTTTTTTAGCTGGCCTCTTCTATCTAACTAAGGTCTGAAATTAACAGCACATTGTTCAGAAACTGTTTTATCTCATAGTGATGAGACCTGATTACACCAAGGGATGGTCTGCAGAGAGGCCCTTGCTTATACTTATTGCTATAACAACCAAGGGCAGGTAACTTCATTATTTGCCCCGTTGGAGGGTCAGAAGTGGGAAAGCATAGAGGTGTCACACTTGTAGGGAGGAGTGGACAGGGCAGGTGACCCAAAACTGACCAACTGGGGTATTCCATACCATCCGCATCATGCTCAGTATAAAAGCCGAGGGATCAAAGGGTCAGTTCTCTTCCTTCAATGGCCGATGTCTGAGGAGGACCCTGTCTGTCTGCCTTTGATCCTGATCCGAGCACTCCTGA
>VZTM01042317.1:342-61699 GCA_013400555.1 Jacana jacana
GTACTCAACTTCTATCTCCTCCCTTCAAATTTCCTGTCCCTTGTAACAATATACCTTGTCTAAAATCCACTCTGGTCCCATATAGGTCTCCCAAGAGCTTCTGGAGGCTCAGCAGGTTTATAATTTAGGTGTTACACATTCAGGTTAACATGAAGATGTGTATGGCCTTATTTTAGATTCCAGATTTTTTCAGTCTTGGCCAGTTGCTCTGTTTTCTGGCATGGATGCTTTGACCCAGCTGCTAAACCCATCGGTGCCTGTCCTGCTGCCAGTTTCTAGGGCATGGACTCTGGATGGAGGCTGTTGAGTCTTATGGCACTTACAGTAAATTGACCAAGGAAGCAGAACTTCTGAAGCCAGATCATCTGACAGGTGAGGGTTTTTTGGGGTAGGTATGAAGAAAGGATGTTTAGCTTTTGTTATCTAAAGGAAAGGGTCCAATTTTCTGATTTTCCTCAGTTGGTTGATTATTGCAGCTTGCAAATGACAAACCTCAAATAACACAGAGGTTTCTTAAGGATAATTAGAAAAGTTCTTTGGGCAAGTACAACCTCACACCACAATGAACCCAGAGAGAATACATTTTGGTAGTTAACATTTTGGTGTTGGATGCAATCTGTGAAAGCCTTTAACTGTACTATGATATAAAATCATAATGTTAGAACCAATGCAATTGAAACAATGTCTTTGCTTCCTTCTTTTAATGATAACAAGACCTGCCCCAGAAAACTGTACAATTAAGATGTACTCAATTACATCACTACAATTCACGTTTATACTATTTTCATCAGGATTTTCACCTAGTATTTTGAATTTGTTCCTTGGTGTTATCATCAGAATACTTACCAGCCTTTCTGTTAAGATGTTGCTGTTCAGTTGCAGCTCTTTAACAGGTGCTACTTATTGTTGTCTCAGGCTTTGATGTTTAATGTAATTTTCAGTGGGGTTGGTTTGATGAAGTGTCCATTAGTAGTTTTTAGAAATTGTAGCAACTACATAAATTCTGTTTTCATACTGATTAAAGGCTGGAATTCCTTTTTCATTTATGGATCAAATTCTTACAAAAGTTCTCTATCTATCCACTGGCTTTATGCTGGACGCTACTTAGACATTTAAATCTTGTCATAAAAATTGGAGTGTTTTCAAGAGAAGCTGGGACACAAAGGTTCAAGGTTATTTTTATTAAAGAAGGAACTTGCAAGTGTATCACATATAGTAGTAGTCCTGTATTTCCTTCTTTCTAAGTGCAGCATCTAATCATCCTCAAATACAAGGGGCACATAAACAAGGTAAAAAGATACCACAGATCTGTGGATGATTAGTTCTATAATCCAGCCCATGTCATGGTGACAGTCTTGTTGTGATAACACTTTTCACATTCCCAGATCTTCTTTAACGTGTTACAGCTCTTCAGAATGCCTCTAACTTGGGAAATAAGCAAACACCTTCAGTAGTAAATCTGGCCGACACAATACACAAGTATTTAAAAATGGAGAAATTCCAGGTTCCCCAGCCAGGACTTGAACCTGTGACCTGCTGGCCCGGAGGTGTGAAAGCACTCTTTTGAGCCAATGATATCACTTTAAATGTTACAAACTGAAGACATGTCAAATGAATCATTTATTCAGTTCAGTCAGCTTTCAATTTTTCTTGGTAAATGTTCCCGAAAACAGAGAAACGCTTCCAGGTTTCTGTGTGTGTGTGTGTGTGTGTGTGCGTGTGTGTGTGTGCACATCTGTGTGAGGACACGTGTGTACATACCACCTCCACCAACAAATATAAGCTTGTACGGTTCTTCTGACTTAATAAAGATTCCACATGCTTTTGTTTTTTAACCACCCGTGTTCCAATTTATAATGGTAATTTAAAGTCTTCGGGATCAAAGTATGCCCTGTAGTTTCAGTTAAAGCCGGTACTTCTCAATGCATGTTAAATGTCACATTAAAATTATCTTATATGTGGAGGAAGAAAGATGTTACCATCCAACATAATGCTCTTCAGCCTTAACTGCCAGTCATCTAAGTGACATTTGGCATCATGCTATCCAGCAGGAACCTTTATGGCATTTTTTAAAAGAAATTTCTCAAGTTTCTTCATAAACCTAGTTGGGATCTGCACCCTACTGTTGTCACAGGATTGCTGCTCCAAAATCTTGTGGTCCTAGTGATCAAAATTCATCTCATTTCAAGCCTAAATCTGTTCAGACTGAACTTGCTCCTATTTTTTCCTCACATCAGCATTGTTATGTAATTTAAAAGTTTGTGGGAAACCTCCATGATCGTGCTGTAGCAGAGAATCTTACCATTTGCAGCCTTTCTTCTGTGTCTAGGTTTGGCTTTTTTCACGTTCCCTTCTAAGACAGGTTCTCTATTCTGCCCATCTTGGTAGTTCCTCTCTGATCCTTTTCAGATGTATCATGCTTTAAATGTAACAAGCTAGAAATCTTCAGAGGTATTGTACCTACCTGAACTCTACTACGAACAGCTTTCCTTCCTCCTCTCAGGGTTGCCTGCTTGCATGACACGGATGGGCCATTGTCACCACGTGATGAACTCAGAAGAAAAAAGGCACTATTCTGCTCTATCTTTCCACCTGAGGAGCTCAGGTTATAGCAGCAATTCTTGTTCTTGCCCTGTATTTTTTTTTTTACTATTGCATTTCATTCCATTACAATTGTTATTCTAGCAGGTGTAGTAATTCAATGCCTGGGAATATCCTCCTATAAGAATTGTTCTGAGAAAGACATTTCAGAGATTTCCATATCTTATAAATCAAGCTGCTGTCTCTCCTGCCCTGTTTTTCTTTTTCAGTCTCCTTCTGGGGTAAGCATCAGCCAGCAGTTTACTCCAGCCAACATCATCAAAATCAGGGGCTTTTTTTCAGTTACTGTACTTCCAAAGCAAACTCAGACAAGTAAAGATATATAAGAACAGGTTCAGGGACCTTGGAAGTAAATTATAAAAACATAAAACCCAAACAGATGCAAACAACCATACTAATGCTTCAGTGTATGTTCAATGTAGTTTTAATTCCACAGTTCTTGCTGCAAGTAAAACACGTACTACTTTAGCCACAACATTATGGTTAAGAGTAACACAAGCCCAAGTGAAAATCCAGGTATGAGCAGAATAGAATGCTTTACTACATAAAACACATTTGGAGCAAGAAAGTTACATCCAAACTAGGCCTTGGAATAGTTTACATGGAAGAGGAAGTTAGTATGATACCAGATTGTCTGTACCAGGGGCGACATACCTCAGGCACAGCATGACAC
Source organism: Jacana jacana (assembly GCA_013400555.1). Lineage (NCBI taxonomy): Eukaryota > Metazoa > Chordata > Aves > Charadriiformes > Jacanidae > Jacana > Jacana jacana. The sequence goes on from VZTM01042317.1 coordinate 3,617, forward strand.
ATACCTGTGCCGCTTTCACTGGCGTCTCCTCCTGTTCCTAGTTCCCAGAAGTAAGTCTGGGTGTCAGTGACAATGTTTCTGTCTGTATCCATTTAGCTTTTCTAGCCACAACAAGAAGCAGCTTCTACTCAAAACATCTGGGAATGATGTCTAATTTCCAAACATGTAAATGAAATATCGTCTTTCAAAAATATGACTGTCAATCAGCTTGCTTTAACATTCCCTGAAGATTCTTCAGTCCTTATTGGTACTCCATTTCCCTTATCTATCTTAAATTTCTCATCTATACATCTAATACCTGAGCCATAAAGACTCATTCATTGGTAGTGATTCTAAAATACAGCTTCCCAAATCCTTATCAAGCCAATACATCTAATTGCAGGCAGTCTGGTAGAAGAGCACACTGAAAGGTGCATCTGACTGTATCATACCAGCAACAAAAATCCAGAACAAGCAGGTAGCCTGTTGAGTATCGCACGTGCGTGCGCATGAACTGCATCTGTATTTTCATAAATGGTTTTTAATTTGTTGGTCACGTTAAGGAACTCTGCCACCCTTAAAATCCCCTTCTTTTTCCACCAAAGTTCTGAATTGTCAGTCACTGATAGTTCCACCTGAAGGAAAATGGGCCCTTAAATGCCAAAAAATAAAAGCAGCTACAATTTCAAAATCCAGACTCATTATCCAGAAATCATTAATTTCCCCTTAACGAGAAAGATTTCCATTAGTTCTTCAAGGGTTAGGTTGTTTTGTTCTTACTTATTTTAGGAACCACAGTATAAATACAAGGGATTAAGCTGTTAAGTATTTCAGGTTTCATTCCAAGAACTGACAGGTACGTTTCCTTACCTGACTCTTTCATAGGACACAGTGCGCACTGCATGCCCCAGGCTTCACCGTACAGGCAACAGCACTCAGTATACGTAGTCTGCTTTCCAACCAGAGGTCGGCTACAAACAAAATCATCACTTAGATGCTGCCAGCAAAGATCCTGGTAGACCTCAGTTTCTTCAGTTTGTTCTGATGGAGAAGACAGTATTAGATCATCATTGCAGCACTGTTATTTAAAAAAAAGATACTCACATAATGCAGAATTTTCTAAACTTAGATTAGAAAAATAACCTAGTTTTACAGACTTGGCTTAATATAAATTTAAGCTTAGAAGTCATGAACATTTTTAAGGGTCATGAAGTGGCTCATCCCTTGAGCACTCAGCTCTGCAAAAATCTTAGAAGGTTCTGATTTGGTGATTTGGCACTATTAGGCCAATTGGAAAACACATTGGGTTGGACACTCAAGAAATAAAACTTCTTAAATCAGTAGTCATTCCTGAATGCTTAACACTGATTCAGCTCTGCTCTCAGGGAAATTAACAGAGCTTGACAAAATCCAGTGCAAGGACAGAGGTGAATATTTGGGGAGCTCCATCCATGAAATGAATCTTGGAAAGTTGTTATTCTGCTTTTCTTATATTGCCATCAATGGCATCAACTGCCATCTGAAAGAACTTCTACAGCTAGGGCAGAGCTGAACAGAGATTTTACATGGGCTCAACGGGAGACTGGACAAATACTTGGAAGAGAGTCCCATTAACTAACAGACAAACTGCATCAGGCTAAGGAAACCCCCTGAGCTGAATATAGCTGGAGGCTGAGAGAGTGCTGGGGAGGGTGAGGAGAAGTATTGTTTGTCTGCTCTCTGGTCCCTAGTCATCCACTTACAGCTATTGTTACAGACAGAATACTGCTGTGAACTACTGTCACATTCTTATGAACATTAACAAAACCATGTATTTTTGTAAAAGCTGGAATATTTCAGAGGCGTACTACTTCTGACAAGGATCTCAGGAGGAAAAATTCCTAGTCCTAGCAATTTCTGATCACTGCTGATTGGAGGGAGAGGAACTGTAAAACTTAATCTTCCACTTGGAATATAAAAATCTTGGCACAATTGTTTTGTAAAGACATCTGCAAGGTTTTGATTTTGTTCCAACATTGAGTGAAAAGTGTTGTCACAAACCAAGGTTCAGCTTTGTCTGTGTGTATCGGTGCGTGGGTGAGTATAGAATTGAAAGCTAGCTCAACAGTAAAATGGTGAGTTCTGAAAGTGCAAAGGTGATCAGAATTGAGATCCCTATTCTACTAAGAAGTTGCCAGAACACAATGAAGAGCAGCAGAGGGTCTCTGCAACCAACTCCAAGTTTTGCTGTCAGCAAAGGAACCAGCCAGCCTCCTCCTCTGCGTTAGGGAGGACATTACCAGTAGTGATACAAGGCCTGGGCACTTTGTGCTGGGTGAGAAGATCATTGCTGTATCAGCCCCAATGTTGCATGATGGAAGACCCTATGGGCCCTTGCATTCTCTTCATATCATAGATGAACCCAAAGGACAATCCTGGTCTTGGTTTGTTTAACTGAAGACTGAACAGCAGAAGCGCTGTGGCTCTTTCACAGTTTCAGGCAAGAAGATGACCACATTACTCCTCAAAAGTACCAGCCAGAATTTGGAGTGACTGAAGCAGGCATTCAAGGCTGTAGTCACATTTCCTTTCACAGAAGCATCTTAGAAACATTCACTGCAAGTTGCAGGGATCAGAGGTCTGGATTTGTGGCTAGACAGTGCCAATAATAATCAAACCCATTGTAACATGGACAAAGCTGTTCAGACTGCCTGGATTTCTGGGACCTTGCTAAGAATCTCAGAATATCCAACATTTCTTCTGAAATCCGTGTCTACTAAAATGAAAAGAACATGCAAAACCCTTACTTTTAATAGTGCTGCTGCAGCCCAAAACTTGATAATGTAAGCTCGATATACCATCAATATTAATAAATTGAAAGCACAGATACAATTTCAGCTATTTCTTCCTATATCATGTTATTCCTCGCTGTGTTAGCAGCAGTCAGTCACTCCAAACCGAATCTCCAGAGTTAGCCCACAGCCAAACTCCAGCCTTAGTGAGACAGCGAGCAGGCTGTGTCTCATTACCTGTGAGGCTGGACAAGGCAGATGCTGTGCTGGTGAATAGGGTGGGGGCTGAAGGCTCCCCCAGCCCAAGCCTAATCTCATTAATACTTCCAGCAACCTCCTGTCTGCATTGGCAAAGTGGAGCCCTGTGGAGTCCTAAATCACAATGCCTTTCTGAGTCAACGGATGATGGTCCAAGCACTGCCTTCCAAAATTCTCCAAAAAGCAGGCTCATCTGACCATGACCAAGTCTAAGCTTACTGGGCTCTGTAGCCACGTCAGCACCACCTTGTAGGGGTGTAGTCACTTCAGTAATATGTATAATGGATCATACCACTTGAATCTGCTGGTCTGATGCATCGCTTTTCTGTTGTGTCCAGAACCATTGGGTGTGTACAGAAACAGTTGTAAGATCCTTCTGTGTTAATGCACTGGCCATCAATACAGCTGTTTGGGTCCTGACATTCATCCGTGTCTTTAAAATGGAAGGAAATGTATCAAGGAGAGCCAGCACAAAGTAGTTGCATTGTGTTAATCCATGTTTATGTTTTCCTATATTAGGAGCAGATTTCGCTGCATGCCTTCTGTTAATTACCACAAATACCAATTGCTGGCAGCAAAGTCCTGCCTGTGCCCATGGAGAAGGACAGGATCAGCAGGATGCTGACCTCTAATCCTCAAGTACTAGAGAGGATCTGGATGAGGAGGTTTGCTGGGAGGGTTGGAGTGCCAGGCATGCCCTGCATCCAGCAGAGCTGCAGCTGCTTCCCACGTTCCTATCCCCTTAGGAAAGTACCAGCAGGCATTAGAGGTGGGCATACTCTCTGAGACTCTTCATGAGCTGGTCAGGAGAAGGGATCACCTTATCTAGCCACAGTAGTTCCATGCTTTAGTTTGTCTTGGAGAGGAAAAGCAGAAATTTAGCTCAAAGGGAAGAGCAGTCCATTTTACTTCAAGTGAATTACATTAAAACAGCAACCCACCCCCCTCTTTTTAAAGAACGTCCATAGAATTCCAGGTGAAAGGCTCTCTTATTATGGTTGCAAAAATAACTTCCTTTCATTATGCTATTCTGCACATTACACATGGTTTTCTGCTTACAAAGCAAAAGCCAGTGACAGTTAGGAGTAATTTTCAGTTGAATACCAGAACGAAAGGAGTACAGGGTTGTGCAGACTAAAATTGGGTTATCAATGACCTGAACTAAAACTTCACATTGCATATTAACTCCTTGTGGAAAATACCTGTCCTTAAAAATAATAATCTGTGGTAATCTGATTTATTGTAGTAAATCCAGCACACTTACCAAAGGAAAGGTGAGCTTCAGCAGCCAGGCTTTCACTGCTCACCCCGTGTACAAAGGACAGAAGGCTAAATTGTACCTTGGTGGAGCGAAGCAGCAGCGTGCATATGAGGGAACCACCTCCCACCCCTTCGTGCTGCCTGCATAAAGGTTGGCAGGAGCTCAAGGCTGTGCACTCAAAGGAGCACAAGGGGCTGTGTTGGAGATGCAAACTCCTGGGAGCAATCAGCTGACAAAGGAAGCAAATAAAGCAAATCATGCTCTACACGCCATCACCGTGTCAGCCAGAATTGCTGCCCAGCCAAGCAGAAGGGAAGGGAAATGACCCAATGCCTCTTAAAAAGCTGCTACAAGAGTTCGAAGACCCAGTGTTTCTCCCCTTGCTGGGAGTACTGCAGTTCTGATGGGAATCCTGCTGCATGACTCTGCTTGGTTTGTCCATCTGCATACCATTATAGTGACAAGACCACTTTAAATAAACTTACCAAAGCACTGGAGCTTAACAGGGTCATAGTATGTGCCTTGTTTGCAGTAGCACTCGTAACCTGGCTGCGTATTCAGACAGAAACCATTTTTACAGATTTCTTGTCCAAAGAGTTGGCATTCATCAGCATCTGGGGAGAAAACATTAAAGCCTATGTTACCATAGTTATTATGAGGCCTTGCAGAGGAGCAAGACAGAATAAAGCCTATACACCTCTGTGTTCAATCAAACAGGGACCTGTGAGCACAGATATCCACAGGAAAAAACAAACCAAAACAAAAAGCCCAAACCAGGCATAGAAGAGCCTACAGTGTGCTCCTGAGCAGAAGGAGGGAGAGATGACTGGTGGACCATGACTTTCCCTTGTCAGATTAAGACCTGAAGCACACAGAGACTGGAACAACCTGCAGCTCCCTTTTATTTCCTTTGGTACCGCGTTGCTCATAGCTCCAAGAAAAACATATGAATGATATGGCCTCTATTTTCCACCATAAGTTGCTTTACCCAAGCGATTACCACCACAGATGTAATTTAATCACACCAGCTAATTGCAAAACTAAGCAGTTATGTTTATGGATAGACTTTGTGACTGCTCTCCTCATTCCACACAGTTTGGTGACTCTGCTGTGCGTGGCAGGGAATCTTCAGATCTGCACTGCTTGTGGCTTCATTTTTCCAAGCTGTACGTACAACTTCTGTGGAGACTTCCCACCAGGTAGGAACGATCGTTTCTGTTGCTAAATATAGGGCTGCAACTACTACAGACCTAGTGACAGCAGACAAAGAGAATTTACCACCCTTTCAAACGAGGCTAAACATTTTCAGGGAGGTTTCATGGAAAATATATGCCAGCTCACACATAGCCTTTCATAGTTGAACAAATTTTTCCCCAGTCATGTATTTTTGTTTTTGTTGCCGTTGGAATTCCATTCACTTCCTTTTTTCCAACCTACTTTTCATTTGCTAGACCTACCTAGAATAGTCTGTTAAAGATAGGTTGGAATTGAAAATGGCAATAAAAAGCACCGTGTGAATTAGGTGATTCTCCTCTCAATACCAATTGTCTTAATCCACTGTCCTCTATTGGTTTACCCCTCATTTATTCTGGGGCAGCACAGGTTTTAGCCTAAAGCTGTCATTTCCAGCTGCACAGCAGTTTTAAAGGCGAGTTAGTCAAATGCTTACTTTTTCCAAAAGAACTGAAAGTGCTATTTATTTTTACTGCCACTCTCCCAGCTGCTAAGTGGCTGCAAAATTTTTGACTCTTTAGAAGCAAGAAAAATGCAAAGATTCATAAGAAATGTCATGTCCATGCCTGTTTTTTTCCTGTGGAACGTGGATTTGTGTCTGGGGAAAAATGTGAAAGCCTGAGAGTCAAGGAAGCAACCTGAGTATATTTACTTCTGACAGAGAAGGCCAGTCAGGAAAATAGGAGTTGCTCCTACCAGCAGAACCTTAGATCAGTAATTTAGCTCTCAACCATGTGATACCATGCCTCTATTAAGATCTTTTATGTGACAGGAACAGGCATGGTACTTTCTACATCTGGTTCTTGATTTGTAAAAGAAGAATTCCAGTAAGAAAAAAAAATAGATAAAAGGCGAGCTTTTCTAACGATTCTGTAGCTGCTGCGTAGCCCAAAGGTAATATGCCAACTTCATTTTAAGTAACACAAATGCAGTGTATTTATGCCAAGGAAAATTAATCCCACAAATTATTAAAATTGATGACCGCTTCTCAAACTTGAAAAGGAATTTCGCTGATCTCACTTTTCCATCTCAGTGATGCCAACTCCCTCCCACCCACAAACTCCTTCTGTCGCTCACATTTCTGTACAACCTTTTGTTCAATAATTACCTTCATGAAGTTCTGTAATGAAAGTATCATTTCTGAACTTCTCTTCAGTTTTTATATTCCTTCTCACTTGTAGGTCTAATGTTTAATAGAACTTTTCTTCTCTCTCCCAATTCCCCATACATTTATTTAGAAATTTAAGGTGGCTTTGTATTTCATATGTAAATGAGGCTTTGAGGTTTGTGGTCTCAGCACCTTCTCTCTCAGTGTATAGCACTCGCTATAAATCAAACCAGCATATTACAGAAACTGTATAAATGACATTCTTAACAATCTGTCAAATGATGACTTTCAGTAATGTTTCATATCACAAACTGTTTTTGTCACCTAATAACATTTGAATTAGTGTGTTTACATTGCTGGCTCACATTTCTAGTCAATCAACTACCAGAATTTCTGAAATAATTAAACTTAATACAAGTCAGTACTGACCTTTGTAATTCTGAGCAAGAAGCCCGTAAGGTGATTCTCCAGAGGGAATGAAGCCTTTTCCTTCAGGACACAAATCAGTAAATTCAGCTAGGAGAGAGAGAAAGCAAAAAATTCTGTGGTTAAGAAAAAGTTACTCACACAGGTATGTGTTACAGATGTGTTTCAGGGCATTCTGCAAAATCTGAGGCCATGTTTTGCCTTAGTCACATCTGTCAGGCAACCAGGCACAGCTCTGGCTAAATGGGGGATGCTAACGCTACAGCCCAACTTTCCCCTGCTCTCAGTTTGCAGACCTAACTTTAAAGAAAAACTATCTAGGGTACCCACAGCATCACAGAGCTCCCTGCAAACTAATTTCTCTTGCTCCTTGGCAGGAAAATGTAGTCCTTACTGGGTTTCATGGTGCACTGCAGTTGTAACAATACAAGTAGCCAAATTATCTTAATTAAAGCTAGCATGGGCCTCTCTGAGCTATACTGCAAGCTGCAATCTAGACATACCCCAACTGAGATACAACCCCCTGCCCACATTCTTCAGGCCTTATACAGGAAAAACAGTAATTGACTGCAACAGGAGAACATGGTGTGGATTACAAAGGGAAATTATTTAAAGTGTCTTGGAGGCTATACAGAATCAAATAAACCTATCCAAGCAGAGCCACTCTTTTTGTAATGCATTTCACTTCAGCTTCACTGATTCTAAAATATAGTTAAAACAGGAATTAAACATGATGATACATTTGTGTGAAAAGTAATCTTCAGTGTTTAATCTCAAAAAGTTTACACATGTTCTCTCTTGCATGATTTTTTCCAGCTGGATTCTGAATTTCAGCCATCACTGTTTATGTTTCAAGTACTGGTCTCAATATTTGTGACAAATATCTTATGGCTGTGTTTTTCTAATTTAATATTTAGAGGTTAAACAATGGTCTGCAGACAACATGATTAACTGAATTGTTCAGTAAGTAGCAACATGTAAAACTCATGTCATAATATGTATCAGTAATTCAGAGTGCTGTAGAAACAACGTGGCAAAGAATAGCTGCAGACTCAAACCCACTCTAACACTTACTTGTGTTTTCCAGCTTGTGGGAAAAATCTAACATCTTACCATAGCATCTGGGAAAAGTGTCTGTGGGAATCCATCTTTGTTTAAAATCAGCTGGAGATAATGCTGTTCAGTAACAGGCTGGTTTTATCCCTAGAGTAACTGCAGTGCAGCCAATGGGTTTGCACCAGGTATGTATTATCCCTGTTAACTTTTCCCCATGGAAGTCTTCCATGGATAAGTCCTGACCAAATACTATGGAATATGGGATATAAAGCACACTACTGTTAACATAAGCACAACGCTTCAAGAGTTTGCAAAGGGACAGAAGGTCTCCTCTTACCAGTTCCAAAGACAGGGCATGGGAAGATTTCACAGTTGTCCCCCCAGCCAGCGCCCAAGGTGCAGCAGCATTCTTGTTTGGTTACATTGGACGTAAGCACATTGTCACAGAAATTAGCATCGTTCAGGTTGTAGTAGCACTCCTTCTTTCCGTCCTCATGTTGATCAGCCTCTATGGGTGATTCTAGAGGAGAAAAGGAAACATAAATTGTCTAATATGACACATGAAATGAATCAGTTGTACAGGAGGCTCAAAAGAGCCACAGTCCCTCAATTTCACTAGAGTGAAGAGCAGCACTGTCAGGCAGGAAAGAAAAAGGGTTAGCTCCTTTTGTTTGCAGGAAGAGTGATGGGAGTTTCTATTCTTCCTTTGACTTTTTCCTACCTGTTCTCCAACTTGGCCACAAAGGGATTCTTCACTTTTGCGCTTCTCTGATCTTTAAGCAATGTTGTAGTGCTTGGCTATCTCACTCCCATGCCCAGCCACGGACATTTTGCTTTTCACCCATGAATCTGGAAGCTCTTCACAGAGGTGAGCAAACGTCACAACTTCCTTTTACTGATAAAGCAGCTAAGCAATACATGTAAAAGGCCTGATTTTTCAAAAGAATTAACATTTCCAGCCTCTTTTAATTTCACTTGTTCCACACTTGAAAACAAGGCCCTTTATGATTTTTGCAGAAGTAACTGTCTGACTCCATAGTAAACAGAGGAATATAATGCTGATGTCAAGTTAACTGACTGTGTGCTTTAATTTAAAATAGGCTTAACTTTGAAATAGGCATCCAGCCAAAAAGCTGGATTTTCTGCCTCTAGCAGTTGAGTGAGTCCTCTCACAATATTTATGAGGACTGGAGGAAAACAGTCTCTCCCGTAGATCCAATAAAACCCCCTATTAATAGTTGAAGATCTTTCTAAAGCAAGGCACTCCACAGTACACCAAGTGAGCTTGAAAAGACATACCTAGTTAAAGCTTCTGTGTTTGCAGAACTCTGTCCATCTAACCTACCACTTCCCCAAAAATTCTCATCAAGAGCTCAGAAGTGGGAATTATTACATGAAATTGTTATTCACACTTGATCAGCATGAAAAACTTTTCACAAGCCATCCATACGGTAACCAAGTTCTCAAATTAAAAATGCTCTTATTTATTAATCAAAATAAAAACTTTGTTCAGGAATTTAAGATAGTTAAATTATGAGATGAGTATTGTATTTCCTTTTCATCTTGGGAAATTCTTTATGCTTAGCACCCTACAAATATTTAATTCACAAAACCCTACTTAAATTGTTGCACATGGGCTGATTTTCTGTTGTTTGAGATGACATTCATTTCTACTCCGACCCTTGCACAATATGCCAAGCATGACCATTTCTTAAGTAGTGAGTGTATCCAGGCAGGAATCAAACTCTTGGTTTGTACCCGAGTGACAGCAGCATGCTAGGAGATCAGTAAGCCCCCAGGAGCTGTGAGGTATAAACTACCTTTGCTTGCCTTGCAATTCTTTTCAAGAACATGCTCGAGGCTGGCCCACTTACAGCTATTGGTGGACCTGTGAGAGCCAAGGTGACCATCTTGGACATCCCCCCATCTTAACTGTCCACTTCACCTTCTGGTTGCCTCTTGGAGGTCAAGCTCAGCCTCTTTATGTGTTACAGGATGGATTTTCTTCGAGTCCCATCCACTTAAAATATAATGGCTGTGAGGTGGGAGCTTGAAGATAGTGATTGTCCAACAGATGCTGAAGGAATGAAATGAACTCCAGCTCTTGCTGCCCTCTCAAGCCTGTTATCCCTGCCCACCCATGTGCCCCCCCAGACAGGTGGGGCAAGACAACTCTACTGAGCATGCAAACACTAGAGCTGGTTTGAGAAAAGCAGGTTTAAAACCGCCAGTATGGATAGCTCTTATTGCGCTTTAATGGTACGAACGTGTGTAATAGTTCTTTTGGCTTCTCATTCCAAACAATTGGATTTATTTCTGTTTTCCCCAGAAAAGTGACTATTTCTGTTTTGGGAGGCTGAGGGGCTGGCAGACACCTCCATTCAAATTTAGCACAATGTTGCCACCTACAAGGCAAGCTTTCCTTTGCTGTTTTGCCAGTAGAAAGGAACCACCCAGCTGTGCTTGCTTCCCCTTTGTTAGTTTAGCGGGTGGTTTCCCCTCACAGACAATGACAGTTTTCCACACTGTGCTGGGTTTCATGAAGTGCGGTGGGGTTGCGGCACCAGCCGCTAGCCAATAGGAACTACGTGAAGACTATCCTGTGTCACTGAAACGCAACTGAACTAGATCTTGTTATTCCAAGGTGAGAGAGCAGGACTTCAGCCACCAAATTATACATTTGCCTTGGCCATTTGCCACCTGTCTAACAGAATCAAGGCCAAATCTTCAACAGGGGAAAAAGCATGGCAGTTTTCATGCTGTTTGCCAGAGAAAGAACACCAGAAGCTGCCCTGGGAGAAAGAGGAGACAATCTCATCATGTGGTTGTTTACTCCCATTTTACATGGGATGTGTTGGTGTCTCCTCTCACTATCTGTTCAGCAGCTTCAAGGGCTGTTGTTTACACAGCTGTGAGCGAGGGTTAGTCAAGCAGGCACCAGGCCTCATGAATGTTTGGAAAGCAAATGAGACACAAACCTTTTTTCTTTTTTAACCAAGACCAGTCTGTTTCTACAAGTTTGTAATTTCTCTTTCATATGTTATTAACTATTTCGTAAACAGGTTGTGTTTGAAATTGGTTTCACTAGGCATCTTGACAAAATGTGATAGAAAATACATGCTTTTTTCATATCAGGATTGTTGTTGTTACAAAATGTAAAATGTCTCTCTACCTAAAGCACTCCGGTAAAGCAACATGGTTCTGTCAGGTGATCAACAGGACTGTTCTGTTAACAGTCTGTGAGCCATTCTGCCTGGTTGCTGTTACATCGAACTCTGAAGTATTTGTTAGAAATAAATGTATAGACCTCAGTGTGACCTTGATCCAGCAACATGCTTCAACATCTTTGATACAAAAATGTGCTGTAGTGTTACAGGATTCAGTGGATAATCACAGTACTAGTGTGTGCTTAGACTTCAGCATCCACTTAAATATTTGCTTAAATGACTTGGTAACATCTGAGATCTGAAAAAAAAACAACCCAAAATGGAGTTGAGAATGTAAATACTGCAGCCCTGTATTGCTGCCTCTTACTCACAGGTGGGATCAGTAAGGTGGTTGCTGAGCTGAAAAATCATCACTACAAGTTTGTAACTTCTAAAACCTCAGCAAAGACCCTGCTGACTGTGAGTGAACAGCTCGAGTGACATACACTTTCAGAACCTGATTTTCAAAAAGACAGTAAAAATATATTGGTGTGTGCCTGCCATCAGGGTGTGCTTGTTTAGATTTCTCAGTTGGCTCCACACGTGGCCAGCTACAGTACCTAATGTATGTGCAGTGTATATGCATATATGTGTATATGTACAATTCAGGGATTAGTGCAGGATGACTGAAATTCAGAGTAATTGCCTTAGAAAACATGGAATCACAGCATTATATGGGGTTGCAAGAGGGACCTCTAGAGATCGTCTAGTCAAACCCCTAGCTTTTGCAGGTCCACCTAGAGCAGGTTGTACAAGAACTTGTCCAAGCAAGTTTTGAACGTCTCCAGAGATAGAGACTCCACTACCTCTCTGGGCAGCCTGTTCCAGTGCTCTGCCACCCTCAAAGTAAAGAAGTTTCTCCTCATGTTTACATGGAACTTCTTATGCTCAAATTTGTGCCGTTGCCTCTTGTCCTGTCACTGGGCACCACTGAAAAAAGACTGGCTCCTTCCTCTTGACACCCATCCTTTAAAGTTCCCTCCCCTCAGCATTCTCTTCTCCAGACTAAAAAGACCCAAGTCCCTCAGCCTTTCAAAAAGGCGCAAGGACTTGCCATATTGCCATTAAAAGATAATACAAATATGAAGAGTTTCCTTTAAAGGCTTAATGTTTAGAAAACCCTTAAAGTGTAGGAAATGTAGAATTTGTTCTCAGGCACCAAAACTCCAGCCTTGAGAAAGCTGTGGCGTCAGACTCATAAACTGTCCCTTGGCAGTCCCAGATTTTTTGTGGTAGCAGTTAGTTATATTGGGAGGAGGCCTGATTTTGTTTTAGCATGAATCAGTCTAGCAGGGACTCCTGTTTCACAGAATCATACAATGGTTTGGGCTGGAAGGGACCTTTAAAGGTCTAGTCCACACCCCTGCAACAAGCAGGGACATCTTCAACAACATAAGGTTGCTCAGAGCCTTGTCCAGCCTGACCTTGGACAAGTTTGGCCACCAAAACTGATTTTTTACTTGTAAAACCTAGTAAATATTGTTAAATATCTTGCCATAAATAACCAATCATATTGTGTGTAACCAGGTGAAAGAAATGTCTAAATTAGTTGTAGGTACCTGAGTGGGCCCTGGCACCTTAGTGGAGCTCCCTCACTGGAATTTTGTCCCTCCCCATGGCAGGGGCGTTGGAACTCAATGATCTTTAAGGTCCCTTCCAACTCTAATTGTTCTATTCTACAATTCTAATGTTTTTCATTGGCTGAGCTGTAACTCAGAACTCTGATGGCACTGACCTTTGTGTGTGTAGGCCAGGTTCCTGCTGATACGCTTATGTTTACACACGTACTTTGGTTTGCAATTGTCATTTGAAAGCGTACCTATTCTAATCCTCAAATATACGCTGTCCTTTATAGCTTCTGGGCTCAACGCAATGAGAATATATTAGTAATACATAAGCATATATTAGTAATTTATATGTGTATTATAGCATGCATTATTCTTATGCAGAAACAAAAGCATGTTAGTAAGGATTATTACTCAAACTGCATTCAGCTTGGTGCTTGACAGAAGTTAGTCATAATGGGCTTTAATATGGCATAAATAACAAGATATATAATCCTGTTAAAAGAATAAAGGAGAAGACTTTAACCCAGACCAGGCATTTGCTGCTCTCTTAGGTACAAAGATGTATAACAGCAAAGTTTTATTTGATACAAAAGGGAGTTCTTTCCTCCTTTCTCCTGAAGTGTTTGCTATGTTTTGCAAATGACAGGGCAGAGAGGAGGGGAAGATGACAATCAAGCCTTGAACAATTACGGGTTTTTTAGGTTCTGTTACTAGAACGCGACAATATGTGTTAGAATTCCTGCTGCATACACCGAGAGGGCAGCTTCAGGACATGTGCAGCAACAGATTAATTGCCACCAGCTGAAACCTGAATAGAAGGAAGTCTTGAGAAGCCTAATGGGAAGTAAAGTCTGAGAACGCAGCATTGCACGAAGGTAACGGCCTTGAACCATGTGCAAAAAAGTTCCCAAAGTAAAGCAACATTCAAACAATTTTCACCTATTTCCACTTGGTAAGAGGTGGATGAACATTTCTTTATGCACAAAAATACAAAATGAGAAATAAGCAGAAGCCGAGCAAGCCCCACTGAACTAGAGATATCTGCAGCAGGATAATGCAGATTAGATTCTTCCTTTCTGAAAATAGGCATGATGCAAGCTCATGCTGACAGATGACGGCCACATGTGCCATGGGAGCTCTCAAAGCACCCTGCCTGACGTGTTTATGGGGCTTGTCAAAGCCAGAGGATGCATGGCTTAGTCCATGGCTCTGTGCAGGGAGACAGCATGCTATTCCTATACGCTCCTGCTGCAGCTGCTCTAGAGGAAGGGCTGAAGTTCTCATTGTTGGGCAAAGCAACGTGGCTGTTTCTGCTCCTCCTGCAGTGAATACGTGAGCCTTATGGCACTTACAAATGGGGAGGAAAAGTCTGGTTTTGTTCCCTCTTTAGTTGACAGCTGCAAAAGGGCCACCCATTGTTTCCTGAACAGAACAGAAACAAGAAAGTGAGCAGATGTAAAAGAATCAAGTGTGGATTGTCAGCTCCTGAAATGGTAACTATCCAGAGGTACATGGGGCAGTGTCACCATTTGGCTGGTCCATCTGAGGTTTTGAGAAACAGAAGCCAACTGGTAACAGGGAAGAAACCAAAGCAGCAAGGCTGCAGGATGCACAGGAAAGTGAGCCCTTTTTAAAGGAGAATAACAGTACTTTCTTCCTTTTACTTTGGAAAAGTAAGAGAATAAACAGTAAACTCTGTTTCTAGTACTGCCATTTTTTTAATTTTATTTCAGGAGCAGATGATGTAAAGAACATTTTACTGGGTCCTAATTTGTATGTCTTCTGGTCTCCTATGTGAGGTCGTCTTCCTTGAAGACCTTATCAGAGAAGAGACAAAGGTGGAGCCTCATCTGTTGAGAGTACAATCAGCCACAGTGGGTTTTGCATCCCCTCCCTCCTCACAGTAATGTCTGGGTGTGTCCTTGGACTTGTTGTCTTTCTACATGGGGCTCAGGTTCTCTGCTAATTTCTTTAGCTTTGGTTTTGTTTCAAAAAATAGCTGAATTCTCCCATGTACTACCTCCTCACAGTGCCAAAACACAGATGGCACTCACATCTGCACATCTTGATACTATAATTGAAAACCTCCTCTTCCATAAATTCCTGGAATAATTTTAAGTGCGGCTCATTCAGTTATCATCAGTGGGTATATTTAAGCTAATCTGTTTCACAGTGGAATGATACTGCAGGTTTGTGTGTGTGTACATTAAAAAGAACACAGCCAGCAGGCTGAGGGAGGTCATCCTCCCCCTCTACTGTGCCCTGGTGAGGCCGCATCTGGAGTACTGTGTTCAGTTCTGGACCCCCCAGTTCAAGGACAAGGAACTGCTGGAAAGAGTCCTCAGTGGAGGGCTATGATGATGATCAAGGGATCTTAGAAGGAAAGGCTAGAGACCTGTGTCTGTTTAGCCCGGAGAAGATGGAGAGGGGACCTCGTCAGTGCTTATAAATATGGGGTCAGGCTCTTCTCAGGGATGCCTGGTGACAGGACAAGGGGCAAAGGACACAAGCCGGAGCACAGGAAGTTCAGTCTGAACTTCTTTACAGTGAGGGTGTCAGGGCACTGGCACAGGCTGTCCACAGAGGGTGTGGAGCCTCCTTCTCTGGAGATATTCAAAACCCGCCTGATGTGTTCCTGTCCAGCCTGCTGTAGGTGACCCATTTAGAAGGTGCTTCTGCTGCGTTTTCACTGGCAATGATTCACTGACAACGTATTCCATCCTAGAAACGCCTCTTCCCAGGCACACGCTTCAAGACGACCAAGTTTCCAATCTTTCTGTTACGGTTAGAGCAACACCAGCATTTAAAGCAGCTTTACCTTTGCACTAGTTACATATGCCGCCACAATCCACTGACGTTTTACCTGGAGAGGTACGGAAGCGACACTGCCCGGTCATGGGATCATACTCCTGGTTTTCGTCAGAGCACAGGCACAGGAAAGAACCATCGACGTTTTCACAGAGGGCTTCGCCACATACTCCACTCAGCATTTCACATTCGTTCACATCTAGGGAAAAAAGCCAAAATATAAATCATTTCAGACCCATTACTGACAGTTTGTTCTTTTATCTCCTGTATCTGTGCCAATACTGTCTGCCGGATTACAGATGGGATCTCTGGGGAAGGATTAAAAACTCACTAGTACCTAAGTGGATTCATAAACAAGTGCTCAGTCCTTTGAAATAAAGGCCTCTAAAGCCACAGCACAGCTTATAGACTTGGTGCTGATTAGGTGCTGCTTGTAGACTGGAATACCAGCTTTGGGGTTTTTTTCTTCACCTTTTTTTTTTGGGTTCTTTCTTATTTTTAAATACTTGCCTTTCTTTGTACACTTCTCGTGGGGTTTAAGTTTCAGACTGATTTAATTTATTTTCTTAAACACCTACTTTCTTTTTATTATCAAACTTCCACTGAATTTGAGGAGCAAAATGAATAGGTTGCTACAATTCAGGCTGCACTATCAAAAGAGAATTCTCTTTTCTCCTCAAAATCCCCTTTTCCTTATGAACATCCACCGAGCAGTGAATTCTCCAGCCCCACTGCCACCACACGCCTTTATTATGCACGGCCTCACAGGCTGCTCTGGAACCCACAAGGGTCATGCCCAGGTCACCCAGGCAGCCCCTGCTGAACCGTGCAGATTTCTTCTCCCTCAAAAACCACACGTAGTTTTACACTTGGTTTCCATACACCTGCTAACTAGTCTGCCCTGAAATGCCCTTTTGTTTGGTGAGAGAGTTGTCTGCTGTTTAAACAAGGCTTACCAAATAGTGTCAGAATCATTTCATTTCACTGTCTTTCCAGTTGCTGAGGTTTACATTTGAAAGTCTACTTTGTCTACTAATGACAGAACCTGAAAATTCTAATTTGTGTATCACAATTCAGAAATGTCTATAATTGAGTGTGGTCTGAAGTATAACTTGTAAGGCAGCATTTTATCCTTTTTTCTTCTTATCCAGCAAGAATGGAAATCTAGTCACATGACTGAACATGGATTTTTGTGTATTTATATATTAAAATGCATTTTAACTTACGGTTTGCTGAGCACTTAAAACATACTTAAATTTTTCTTCATCTTTTTTGCTGGATTCCCATCGTAAGGAATAAGTCTGTGAGGAACTACAGACTTACTTTTAGCTAGAATTGTTTTGGTGGATAACCAACATCAAAATTCGTAGGAGTATTTTATATTATATAGTGAATACAAGAACAAAAAAGGCCATTATTTTATGGTGGAGAATCACTGCACTGGTAAAAATTAAACTTGGTTTCCCACCAGCTTGCTTGCTTTTTTTCTCCTTTCTTTTCTCCATTTGTTTTTGTCTGTAAGAAGCGACTGTATGCAAAAATACACACTGGTGACTGCTGTGCTGCAAACTAAGAGCCAAAGGGCATTCAGAGTTTTGTACTAAACTATTTAATATGTTAGAAAACACATACAAACACTTCTGTAAAACTTCTAGCTCCTCCTCTCTGTTTGGTATTTCATTTAGGTCTCTGCTCCTGGTAAATGTGTTTCATCCTGAGCCTGGCTTGAAGAAATTACTTAATGAATACCGTTCCTCGATCTGGTATTAATTTTAGATTAGAAACTTGTGCTGCTTCAGATGGTTCTTGGGTCCAACCATCACTATTAACAACAGGCCTGGAAACCTACTACTCACAAGAGAAATGTGCAGAATTTACACACTTACAAAACTTTCACTTCTCTCCATGGTGATATCTGTCCTTCCTGGAGCTCGAAGCCAATGTTAAAATCTGTCCAAATAGGAGGTGCCTAGGGAGGTGTGCCATCTCATCCAGACTGGTGCTGCCACAGGCCAGACGCTGTTTCCCGTGGGGGTAGTGCAGAGTTCTGGTTATTTAGCCAAGAGACTAACCAGATGTGGCATTTCAATAGGCTAACATATTACATTTGATCTATTATCGTTTACACCTGTGAGTGGCCCTAATGTGCGGAACCAGTGGGGTCTCTTGGCTTTTTATAAGAGATAAAACGAGTGGCTCATATTTGCTGTTGCTTTCCATTCCATCCCAGTAAGAGGTTCTCATTAAATGGCTATACAGTTCACCTTCCATCTGGCACACAGTTCAGTGAGTGAAGCACAGCTCAACCTTATTTTGCTAGAAAGTGGTATAACTTTAACACAAAATGATGGCAAACAAAAATGTTTTGGTGAAGAAATTAATTTAGCTTGTACCTTGCTTTTTGCTCACTAGAACCTCGCAGGAATGACTGCTTGCATCCAAGAACTCACCCGTACAGCCCTGCCCATCCTGTGAGTCCTGATAGCCTTGGTAACAGAGGCAGCGGTAGGAGCCATCCATATTTTCACAGAAGCCGTGGCTGCCACATACTGTGCCGTTCTCACATTCATCAACATCTGCAAGGAAGAATTTCAACATCAGACAGGCCGTGTGACAGCCAAAGGCAGAGATGCACAGAGTGCAGGAAAACAGCAGACAGGCCAGTTTTGCAAACAGGTGCAGTGGTGTCCCTCTGTACATCGGGAAGGAAAACACAAAGGAGAAGACACAGAAAGGTCATGTCAGCACACGTACAATTTCAGAACTCGTTTCAGTGCTAACGTCACAGGAAACCTCTTATGTCAGACAACAGTTACGGGCAACCGGCTCCCATCTGTTTCTGCAAACCTCCCAGTCATGGCATGATGCTACAGATCAGCAAAGAAGACACAGTTTAAATACGACCGTCTCTCTGACTTGCAGGTTCTGCCAGCCTAGAACAATCAGTCACCAAGGAGTGTGAGCTGAGCCCTGTGCCTGCGAGAAGAGGTGACTGGTTCGGCTGCACCGCACAGACCTCAGCCTGGCTCTGCGCACGCAAGAGAAGGGCACAGTGCAGGCACGTGTAAGTGGTAACGATCTGTGGCCTGAGCCTTCTGGCTTTAATCCTGTTCAGTTTACGCATGAATAACCGTACTCCATAGGCAAAGCAATTACAATGCCTGAATGCTTTCACATGTACTGCCCGTTGGTGGTTTGCTGGCTTTACAAGGAACAGTCACCGCACAAGTGTCGTCTTTGACTCGGCCGCCCATCAGCCTACAGTGGCAGAATGTGGTTTATTTTCCTAAGTGTATTACAAGTGCTAGGAATGTATTATTTTTATCTACACTCAGACCTAAACCCAAGGCCTTGACCAGCTGTGGTCATTGATGATGTCATGGCGTGTTTTTCAGGAGAAAAAACTGAAACTGGGAACCTGCCAGGATCAGGATGCTATGATTAGTACCTTCTGCCTTCTAAATTCCTCTGCAGTTTGAAGAGGAGAAATTATTACTAGACTTGTATATTACTCAAATGCCATCCTGTCTGCTCCTCCAGCTGTTTGCAGCTGTGTCAAACAAAGATGCACCTCGTTCTTCTTGTGACAGGGCTCACCAAGCAAGAACAGTGTTACTTTTAAATTGTGCCTTACACTCAGCTGAAAGGGAGTTCTTGATCTTTCAACCGTGTGGTTGCAGCTCCCCAGGCTCCCTAGATTTAGCCAGCACACCGTTACCTTCCACACGTTCCCTAACAGGTGACCTGCTGGGCTTCCCTCTCGCTCCTCAGGTGCCCAAATTCATCTACACGTGCTTCTGCCTGCCTCATGGAGGGGCTGGTTCGCAGTCCCTAAAAGCAGCTTTTCCTATGTGCTGTGGTTGGGGTTTGAACAGGTTAAAACTCCATCTAGATTTTAAGGCCACAAAAGACTGTCCACATCATGTAGCCTGACCTCTTAAACAGGTTAAAAAACTGCCTCTTTGGCAAATTAAGAGCACAATGTGTAATTCTAAGATCTTTTTGAAAAAGGCATCTCATTTTCTGTGAGGATGCTCACGTGATGGAAAGCTTCTCTCTTGTTCTAATAAAGTGATGCACTGGTTAACACCCTTCAGCTGACCCGCAGAATGAATGCCAAGCCTGTATGCACTGCATACACGGGAATCTGGGGGACAGGAGCAGAACATACCTGTAAAAAAAAAAGTACTTACAGATGGAAACGGCAGAATAATTTATTGGTTTTGTCAGTAAAAGCTTTACTGCCCTTTATATCTTGATTGATTAAGCAAAGGGAAAATATTGAAGGAGTTTATCTTAGACAGTTATTTGTATTTGGCAAAAAGTACAATAGCTGGTATGTTTATGCTCAAGGAATTGAATATGAAACTTTGGGTGGTTTCTGCACATTGAAAGTCTCACTAGTGGAATTAATTCAGCAATAAGAGTAAGCAGTAAGTATCTGTATTAAAGATACTGTCACAGGTGAAAGGTCAAGTATGATCTTTGATACTCTTTCTTCTCCAGGCACCATAAGGACAGGATTATAAAAAGCTGTATATTGAGGTACTGGGAGAAAGAAGATCTAAATTCTTTATGGTAGTGGTTTTTTTGGTCCCTCCCTCTTGCTGCTGTGCACTACACCTGCTTAACATATCTTACTTTCATTTTTATTGTCATATGACCATCAGTTTCATGTATTTGGTCAAAAAACCTGAATACTCTATATCTTACTCAGAAAATCCTATTAAGTCAAGAAAGGGAATTCAAACCCAGTGGTGGGTGGCCAGCCAGGAATTTAAGACAACAGACAGTAAGGCAGCATCCGTGCTTTCAGTGGCCAGCTGTAGTTTAATAACAGAAGTTCCTGAGCCACAGCACAGTTCCTGTTAAAAGCCTAGACAGAAAAGACTACAACTTGGGGATTTACAATTACCTAAATGACAGTATTTCTCTTACTGAATAGCTAAATGTTAAAGGAAACAGATAGGGGAATGGAGCGTGCAGCTGCTTCTCTAAAGGTAAGCTAAGGTCATCGACTGAAAAGCTGCAGAAACATAACTTGTGATTGTAGCAAGTGTCCTAATTTAGCATATACTACAGCCACAGAAGACAGTTTTGTTTTTAAAGAGTGCACAGTCTGAACATGACTGAATCTTTCAGTGCGTGGGAAATCACAGAGAAGGTCCAAGCACCAAATATTTTTCCTTGTCTAGACAGCTCACTCAAAGGACTCCTGTTTTACAGCCGGAAAGGGCATTTGTTTCTTTAATCACCCTCTAAAGCAGGAGGTTTGTACTGGGTGATTCTTTTGCTATAGGGAGACAAAGCAAGGGGAAAAACCAACTATGAAACAAATACATCCCATGTCTGTGCGGTGACTAAAGCAGTTCTCCGTAATTACGACCTGTTTCAGAATCCATGACTCAGTGCTGCCTGCTTTAATCAAAACTCCTTTGATCTAACATCACCAGCATCTACAGACGGGCAAAACACATGCCCTCAAGCACACTCCTATTCAGCCCAGCACCCTGTTCCTGTTTTCTGCCAGCCTGGCCAAGATGAAGGTGTGCTTAACCTCAGGGCTGATAGTTAAGTCTCACTGAAGTCTGCTTACATGGTAAAGCATCTGGAAGATGAACTGATTTCTAGGAGAGTTCTGTGTCATGCCTACAGGAACAGAGCTCTGATTCTGAGACTTCCAGGGCTGCCCTAATACCCAGGCATAAAAATTATTATAATAAGAAAATCAGAAAAATTAATATTTGAATAAAGACCATACATCTAGAAGCATCAATGACAGATGGTGATTCCAACATTGTGATGACATGGATAAGAAATAAATTGTTTTCCCCTTGTGTTAGGGGATAGGACAAGGGGCAATGGGTGCAAGCTGGAACATAGGAGGTTCCACTTAAACATGAGAAAAAACTTCTTTAGTGTGAGGGTGAGGGAACACTGGCAGGGGCTGCCCAGGGAGGTTGTGGAGTCTCCTTCTCTGGAGACATTCAAAACTCACCTGGACGTGTTCCTGTGTGACCTGATCTAGGTGCTCTGGTAGGGGAATTGGACTAGATGATCTTTCAAGGTCCCTTCCAATCCCTGATATTCTGTGATTGTGTGTTCTTACTTCTCTAGCTGGGGTCCAGACGTATTAGTTGATGCTCTAAAACATATCAGCAAATGTGAGAAGGCTGCTGAAGTCTGTGTTTACTCACTGTGAAACAGAAAGGTAGCTCACAGGGGTATGCTCCGGAGGTGCATACTTGAATCTGTGTTTGGCAGAAGCCTGAGCTTTCTTACTTAGAATCATAGAATGGTTAGAGTTGGAAGGGACCTCAAAGATCATTAAGTTCCAACCTCCTGCCATGGGCAGGGACACCTCCCATTAAAGCAGGTTGCTCAAAGCCCCATCCAGCCTGGCCTTGAACACTGCCAGGGATGGGGCATTCACAACTTCCCTGGACAACCTGGGCCAGTGTCTCACCACCATCACAGGAAATTTCTTTCCAATATCTAATCTAAACCTCCCCTCTTCTAATTTAAAGTCACTACCCCTTGTCCTGTCACTCCACTTCCTGACAGAGTCCCTCTCCGGCTCTGCTGTAGGCTCCCTTCAGATATTGGAAAGCTGCTAGAAGGTCTCCCTGGAGGCTTCTCTTCAGGCTGAACAAGTGCAGCTCCCTCAGCTGGTTTTCAAAGGAGAGGTGCTCCATCCNGCATCTCTTCCCTCCAGCGTGTCCACCGTACCACCAAGCTTGGTGCCATCGGTAAACTACTGTGCCATCTATCCCACTGTCCATGTCTCCAACAAATGATTAAATAGCACTGGTCCCAGTACCAACCCCTGAGGTCCCAGTACTGAACCACTGGTCCCAGTACCGACCGCCACTTGGACATTGAGCCGTTGACCACAGCCCTTTGAGTGTGGCCATCCAGCCGAGTGGTTGGATCCAGCATCCACTCTACCGAGTGGTCCACCTATCAAATCCATGACTTTGCAGTTTTGAGACCAGGATGTTGTGCTGCTCCAAAGGGAGCCCTACATTTACCGTACCTTTTTCCTAAAGCTGCCTTGTTTTCTCTACACGGGCAGAACTCTGGCTGTGATGTGCCGTTACAACAAACATCTACTCTTGAAATGTCTTTGGTGGCAGAGGTCACAGCTCTGCTCTTTGTTTCCCTGACTTTCAGACTTCTTAGCTGTGCAGTCATCTTAAAATAATGGACAATGTAGTATCGTTGTGTACTGATTTGCAAATTACAGTTTGATCCCAGAATGATCAGTGGATGCTCCATGCAAGCATCCAAACAGGGGACAAGGAAAGAACGGGATACAAGACAGTAAGCGAAGGGAAGGGAAGAAGCAGAGGTTGGAAAGATCTGGTGGGATGTATAAATTTTTCTGGAGTGTCTGTTGAAGCAGGCAGTGAAGCTCAGGGCCTGGAGCAGAGAGGAGATGTGAGGGGGCCACTAAGAGACAGATGGGATTGGACACAGAGACAGAAGAGGTGTGTGGGGCACGGTATTGCCTTAAGCATCAGAGAACCTCTGACCTGAGTTTTTGCCAGTGCAGCTGACCAGCAGCCAACTGGGTAAAATGATGCCTTTACAGGAACCCCAGAGAGGTCGACGTGGAGGGCTCTCAGAGCCTCCTGTTCAGAGCACCTGGCGCAGGCAAACTGCTGAGCCTGGGGCCAGGTGGCAGTGGAATGTCACTGCTACAACAAAAGTTTGTCTACACCTTGGAAGAAGACAGCCTCCACAGCTGCTCAGTGTACTTTGGCCTGTGGCCATAAAAACTCATACCAGAACCGAACCACATGGGGTTCTTAAATGTGTTATGTTGTTGTTTCTGACTTAAAAAAAAAAAAAGTCAAATGAGTACAAAACCAGTCTGGAGATATGGAAAATCTGCTCCCCAGGTACAGAGAGGTGTCTGGATCCAGCAGAATTTCCTCAGTCTTTTCTCTGATGGTATAAACAGTTATTCTCACTCATTTAACTCCAAGTAGATTCACAGAGACACCCAGGGTAAAGAACAGTAGCTCCTGTGGCTGGAAGCCACATCCTCTCCCAGTACCTGGAATGTCACACGTCCCTTTTGTTTCTGATGCTTTTGTGTCATCTTGCCTTTTCACAGGAGGCTGACATCACTACACACACTAACACTAAGGCCATCACTGCTCCCTTTAAATGATTTTTTTCCAACTCTAGAATTGTTTTTGTTAAAATGACGGGCTGGAGAAACTAATTGTTGTGGAAAAGGAGCGCTGCCGCTTCAGAAGACTAGAAGTACCCTTGCTTGGCCAAGTTATTAAAATACTTTTCCAAGTGTGGAATATAAAGTCTGATCTGTATTCCATACACACCAATTACTTGTGAAACACGCTCAACTGGTTTTGTACTTGTTTTATTCTTCATCAAAAAGTTCCAAAACTACTCGCAATCCTGGAAATAAGATCTGGTGATTTCATCCTTTTCTATTTAGTGAAAGGTTGGCTTTTCTGTTCTAACGGAAAGGAGCTTTGTGCTGCTCCGTCACGTGTGATGGTAACCTTTCCCTGGGACCTCTGCTGCTTCATTAATTGTCAGAGATCCCCACGGGCTCATTGTTGCTGATGCACCCCATAAAATTAGATGCCACCAACTTTTTTTTTTCAAGTTTTGTTTCTATTCAGTTCTGCCATTTTTAACTTGTGAGAGTTTTATTTTACAAGGTTAGTAAGTGTTCTAACTTTGGAGTAAAGTGTTTGGTTTCTACTAAGAGCAGTCTGCATTCTTCTCTGACCACTTTTCTTTTTTTTAAGCTGTATTCAACAGTGAGGCAAAACACCTGCTACTACTTTTCTTGCAGAGAAATCAAAGATATTTAACCATATCCTTCCTAAGCACTGGGTGAAATGTAGACATGCTGCCAAAAGAGTCCATGAACATACACTTTGCAATTATCCCCATTACCTGAAATCCCAAAATACTGCCTTGCCATCAATCACTGTAGTTATTCAGATCTGCTCTCTCTAGCAGGCTTGACCAGGCTTTTGTCTTGGCAGCAACAGAATGTTTCTTTCAACTAATCCCAAGATTACAAAATAAAGTCAATATTTAGAGAGGGAATGGTGCCAAAAATACCACAGGATTTTTTAAGTTATCAATAATAATTAAAGCACAAATAGTGTGTTTGATATCATGCTGAATCTAAATATACAGCACTTACTCCTTTACATCAGCATAACAGTAACCCGGCCAACAGGGCATTTCCTTTCGTTAGAGGCTGCATTACTAACTATGTGGCAGGTTATACGCCAGCTCAGATGATAATGCCGTAACGCCGTTCTCCTCTGGTAAAAGCATGGGGAGTAAATGCAACAGTCAGACAGGAGTTTTAACACAGCTCCTCCACTGAAGGAAGAACCTTCTCACTATCCCTAAGCCAACTGTCAGAAGAGCTGGCCTGTGAAAAATCAGTCAGGCGTGGATTTACTAGCCTGTAGTTGGGATGGAGAACAGCTTGCTTGCTTCTGGGATGCTTGAGATCCACTACCCATGGGTTTTAACATCATGAGCAATCATCTGCCCCGTGCTTCCCCGCTGCCTGCATCCTGCCAAATTGCTACCAGATAACTTCTCCCCCTCCTGAATTATTACTTTCCCCATGAGGCTTCTCATCTTGAATAGTCCTCTCATCCATAAAAGCAGCCATTCTTCACCCAGCTGGGGGAACTTTTGTTTTCTGTCAGCGTCACTCCCTACACAAAGCCCCATTTCTTCTTGGTATCATTGCGCACAAATCTCCTGTTTCCAATTCAGTTCAGAATCACGAGCTCTCCTGCTAGTGTGTGTGTGTGTGTCATTAGCAACAGGATACATTCTCATGCTATAACAAAATAAAACCCCTGGTTACACCTAAATTCTAGGCTCCTGCTTGATGTTTCTCACCAGTGTTATTACTGGAGCAGCTTTTAAAACCTTGTATGAAAAATATCCGTATAAGCATACCTGTATTCACTTATGAAGAGTAAGCTGGCTTTAGCACTGTAGAGATCCAATTTCTGCTATTTACTCCATACCCACCCTTTCAAACTGCCTGAAGTTTTATCATAGATAGCATTTCACTGCAATTTCTCACTGGAGTTACTGCTGTTGTACGGATACTTCATTTGCTTCTTTTAAAAAAAAGCCTTGACAAGCAAGATTCTCGTCTCCCAGGCAGCAACGAGAGCATCAGGCAGCTCAGGCTTGCTGCTCATGCACTTAACAATACTTAAACTAATTAATTAGAGTAGGGGGGCTACCGACTTGAAACTTAGCAGAAGCCTACATTCCAAACTTGCTTTACATGCATTTTCTATATATTTATTCCTTCCACCCGTGCTACAAGATAGAAATAAGTTCCCAATTATGAATAGGTTCAGATTGTGACAGATGTCCACTGGTTTCATGTATCTTAAAAGAAGAATATCACTCCCTCCTTTGCCATCATTTGAGTTAGGTCAGTCTTCCTTCTTTTTCACCAATTTCTTTTGTTCAAAAAAATATAATCCAATGTCACAAGGCAAAACAATTAAAAATCAAGATAAGCAAACCACAGCTTCTAACAAAATTGTGTTGCCCATTTTGTACACTTCCTGGTTTACTACTTCTGACTCAAACAGCAGCACAGCTCCTCCTGCATGTACAAGAAAAAGAACAAAGGGCCCTATGGGGACAAACTGCAGGGTTAATAGTGGGTTTGGGGTATTAGACCCAAACTGACTACTTCTCTCACCCAATTAATAACAGCAAATCTATGGGAATGCATTATTGTGATTTCTCTCACCTTCACATGTTCGGCCATCCGCAGATACAGAAAAGCCCCGCTCACACACGCACTGGTAGGAGCCCGCCGTGTTCAGACACTCCCCGTGGGGTGAACAGAGGTCGGATCTCTCACATTCGTTGATATCTGAAAACCCAGAGACATTAACGGCAAATCACCATAACCTTAATATTAAGCCAAAGTTCAGTTAGTCTCAAAAGTCGCTTTTATTTCCAGCACCTATGTAAATGGCTAGGTAAATGGGCTCATTTTCCAGAAAAACCAAATCTGGCATCATTATTAAAATTCTGTATAGGCATCACTGTGTTCTGCCACATCATGCTCTAATTATATCGCTCTGTCTGATGGGGATGAGCAGGTGAGAGTGATCTGTGAGATACCAGTATAAGCTCCACACTGGGTAACATTTCTTCAGTGTTAGGGGAATTCTCAGCCAGCTCCATCTCACCACTGCTCCTTGACTGCTGCACACTGGTCAACTTGTGCATTGGGCTCCAAGTGCTACCAGTAGGTCTGGAGTTGCATCCTTCCCAGTAAGTTGATTTTATATGGTTTAAAGTCAAATGCTCTTTTTTGCTGATGGTGAATGGGAACGGTCCCAAAAGGTTGCTATGTAAGCGTTTGCCATCATTGCTTTTCTTTTTTAACTTAGTGCTTTTCAAACACTGCCTTTCGAACTTCCTTTGGAATCTGAAAACAAGCCTTTCTTTCTGCCTGATGTCTCATCTTACTCAGCACCCCTGCCATCAGAACTCAAGGACTGCATTCATTCATTCAGTTTCCATTCAGGCTGTAGTTGTGCTTTTGTAGTTGGCTTTAGAGAAACCTTTTCAGAAGTTTGCAATACTGTGCCGAGATCAAACAAAAATTTAGAAACAACACTAAGATCAGGCTCGTTCATCCATCATCACACATACCAGAATTTCTCATTCTAACCCATGTGTTTCATTGCTTAGATTCCGGCTGTTGTTACAGCCATACAAAATGCATTGAAGTGGAGCGATTTTAACAGACTAGAGAAATGATGATTTCGGCACCATTCTTTCAAGACCCATGACATCCACTATAGAATTTTCTTTAGATACAGACTGATTCTACCCTGTGTGTAAACCTTCTAAGTGTCCTAAAGTCATGGCACAAATGTGGAAAGAACAGAGGCAGCTTGGGGAAGGGCAGTATCCGCATGAGGTGCATGGGGAAAAGCCATTGCACTGGGCTTCACCCAACACCTACACGTATCAAGTCTTCTCTGAATTCATGGTGAATGGAGACCAATTAGGTACTTCTGAAGCTCTCTGAAAGTCAGGTGTGGTGGGAGATCAGCAATGACAAGGACAGTATGGTACCTTCTCAGCACACACTGTTCTCAAGACCAAGCTGTCAGTTTCTTAAAACTGCCAGGAAAATGCTGGAAATCAGACCAGCTGATTACACCAGGTAGAATGATGTATTAAAAGACAAGGGAAACAAAATTAACAATCTTAGGGATCTAAGAGTATAATTCATCTGCAAGAGCAAACTGCACGCTTCCTCATGGTTTTGGGCTCTTTTCAGCTTTGCTCCTTACCAAAACTTCCTCATTTCTAGTCTAGGCCAGATTCAACTTGCAGACACCACGTTCTGTGATAAACTTGCCAGTTTAACTCAACAGCTCTCACTTTCAGGTATGGCTTCCTCTGAAGGTAGTAAGGCACTCCTTTTTTTTATTCCACCCACACCTCCCCCCAACAAAACACACAGTTTAAAAGCATTCAATCCTTTTTCTCCCCAGGCCATCGGCTTTTTGGGGATCATCTCTAAACTCTCCTCAGCCAATCAGTGTCCATTTTGAACTGTGGGCACCAGAACATCAGTGTACAACAATGCCCGCAGCAGCTGCATCGGTGCCACAGCCAGGTAACAAGTTTTGCTTACTCCTGCTGGATGTTCTGCTTTTTCACTCTTCTGGGGAGTGCATTACTCCTGGTGGCCACGGGCTTGCACCGGAAGCTCATATTCAAACCGCCTGTCTCTGACCCCGAAATCCTTCTCAGTGACTGTGCCCCAGAAGGAAGTCCACTATCCTACGAGTGTGACTGAGAGTCCTTCAATATAGAACCAGATATATTGAAATGCGTGCGGTTTGCTCATGTCCAGTGTAACCACGTGGTCAAGATCACTCTGCACTAGCAGCCCATTACCTGGGCCTTTTACCCTGCCCCTGATCTTGCCAGGAAAATTCTCTCCAAGATTATATTTTTTCTTGCTTTTACAGAATTCTGATAGAGTAATTAAAAAATGTCAGTTTATCTGCTCCTTAAAATGTTGAAGGTACTGATGAAATGTAAAGAAGTCGTCATTTATGATACAAGTGTGGCTAGTTTTGTCCAATACAAACTACAGGAAAAGATAACACACTGAAGATTTCCATCTATGACAAATAAATCTAAGAAATCTGCTTTTGCATCCTGCAACAGCTTAACAGCAGGTAGTCAACAGTAAAAAAAGGCTAATCATAGTTAAATTCTGCTAGCCAAAGATCTCCTTTTATGGTTTTTTGCTTTGGTTTTGTTTATTTTTTTTTTGTTCTTTGCTATTCTAACTTGTCAGTATTGATTATATCAATTCCTCCTTTCTTCTTGCTCAAGTGTGGTGCTCTTACCTGAAACGATTTCCAATTTTCATTCACGTTTTTCCTGTTAAAAATACTGTCTATACTGACTGTCCCTTAGCTGGCTCATACGTTTCCTTCTAGTTATCCATTTAAGGCATGAGACCTATATACCACTACTTTAGATACTGTAGTGAAGAGAGCAGAGAGACATCAAAGCTGGCATTGATTTATAGCTTGTGATCAGTTCTCTTAACTGCTAAAGGAAAGTCTAATAAAGCACTTCTAGATGCTGACTGCAACATGTTCTGAGGTAGAAAGCAGTCCCATATAATACTCAGAACTTCTGCAGGGAATTTACTGTTGGTTACACAAGATCTTCAGCACAGATCAGCTGGAATATCATCTTCCAGCTAAAGTCTAAATGGTGCATTGAGAGCGCAGCCAAAGCAGAGCCCAGGCTCCTGGTTCTTCAGGCACTTAAAGCATGAACACTATCTCTTTCCAGTTTCATCTCACAAAAACAGGTGGCAAAAAGGAGTGGTGAGGCATGTCTGGGTGTTGTGCCAACACGGAGTTGGGACCCTAAAAGCTGGAAAGTATTTTTGTGGGTTTGGCAATGCTGACTCAGCCTCAGATAACACACTCTCTTCCTCTCCACTCGCCCTCCACAAAGCACTGCAAGTGTGTTAGAGGTGAGGGACACTTATCTGGTGTGACTTGAGACTAACTACAGTGTTCTTTCTATTGCATCACAGATTCACAAACACAGAAGGTCCTGTCGAAATAAATGTTCCCAGGATTTGGGAAAATGCAGCAGTGTATCTCTGTTAGTTCTAACATAGAGACTCTTTCAAGTAATGAAAGCTGAGATTTCAGCCTCTTGAAATAATGTCTCAGCTTATACTTACAGAGAACAATATAAAATGAGAAGAAGAAGAAAGTACCCCGAGTGATTCATAAAATGAGTTTCTCTCCCTTAGCATGATCTGTGACTGTCACAAGTCATGCTCACAAGCTCGTACATTTATAATAATGATCCAGGTATTTTTTATAGCCATTTCTTACCTTGACATCCCCTATTGGCTATCTGCTGGAAGCCCTCTGGACAAGTGCACTTGTAAGACCCATCAGTATTCATGCAGTTTCCGCCAAGGCAAACATCACTGTCTTGAAGACATTCATCAACATCTGAAATAAAAATGTAACTCAATTATTAGATGATGTAAGAACTGATGAAACTTCTAGCAGCAAAACTTCAATACTAACAGAGCCACTTGAAACTGAGATGTTGTTTTTTAACAGGGTGGGGGAAATGCAGTTTACTATACTCTTCAGAATGTCCTTTTCATTTCTTTCAACTTATCATCACACTTGTATTTTTAGAGAGCTTTAAAATCTGAGTTTGTGTCAATTATTCTTAGCAAGCATGTGCCACCTGCATCTCCAATGAAAGCTATCCTAACAGGCCCTCATACCAACCTCTCTCCTACTTTAATGGTGACCGTGGTGCTACAATAGTACCATCAACAAAAAAGCCCAAGCAGCTGTACATTTAGACGGGCACAAAAAATGCCTACTGCCTTTACTGCCTGCAGTGCAAACCTGTAGTTGCAGTGTGCATCTCTGGACATGTTCAGACCGCTGCACAAAAATCCCTGAGCTGGAAGTGACCTGACTCAGTCGTTGCCCAGAGCACAGGCAAGCCCAAGCGCAGCTGGTGCCACACCAGGCCAGACCTGACCGAGGAGGCAACTCAGAGAACGACCCCGTGGATGTGGGAGGGGCACCACACTGTGCGCTGCTGTGCTACAGGCTGCTTTCTCACAGGCAGTTTGTGTGACACAACCCAGCCATTTCGCAGGCTCGGTGGCTCAGGCACAGAGCTGAAGAGCTGCTTCTGCTCAGTGCTGCACCCATGCCATAAATCCAGCCCCAGAGCCAGGGCACACAGGGCCCAGCTCCTGGCTGCCTGTACACCACGTTCCCATCACCCAGTCTCAGGCCTGTAGACTCTGCCACCATGTCTTGGCATCCATGGCACACGAGTGAGGACTGACACATAGCAGGGCAAGTTTCAGGACACAAACTAGATACAAAGTAATAAAACATTTCAAGAACAGGATGCTGGCATTGTCTACACCTAAAGTCTTTTCTTCCCCAGAGGAAACAGAGCAGAGCTGCTGTGGGTACAGGATTAGCACAGCAAGCGCCAGCATTCCAGTGATATTATACAGTTTTGTTTCACTACAGCTCAGGAGCACAAAGCATTTCATGACTGTGCCTCTAGTTTTGAAAGAAAACAGAAAACAGGAGAGTCAAAAAGAACCATCTCATAAGCAACTTTCCCCTGCCCCCACAGTGCCCCACCTCGTCATTCACTGAGCCTATTGCTCTGATAATGCAGATAGCTTCCTTTGCAAAACAAGTTATCACAGATTTCTTCCACTGCCTTTGATTATTCTGTTCTCTTCAGCATGGATTTTAGCTGATTAGGATTGTAACCTTTTCCTGTGTAGCAGGAATGAATAATAATTGTAATTAAAAAAGAGGACACGACCTCATTTCTACACTTATCTGTGGAAAGCCCACACAGTATCAGAGGGCAACTATCCTTGGGACTAGGGATGGCTTTCCTACAATAAATGAATGTTACTGCAGATAAAACTGCACTTCATGCTGACAATGTGACCTTTTGATAACCACAGGTTTTATAATCATTTTCAACTGAGAAATAAATTGTAGTTTCTTTAAAACAGAAATTAATTTTGACTAGGAGTATTAGAAAAAAATTAACAAATCCCTTGTGTTGAGCTAATGCCAAATCTCACAACACAAAGGTGCTTTCTGCCAAATTGAGTCAAAATGCATTACTTTCTGCATGGGATGTGAACCTCCCTTTCTCCAATGCAACTCTTCACAGCTCCTATGGTTGCTGCACAACCACCTCCAGAAAAATCAGAGACTGTTACTCATGCTTGAGATGTTCAGTGCTTTTCACCACCCTTAAAACATGCACATCTTGAGCATTCTGGCAAGCAAAATCTCTGAAGGCTCCTAGAACACTGGAGCTTCCTATGCTTCAAACACTCTTTTCCAGTAACTTGAGTTCTTTGAGATGTGCACTCCAGATCTAAGTGTATATTGACCCTTCCTGTCACTTGAGACAAGGCCAATAATTTTACCCACAGGTGTGCTCACACTTTGTGTTCCCTCATATTCAAAGCAAAACAGCGCAGAATGTCTCAATGCCACAAGAACAAGATGCTGAAGGGGGGAGTAAAGCAGAAAAAAAATAGACCATGCATGTGGTCATGCATCTTGATGTCCTCTGACTGCTACAAAGTGACCTCTTTTTCTATCTTCAAGTGGAAGGTTATAGATACAGCCCACCTGTGGGTAGCTGTGTACTTCCAGACTATTGATTTCCACACAGGTAATACAAGTCTCTAGAGGTACTGCATAAGGGAAAAGTGCTGCAGCCCTGGGTAACAGGGTACACAGGCACTTACAATAGGCACAGGCACGTTAATTATTCCTCCCAGACAGAACGGAAGGTATGAAGGCCTCGGTCAGTTCTCATTTTCTGAGGAGTTCCATGCTAGGATGCATGCAGACCATGTGTACACCGATGTATAGAACAACTATTTGCAAATTACCTTTACTCTTACACAAGTGAATACTATGCAAAGACTTCTGGACAAGAACTTCAGCCAGAGAATTACAAGAAGCACAGCTGGAAGTGAGCACAGCTTAATTCTGCCAAACTCTGCAGTATTCCGAAAAGTTTGCACAAGTGTATAATGATCAATCCAGCAAAGTGCTTCTTGAGCTGCTACTTTGTAAAGAAAAATGCTGAAGTAGAAGAAATCCTGACTGAATAAACAAGCACATCTCTTACAAGTGATTTGCCAATCACTCTGGCTTTACAGCCTGACAGGGTTGTGGGTATTGTCTGACGTGACACAAGTCCACCCCTGGCTCTTTGAGAAACCGGGCAGAATTAGAACCACTCTGTTCAAATGAGAGCATCCAGGTAAACAGGCTAATCTGAAACATCAGATGTCTTCCCAAGGCGATTGCCTCTTTATGGAAGCTCTGCCCATGCACACATCTGGCTGAGCTACCATTCAGGAGGAAAGCCATTTTCCTGAAGATGGGAGCATGCCTGTGAGGCTGAGGACCTCCTCTAATATGAAGATGGGAGAAAATGAAATATGAATGTGATATTTTAAACCTGTAATCAACTGAACTTCCTAAATGTGCACTGAATGAATACTTCAAGGAAGCTTCAAAAAGCCTTGCATCAGAAGGTGAGGAAAAACAGGAGAGATGAAGGGACATCACATAAAGCAGTTGCATAAAGCGTTCTTCCAGCAGAACAAGCACAGTCTGTTCAAACTTAGTTTCCAAGGGGCAAAAAGCAGTCCATAATATCCTGTACTTCAGAAAATACTGAAGGGATATAACCCAAGCACAGAGAAGTTTTTTCCACTTAAGAGATCAATAGATTTTATCTTTGGTGAACAAACTGTTTCTACAGAAATGAACCACTCTGTCACTGGATGGAGAAGCAGTAAATTTGGTTACAGACTCTTGCAAATGAGACAAGGACCCTGGGGTGAGAGAACACCTCTACCCTTTTTCCTTGTATGATAAAATTTCTCTTCCTTTGTCATAAAGCCTTCTGAAAATGTTCCTTCTTGAAATTTGAACAGAATCATGGAAGAGATGAAGATAACGCATGGACCTGTCACCAGCATAGGGATGGAGAGCAGCAGCAGTTACCATGACTTCTTGGGCTACATGAAATGCACCAAACCTGTCTGAAGAGAAGTTCTGGAAAACAGTTGGCCCTCAGCTACAATGGATTTAACTGAATTTCTAGATTTCATTTGGTCTTCACTACAAAGTGGTTTAACTCACCATTTCATATGCTCACACCCTGCTAAAAGCATTTGCTAATTCAAAATCTCTCTCTGCAGACTCGATGGCTTCTTGCTGAAGGAACGAAAATGACTGAAACTGTTCTGCATCCCACTCTCTCACCATCTCCCCCTCTGCTATGGAGAGGAAAGAAAGAACATTTTCTTGTTCAAGGTGGACAAGGTAACATCTTATAAACTAAACTGCAGCAACAGAAG
Organism: Jacana jacana; assembly: GCA_013400555.1. Taxonomy (NCBI): domain Eukaryota; kingdom Metazoa; phylum Chordata; class Aves; order Charadriiformes; family Jacanidae; genus Jacana; species Jacana jacana. Next base: position 37,823 of record VZTM01042317.1, read on the forward strand.
GTTACCAACACACCTTTGGGAAAAAAGGAAGTCTAACACAAGGACAGCAAAAGCATTGGCCCAGGATACTTGAAGAGATGTTTGGAATCTCATCTGCTGAAGCCTATCTGGAGTAGGGTAGATGAATACCTGTCAGGAATGCCACCATGTTGTCTATTCTGTCTTTGGCAGGCAGGATGGATCAGTGATCCCTTCCACCAAATTTGACTCTGGTTCTTGACACAATATCTCTGCATCTGTTGCAACTTAAGACAATTGTGAAGTCAGGTGAGAGCAAAACTCTTTGACACAGGTTTTTAGTGCTTTGCATCATCAGCCCACGTTTCTTGAAGCTGATGAAAGGGATGCTGGTGTTCACCAGGAACTCTGAGAAGATCTTGCTAAGTTCTTGTATGATCAGATTCTTCAAACAGGTCAGTACCAAAGAGTATCAGTGTGCTAAGGAGATTTTATTTGTTGTTAGTGAGAATTTCAAGACATACTGTCATTCACTAAATGTGGACAGTCCAGTTCATCATTGCTGATGAAGTCTGGTCTGATATTGCGGGTTGTTCCTGAGAAGTCAGCATTTGGCTGGCTTAGGGAGAACTGCTCTTCGACCTGGATCAGTTGAAGACAAGGATTTTCAACCTATTGCTGTGAATAAGGAGGGAACTGCTTCCTAGAGTGCTGTGTGGAGGGTAACCTACCAGCAGAACACTATTAGGCAGAAGAGCAGTAAGGAGCTGTGTCTTCCATGGTGTCAGCAGCTACAGAAAGCACACTAGATGCTGGAAAGCTTTTACGTGCGAATACCACTGTGTATGGTGAGACCTTCACCGAGAGATTTTCCCCCACTAGGATGAGATAAGGAAGCAACTGAGGTACAGTCTTTTCTGAAGCTTGCTAGTAAGTCATCTCACATGCTCAAGGTGATCATGAGTATTGCAGCAGATGCACCACAGCAGGTGGTAAAGCCAAGGATGGAGAAGAGGAAGTAGCTTTGAAATAATTACTCAGAAAAAAAAAAAATTGGTTGCCAATTACTGGACAATTAAAACATTCTACTTCAGAGGTAGCAGGATCTTCCTGTTTTCTGTAATACAGCATTTCTTCCTATGTTTACCATACATCTTATTTTTGTTTTTACAAGCTTGGTATGTCCTCCACTGACTTCTGGGACAGTGAAAGCTGTGAGCTCCAGCAGATCCCCCTGGAGCTCATCTTATACTACATATTTCCTCCTGCGTGGGATTGTGGTGGCTGGCTACAGGTTCCCAAAACCATCTAGAGAAGTTTTAATTTAGGAAGCCCCCATGTGAACAGTATAAGCTGGCAGAAGTTTTTGTAATATAGAACCTCTGTGTCAGAATTTGAGCAACAATGTTTGGAAAGGCTGAATTGGTTTGGTAACAATGTCAACAGCTCTTCCAGGCTTTCTGTTACAAACACCTGTGCTGCTTTCTCCTATGTGGAAAGATGACAGGGACTGTTTCTAAGAATCCATTACGTATGTGGCTGTTTAGGTGGGGACTGTTGAGTGGTTGACAGTAAAGTATTGAGGAAGAAAAAGGAGCAATACACCCTTCTGCCCCATTCTCAGAAGTGTTCATGCTTATAGCTGAAATAGTCAAGATCTCATTGATAGAAAATGAATCAGTAGTTTAAGTCCACAAGCTTACCTTCACACTGATCTCCAGCAGATGATAATTTGTAGCCTTGGCTACAAATACACCTGAAGGATCCTTCTGTGTTCCTGCAGCGTCCATTTGTACAGAGTGATTGGTGCTGGCATTCGTCTATATCTGTAGCAGAACAGACAGTGAAAGCATAACCCATCTTAAAATACCAATTACTAATCAAATGGTGGCAAAAAATCACTTCTGAATAAAAGAGCAAAGCAGAGTGACAATATCCAGTACTGCTTCTCTCGGTCTTATTTACTACCAAGTGAAGACAGATAATATAATGCATAAAAGAATACGAAATTACAGATTGGATGTTTTCCTTGAGATGACTGCATTCAGTGCTCTCTCCTGTAGTGCCAACATACCTCTCAGTGCACAAACGGGCACACAAACACACACAGACACTGCTTGAGAGCTGCTTTTGTTTCTCTTATATCTGGTAAAGGTAACACTCCACTCCAGTGAGTCAGCAAAACCCACAAAATACTTTCCAGCAGGATCACCACCTCTTACCAGGGTGTGGTTTTCAGATGCACACTGAGAGGCTGTTCCCCTATTAAGTTGTACCTTAAGGCTTCTTTAAATATGTGTCTTGTAACAGTATTAATCCTCTAAGTATGGGGAAATGTCTCTTTGCTTCCATAACCACTGCTAATCCCCCAGCGCTTCAGTTCTCATAAACTGGGGTCAGCCTGGGTTAACAGATGGACTTGAACATCAAACTTACATTTTCCTATGAAAACCTCAAAATATCAGGGGGGAGGAGGAGTGGCACTTTGAATTCAGAACATAGCACCTATGCTGTTTGAGCTAGGAAACCTGTTTTCCCTCCCTTATTTACAAAATCCTTGTTAAGGAACAGTAATTAAATTGATAGGGTATGTTCTTAGTCACTTGTAGGATTTAGGCATGGCTGAATGTCTTTCTGAAAATACACTCCAATTCAAACAGGAGAAAGTTACTCAATGGGGTTTTTCAGGTCTGTGTTATGGCTATGGAGACTGACCTCTTGAGTAATGGCCCATTGAGACCACAGAAAGTTTGAATTTAAGGATCATCGAAATCTGTGTGGCTGCATGAAGCATCTGGGCACATGTACAAGTCCTGACTTTAGAAGAGTGCACTTTAAGAAGAACAGTCTGCACATGCCAGCTCAGCTTGGCAAGGACCCTTTTCCATGAAAGGCTCAGAGGAAGCAGTCAAACTTTGTCTACATACTTTCCCCGAGACCAGTCTGCTGTGCATCCTGGACAGCACATTTAACTCACTCAAGACACTTAACTTACACTGATGTTTTGTTTCAAACTTCCTGACAAATTTACATGAACGATCATTTAGTTTTACTGTATTATTTTTAGCACTCAGAAGTCTGAAAGTCACTTAGAAAAGGGCAGGGGGAAGGGAAAAGAAGAAAAAACATCTGACAAGAAATGTTCAGGTTTCTGTGTGCTTCCACAGCTTGGAGACGTTCTCCCAGATTTTCACCTTTGGGGAGAGGTATCAAGAAGTCCCCTATATATTCATACCTCCTCTACACACTCTAGGTTCTCTCTCAGACTACTCTGCTCTGACTTCAGACCTAGTTTTGTTCCACTGCAGCAGCTCTGATGGGAATTTTAGATGTGGAAGAAATGTAGAACTTGACACTTTGAGGTACAGCTACTGTTAGAAATGTAACACCAGGCTCACTCTTTACTAAACACACTACTTGAAATGCAGTGACAGTAATGCAGGTGTCAGTTCACTGTTTACTGACACTGCTGGCATCCAAGAGGGTGCAGGCTGGGATTTTTGATTCCACTCACCCACACAAAAGACAAAAAGCTAGAAAGAGCAGCAAGAGTGGCAGGAAAAGCCACTGTACCCAAACCTCCAAAATGACAGAAATGCCAAGGATTTTCCAGAAATTCAAATTTAGCAATATAAATGTCACTACACATTGATTTCCTTTAGAACAAATGTCAAAATCTACAGTGGGACCATGAAAATCATAAAATGGAAACACACATTCTTACATTTTTGGTTATTTAGCCTCAGTGTTGTACAGGTGTTGTTTCTCCATTGAAAGGAATACTACTGGATGAAAAAAAACCGATCTAAAAGGCAAGTGCAACCTTATGAATTTTCATCATTTTCTTTCCTACCTTCACACTGATCCTCTGATATGGAGAGTTTGAAACCTTGGCCACAAATACATCTGAAAGACCCCTCCATATTTTCACAACGTCCGTTTGTACAGAGATTGCCATACTGACATTCATCTACATCTGTGAATACAAAGAAAGCATATGTGTATAATTAACTTAGGTAAAACCGTCTTCCAGTTGAGTTTGTAAAATTCTGCCCTAAGCATGGTTATAATCGTTTTCCTGCATATTTTGACCTTGACAATTCTGCCGCAAGTCGGACTGAAAAAACAGGATTTGAACTTGAGCTGGCTTGTGCTCAAACACTCCACTACACCCAGACCCCATGTGACTAAAACAATGCTTTCATCCCAGTACTGCAGGGATGGCAGTTTACACTAAAAACCTCTTTCTTTCTTCTGCTTTTTTTTAAATAGGGACTGCACTATGAGCTAACTGTGCCCACATCATCCGTACCTGAATATTATTCTGATCATAGTTTTCCAACAGTATCTTGAACCAGTACAGCTTTAGCATTAAGATAAGAGGTCAGCAAATGCTTGCACGTTCACTCTTGCATTACACAGAGTTACTCTTAGGACATGTATCTGTGGTAAAAGCACCAGCAGCTGCCAATACCTTTATCACTCAGGCTTCCGCTATTGCAAGGCCCAGTCCAGGCGCAGCTCATTCCAGGAGGCTGTCTTAGAAACAGTTCTCCCTGAGACCATTTTTAAAACACGTGTTCTGGTCAGAGTCTCCCAACCTGCTGCCCCTGATGTTTACTTGGAGCTTACCTGCCGGGGCAAGGGAACAGGAAGGCCCTCTTGGCAGCTAGAACAGACCTCATCCACATTCTCTGCTGTTGAGTCTTTGCTATTTTTTAAGCTAGGTGAACTAACGTAGAGGACTAAAAGGAGTTCTCCATTGCTTAACTAGGCTCCATAGGAAACACATGTTCTTGCAAGATCTTCATAGATGAAATTTTTCAAGTGGTCTTAAGAGAGGCAGGCTCTAAAGGACTCAGCTGACACCTGAAGAATTTCAAGGGGATTTCTATACTTCACACAGGACCCCTTGTGTGCATTTATAAAAAAATGTTTTAGAAACAAAATCTCTCTTCCTGGTCACAACTCATCCTTTATTTACAGGACTTGAAAGAAACTTTTTTTTTCCCCTATAAGCTATCCCACAGACACCTACTTCCACCATTCGCTGAAAGAGGAGTATTAACTAGATGACTAGATGGGCCACTCGCTTTACCCAGCATGAAAATTGTTACGTTACTACTAAAGAATCATTTTCAAGACTTCCTTCCAAATGCAATTTGTATAAAACAACACAGGAAAAAGCAAACATATAATTAAATAAATAACATCTTTTATAAAATAAAAATAAATCCAGCTACAGATGACTCGGTGGTTTAAAATAATCATTACTGTCTTTTGGCTAGGAGTGCTTTTCCCTTAAAAACCCACTAGGTTAATTTTCTAATGTTATTTATTTATATTGGGGATTCAGTTAACAGCAAGCAGGTGTCCCTGTGTCTATGGGAAAAGCTGTACTTTTGTTGTACATGAAGCAGCATCCTCCCAAGAGATGACAGCACAGATCCATGGGTGATCTGCTGTGGCAGTTCAATAGGCAATACTACTTACACCCTTCTGCAAGGCTGAACTCTCTGATCCCTACTGTTGCAAAATCTGCTCACTCAACAAAACTCAACCTTTGCTCCCAATGTACACGATCAATGCTCTAACTCAAGAATTTGCTAAAACACCGAGAACTTAATTCAGCAGTCAAGCACACAAATTCCCAACTGAATAACAAACCTGCCTGTAGATTGATTTTCATCCTTTTATCTCCAAGGTATGTGAAAACAAAGCCTGCGATATTATTTCTGGTTTTCTGATGGGAACTGAAGACCAAGAGACTTTCCCAGGAAGCCAGAAGAAAAACCAGGATAGAACCTAAATCTTCTGAGGCAAAGTCCAAAGCTGTAGCTGACTCTACTCAAGCTTCCTACAATAAGGCTAGAGGTATATAGATCTGCACTCTGCTGACTTCTGTATTAGTTTTAAAACCTTCTGAGATGGTCCCTTATGTTGAAAATTGTTAGTCAACCACATAGCTACAAAATCCACTCTAGTGATAGCTAGGAGGGCGAAGCAGTCCGCAAAGTTTTGTCAACCTAATCTTGTTTTATTTTCTTCATCAGTCCACAGAAGTGTGCTGTACATCAGTGTCATTCTACATCACAATGTATCACTTTATCTGAATGTGCAAATGTGGACGAAGATGAAAAAAAGTGTGATTGCATGTGAACTTTTCAAAAAATTATTCAAATAGTCCCTGTACACCACAATGTACTGAGGGACCTTGAACAGTAGCAATTTCAAGACAATGAGGTGGCAGGGTGCCGTTTTAAATTTCTTCCAATATGCAGCTCACACTGCATATTCCCACCTAAACCCCAGTTAAATCTATTCTACGTAAGTCTGAATGAGCCAATCGACTCACCTTTATTCAACAAAAGTAGCCATGTTCCTGGCTTTAAATCCTGGAAGATTACAATATCAATAGCATCAAAGAACTGTAGAATGGTTACACTAGACTTTCTAGGGCATCAAGTAGAGGCAGAGGAGTGAACAGAGATTAAAAAAATGCTGAAAATTGTATTGGGGAAAACTAGCAAAGATGCAACTGACCAGAACAGCAGAAACATATTAATTTATGGAACAATGGACTTAAAACATTCTCCATAGATAACTCGGGAAATATTTTCCTTTCCAGTGTATTTAAACTGTACCATATTGCAAAGCTGCAGATTCAAGACAAGCTCTGTCTGCATTACATTTTCTCAAATGTGTATGGCTCATGTCCAACATGACATAAGTCTAGAATAAACAGAAAATGAAGACTGATCACATCCCTAATGATGTGAGAGAGATGTCTAGCCTTAAAACATTTCATAAAACAAAGCAAAAAAGGAAACGACATGCAATAACGCAAGGAAAAAAAGGATCATCAGCTTGGAACCAAGACTTGCCCTTGCATCACTTACTTTTGTTTGCAAATCTGAGCAGGGCAGTGATTTCTTTTCTCTCATTCTATTCCTACTAACCTGGTTAGCAAGAGTGACACAAGTGAAAGCTATTCCATGGCATTTTCAACCAGGCTATTTTCATAAATAGGTACAGAAATCAAGTTTGATATGGTGAAGGAATCTAAAATTAAATCAACTTTACGTTTTCCAATAAAGGAGTTAAATAAGAGGAAATGTTTCTTAACAGAGTGCATCTGCCACATCCTTTGCGTGGGTAGCAGGAATCCAGGCAGGTGGGAAGGAGCAAAACAAAGATTTACATGGACTAATTGTGCTAAGTGAACAACCTCAGTTTGTTGTAAAAATTTCATAGCTTGCTGTAACTCCATTAAAATCCAATTAGCAGAGAAATACATTCCTCCACAATAAGTCAAACAAGACAACCAAATAATGCAGCTATGGTGGATGTGCTGATAAATTGTAACAGGCAGATGTTCAGACAGAAATACTTTGCTACAACAGGCCTTCTTTTGAAAATAGGGTGGTTGAAAATGGTATCACCTGTACAACAGAACTGGTGGTGAGGCTCTGACAGCTACACCATACATTCTTCATGTGCTTCACTGCAACCTGGTTGTAGTTTTGCCTCAGAGATCAAAAGCCCATTTGTGGCTGGAGGACAGTAGATGTCCATTTTCCAGAGCTATTTCAACCATGATCTTTGGTCTCCTTTATGACCTGAACCACATAACAATTGGGAGCTATTAAGAAATAAGCTATGGAAGTACACTGCTAGTCTGACTTACAACAGTAATGCACACCCCCCCGTGTACATTATTGTACACCCGCTTAGGTAACATGGTTACTCCAACCACCACAAATTATAGGGGATGTTTTACATGCAGAGTGGACAGGAGGATTCACACCAGACAGCAGAACCTTCACAACTTAAATTTCTCATCATGCCCCAGGAAGCGGCACTCAAAACTGCTAAAGATGATTTCTTTGTGTGCACTGGATTTATTTGCTCTTTCTGACCTGTATCTCAACCAGCCACAACTGATTTGAAAAAAACCATAATTTAAAAAAAATCTAACATTTAGAAAGCAACCTACAAAACTATAATGAGAGAAATCTGTCCTAAAAACCTAACCTAAATGAGACAAGCTGCTTTAGGAAGTGCTAAAGTTTTGCTAGAGATACAGATAATTAAAAGGTTTCATGAACATGCTTTGTGAGCTAACTCCCATATCCTACTGAAGAGTCTGTCACAGTGATGTGTTAGCACCCCCATGTTTTTCCATGTGTTAATACCTCCAACCAATGGCTTCCTTAGCATTTCACTGATAATATATATCTTTCACTTTCCTATTTTCTATTTCAATAATTTTGGTTTGTAATTTTAATTGTATTGGTTGCAGTCTAGATTCAATTTTCACTTATCTACAGTAAACCACGATTTTTTCATACACACTGTGACTGAGAACATAAAGTAATTTCCAAAAGCTCCTAGTGTCAATTCTAATTGAATGAAATGGGGACTCTGGGCACAGTGCAGTCATCAGGTTGTAACACTGGAACAGGAAATACAGCGTGTCCGAACAAGAACTACTAGAGGGGATACAACGAGTACTGAACATACCGTGGCACTGTCCATTCCAGCCTCTGAATCCCAGTCTGCAAGGAATGCACTGGTAAGAGCCAGGAGCATTGACGCACTGGGCATCTGGACAAGTAGTTGGAGTCAGGCATTCATCAATGTCTTCAAAAGAGAAGATAAAAGGAAATATTGCTCAAAGCCATAAGAAAACACCGAACAATAAACTAATCTGGTTGTTCTGACTGTTTTCATTTTACACTAATACATTTAAAGAGTTGCATACTTCATCTGTTACAGACCCAGGAAGGTACAAATTCACACAGGGATGTACCAGTGAAGGGGCATCTCAGAGGAATAAATTAGATGATAGTGCATGCCAGTGATTCTGAATTTTCTGTTACATCATGAATCTTTGACAGGCCCTCCATAACACAGAGCAGATCAGATTTCTGGCGTAGATAGGTGAGAACAACTTTGCTTACATCACCCCTTTTCCACATTGAAGTGTTGTGAAGTTCTTCCTGTAGTCAGTCTCAAGAGACTTTGGAAGTGCATTGCAACAATAAACGTGTAACGCTGGCTTCTCAAAGCAAAGAGGACTTTGGTATTCTCCAGTGTCCTAGAGTTATGCAGCAGGTAAGTATTCTACGGACTACAAATTTAATTGTGTGAATAGTAATCAAAGATGTTTAATTACTTTTGAAAGAAGGTACAAGCAACACACACATAACTGAGGCTGGCAGCGTTTAGGGTGATAGAGGGACTCGTTGCATCAGGAGAAGTCCTAGTTTAGCCATAACAAATGAAACAGGTCCCAAAAAACCACATGGATGACATTTCCAGGCTCTGAGCATCTACCAACAACTTCTTACCCTGCACCAAAGAATCCCACAATACATGCAATATATGCAAACTAAAAGACTGCATATAGAAATTACACTCAAAGACAAGTTGCTGTCAAGTGACCAATGATCAGAAGATGCTGAAATTAAAACTGTGGGCGGCCTTATTGCAGTCTGCCTCCATGTCTGAGTATAATTTTATAATATGGTCCTTAATTACATAATAATTATAATTTTCCTACTAAATACTTGCTTCATGCAGTGCACAGAACTAATGAAATCAAAGCCACCCTATATCCAGCTTCATAAGCTCCTGTCCCTTCCTAGCAATTATGCCTTCTGCAATTAAGGACTGCTACTCCATCACAGATAGTAGGGAGGAAATTTACTCCTAGTTTTGGGAACAAGCTCACTGAAGGAAAGTATCATCCCCTTTCATGTGTTGCATAATGGCACTCAGGATGAGCTGGGGAACTACAGGCCTGTCAGTCTTACCTCGGTGCCTGGGAAGATGGGATCCACCCAAGGGCACTGAGGGAGCTCGTGGAAGTGCTCACGTAGCCACTTTCCATCATTTACCAGCAGTTCTGGCAAACTGGGGAGGTCCAAGCTGAAAGGTGTCTAGCAAATGTGATGCCTATCCACAGGAAGGGTCAGAAGAATGATCATCCAGCCAGCATGGGTTAATGAAAGGCACGTCCTGCTTGACAAACCTGATCTTCTATGACAAAGTGACCCGCTTGGTGGATGAGAGAAAAGCCATGGATGTTGTTTACCTAGACTTTAGTAAGGCCTTTGATACAGTCTCACACAGTATCCTTCTGGAGAAACTGATTGTCCACGTCTTGGATGGGAATATTCTTTGCTGGGTTAAAAACTGGCTGGAGGACCAGGCCAGAGAGTAGTGGTGAATGGAGTTAAATACAGTTGGCAGCTGGTCATGAGTGGCTCGGTACTGGGACTGGTTCTCTTTAACATCTTTATCAATGATCTGGACAAGGGGATTGAGTGTACCCTCAGTATGTTTGCAGACAACACCAAGTTAGGCAGGAGTGTCAGCCTGATTGAGGGTAGAAAGGCTTTGCAGAGGGATCTGGCTGGGCTGGATAGATGGGCCAACGCCACAAGATGAGATTCAATAAGGCCAAGTGCCAGGTCCTGCACTTGGGTTACAACGATCCCATGCAGTGCTACAGGCTTGGGGAAGAGTGGCTGGAGAGCTGCCTGGCAGAAAAGGACCTGGGGGTGTTAGTCAACTGTTGGCTGAACATGAGCCAGCAGTGTGCCCAGGTGGCCAAGAAGGCCAACACCATTCTGTCCTCTATCAGGAGCAATGTGGTGAGTATGACTCAGTATGATTGTAGCCCTTTATACTCANTGGTTGCCCGCCTCTACACTTGCTCCAGCACCTCGATATCTCTCTTGTGCTGAGGTGCCCAGAACTGGACACAAGACTCAAGGTGTGGCCTCACCAGTGCTGAGTACAGGGGGACAATCACCTCCCTACTGCTGCTGGTCACACTATTTCTTATGTAAGCCAGGATGCCATTGGCCTTCTTGGCCACCTGGGCTCACTGCTGGCTTAAAGGTCTTAATGATCTTAAAGGTCTCTTCCAACCTAAATAATTCTCTGATTTGATGTTTTCCAGTGAAACTGATGTGAGATTTTTAAAATTTAATTAACAAAATAGCCACTTCTGAAACCTGTTCTCAGAACTGCCTGGACTGTGTCTGCCCTCAAAGCACACAACACAAATGACTTATTTGGTACAGAAATTTTTAGTCAAACTAGAAGTTTAAATGCCGCAAAGCTCAAAGAAATCACCAGAAGATTTTACAGGAATACTTAATCGTAAGCAATGATGTTCAGCTGTGCCTGCAACACTGTTCTACCTAAACATAAACAGACTCTACAAAAACAACACATATGCACTCCAGGCCCATGACAGAGCCTGTGTGAGTATAGCTTAAAAGCAGAATGAAGATGGTGTGAGGAAATGTAAGTGAACTGTGCGTGTTGTGTGCAGCTTGGAGGAATCTTGCCTTTGTTTCTGAAGTGTGGAGGAGGTGGGACAGAGTTATTTGTGGAATCTGGAATCTGTCAGTAGGGTGACTATAGCATGTAGGTGTAATGACATGGTGAAATGATTCCTGATTGTGTCATTTCCTTGGTTTGATGGATTTAGTGTAGGAGGGTTTTTCCCTTAAGCAACTTTGAATAACTTTCAACGGAGAACTTAATTTCAGAAATTGCATATTGTTAAGTTAAATGACAGAGGGCTACCACCACACTACTTAAAATACAAGCTAATAAGAAATTTGACCCACTGTGATATTCTCATTTCTAGACTATTTTAATCACGGATTCCCTACTGGACAGAAAAGATGTGGAAGAAATAATTTTAAGGGTGAAGTGTGTGAAACATTTATTTAATAAAAAGTAATTGCCTGAATAGAAAGAAAGAGGAATCTTTTAGCAATGCTCAGAGCAGCAAACATCCATTGCAGCTTTAAGTTGCTTATTTGTTAGACAGCCTAAAACATTAGCAATTTGCTACTTGTTATAATATAGGAAAAATGACAGATTTTTATTTTTTTTTTAAACAGAAACTTGGTACCACGTATGCACGGAAAGAGATGGTTCTGTCCATAGTGGTGGAACATCTATGCAGCACCTTAGTTCTAAATGATATGAGTTGAATTGCAGTTCCAGACATCAAAGAACTGAAAAGATTGGAGAGCACTCAAAAACGTTTCTTGTTTAAGCTTGCCCCCTCTGAGCATTTTCCCTTTGCAGCTCCTGGCACAGCGCTAAGCCTCCCTTGAACAGCCAGCAGTGCTAATCCTTCCAAGCACAGGTAACATTCAGGATTGTTTTTCTGATATGAATAAACAGTAATGTCACTCCACCATCCAGGACATACTGTAGATAAAACAGGCAATGTCCTTTTGAACATTCTGCCATTTTCATCTGGTGTGCAGGGGGAAGTTGATGAAATAAAGTCACTGAGAGAAAGCTAACCATAAGATTAATCTTGAGATATGACTCATGGAAATAAGCACAGAGCGGAATGGGGAGAGAGAACTCTGAACACAGATACAAAATCACTATGCTAAGACATCTGATCTGTAATCAAATAGCAAATGGAGAATGAAATGAATTAAATGAAATATAACAGGTAGAAAAATATTAAGTTAAAGATGAAAAAAATGTGTTTATTTTAATATTTCCATCTAATGGTCAAATTTCTTCAAAAATATAGAAATAGATGTAATTTTTTCTGTTGCAACCAGAAACAGCAGTCAATGTGAACAAGTGGCTCTTCCTACTGCAATTGTTTGGCTTGGCAACTGTTACTGGTTACTATACTACTAATGGTGAAGAGTCCAAACCTACCTTCACATTCACCTCTCCTGTTCATTTGGTATCCACTATCACAATATTCACATCTGTATGAGCCAAGAGTATTTATACAAAAGCCTTCTCCACAAGTATGTGGTCTTGAACATTCATCAAAATCTGCAGATGAAAAAGAGAAGAGAAACTGCTTCACCATGAAATTACTGAATGCTTGTGCCTCCCCTAAACTCGGCTTTAATTAATCATAAGCGAGTTTGGATTTTCAAGCAGTTTGCAAGCCACAGCCCTACAGCTGTTTTACTGAGTAGTTCCATCTTTACCTCACTGCTTGTAATCAAAGAGAGAATGACATCTAAAGACAAGCAGGCTGTAGAAAGAAGGGCAGTGAGCAGCCCTGCCTGTGGCTCCAAACACACTGCCTGTCACCGTGTGTATACTGTGCCTAAGGCAGTGCTAACCTGAGGAACACCACAGCCGCTTCAGTCTGCTTGTGGTGCTCTCCATGCAGTCTGTGGCTGTTTGCAGCTATATTAAAAATATGGCTTGTTACAGCTGCTAGGGATTGGAAAAGTTTTTAATATTTCTATTTTCCACCACAGAAGGTGTTTTTACTAAACGGTAATTTTTTTTAACCAAGCATGATATTGAATATATTCTTGGTTTTTAACAAATAAACATTTTGAAAAATAGTAGGAGCCTCTCAAATATTTTCCTCACCACAATACCTAGTGAGAGACAGCTAAAAACACTTCCAGGCATCAGTCCAGTACCAATGACTTTGAAGAAAAAAGATGAAAAGGGGATTTTAGAGGATTTTAGATAAATTTCTTGATTCATCTATATATTTTTATTTTCTATAAAGGAGACCAGTAATTACCAACACAGTCTGTTCCATCTTCACTGGCCATGAATCCAGCTTGGCAAATACATAGGAAACTTCCTTCTGTATTTTCACAGCGTCCAAGGGAACAGAGATGAGGTGCCTGATTACACTCATTGATATCTATAGAAGAAATAAAAGCGTAAGACTATAGAATAACATATTTAGTTGTGATTATTTGTGTGCATTCTATGCCATGCTTTTGAAAAGGCTGATCTTGTAATTAATGTTAACTGTTTGAAACAAAGTGTATGTTTTCCTCTCCCTCAGAGCTTGAAAAAAGATGCACTAAATAGTTTTGGTTGGAAAAAATGCTCCTGTTGGCTTACACTATAAGAATATTGCATTGGCCTGAAGAATGTGACATGATTACTATTCAAATCACTCATTACACTGAGTGCAAGCTGCAAGCATGGAACAATAACACAATTTGGATTCAATAGAAGAATTCTAAGTTGTCTTTTGGCTATGTATGTGTGTAAATTATTTTTTAATACTGTAGTCACACCTGATAGCATGCATGAAGTTAGTGAACTTTTGGTAGCATGAAAAGTTGATAGTCCATAATCTGGCAACAGGATATAAAAGTTTTTGCTGATCCAAGTACAGAGGAACCAGCATACTCCAAATGAAGGAAAGATACTGATGCAGCTGATTCCAAATCTGAAATGGCTCACGTAGAGCCAGGCTGGGCTCTGCCTCATGTTAATCAAAGCCCTCTGTTACAGAACTTAGTAGCTTTGAAGGGGATGAAGACCTCACTTTGCAGATCCCTAATGTGCTTCTGAGATGTTTGCAATATACGTTATTTTTTCAGTAGAAGGTTGAAAGGAAAGACCTATCAAAATGACTGAATTTAGTTCAGCTGCAGAGCTGGTAGATGGGCAAATCATTCTGAGAAACAGGCATCAGTTCAGTCATTCTTTCCTCAAACAGAAATGCACTTCATAGAACCAGAGAATGGTTTGGATTGGAAGGGACCTTAAAGATCATCGAGTTCCAACCTCCCTGCTATAGGCAGGGGCCCCTTCCACTAGACCAGATTGTTCAAAGCCCCATCCAGCCTGGTCTTGAACATTTCCAGGGATGGGGCATCCACAACTTCTCTGGACAACCTATTCCAGTGCCTCACCAGTCTCACAGTAAAGAATTTCTTCCTAATACCTAGAGTTTTTAGTTTAAAAACTAAAGTTTAAAACTTTACTTTAAAACTGTTACGCCTCATCCTATTGCTACACTCCCTCATAAGGAGCCTCTCCCCATCTCTCCGGTAGGCCCCCTTTAGGTACTGGAAGGTTGCTGTAAGGTCTCCCCAAAGCCTTATTCTTATTTCCTTCTACCTAGTAGTCTGACGATTTTAGCTATCTGACATAAATCTGAGAAGAGGTGGTCTGTTTAATCACTCCTCTCTAATCTCACAATGGGAAGGACTTTCATTCAATTTAACTAATTCATGTTCTGTTCTGAGCATCTGTAAGGCTGTATCAGAGACTAGCTGGCAAATTTTATTTGACGTAGAAAATCTACTTTCTGTGTAGTTTGGAAGCATTCAGTAAAGAAAACAACTCCTGACTGCACTGTAACATATTTCCCGTGGCCAGACTCTACCTTTCAAGCATTTCATTATTTTTGAAAGCATCCATTCATACCAGAGCACTTTGTCTGCTGGTCATTAAGTCTGTACCCGTCGTAGCAGATGCAAGTGTACCCCACAGGCAAGTTAACACAGTGTCCTGCTCCACAGATATCAGGATTAACTGTACATTCGTTGATTTCTAAGCAAACAAACAAACAAAAAAAGTTTAATGTTAAAAACTCCCACACAGTTCAGTGAGTGTACAATACTCTCTAATCCAAGCAGAAAGATCAGATCTGAAAACAACTGCCCATCAAGTTTGTAAGTCCTGAGTTTCTGTAATGGATACCTTATCTGATAGAATCTAGAAATCATCTAGGCTTTTCCTAGTAATGGAGTCTCATGTCCCATCCAAGATCTATAAATAAGTACATAAAAAAGTAAAGTAAAACCAAGATAATATAAAAGAAAAAATTATACGATTCAACCTTTGCATTGAAGGTTAAGAAAGTAACTGTAGTGGGTTTCTGACTATTTTTACAGAGTACTCATCTGTTAATGGCTTGGATATACTTTGTAAGGTAAGGAGATTCAGATCTGGGCAGCACTGGATGCTAAACCCTTACAGGAGTTTTAGAAATTTCTAAGTATATGCGTTACTGCAAAAAATACTAATGACTGTGATTAATTGCAATTTAAATTAAGGTTACACAGCAGCATGAAACAGTAATACTTGAAAAAAGTTATGTGTAAAGAAGAATAATTTATCCAGACTACTTAGAAATGAGTTATATTTAAATTTAATTAAATCTTAAAGTACAGAATTAAGGCATTCAAAACCACCTCAACTCTCACTGCATTCAGCTTTTTAAGTCCACCTTAGGATTTTGTCCTACAAATCTTACTTCCCTTGTACTTTACTATCTTTTAAATATCTAAAGAATACTTGAAACTCTATCTGAACAGTAGGGTGACTTATTTGTTTCTGGCACACAACTTCTGGTTCCACTGAGGAAAGGAAAAATGAGCAGAGTATGGAAAACTACCATTATTTTTTTTTCTAATTGATGTGAGTTCCCAGCAGGGCAACTTCCTCTCCCTGTAAGGAAGCAGGGAGCTGGCTGGCAGAAGGGGCACAGGCACAGCAGAGCTGACTTCCAAATTCTGGTTTGACAACCACCACTAGTAGAACTTTCATATGAGACTGATGAACTGTAATTACAGGTAATTGAAGGAGGCAGCTGAATTCTTACAGAAAGACAGGATACTTTCTCTACTCTTACAGTAGATTCATGAAGATTTAACTGCAGACAGAATCATACTTCAGACAACTGGGTGAATTAGAACCTGTGCATGTTACATCCAACTCAAAAATCCATTCTTGCACAAAGGAAAACCGTCTATGAAGGGTTAAACTTTTATTAAAGCATGTGCAATTTCTCCCAGTGAGTGCAAACTGGGAAACCTCTTGGTAGGCATAAATATCTTTACCATATACAATACTACATCTTAAAGTAGTTACCTTGATATTGCAATTACTTCAAAGCCTGTGTTAATTCCGAGAGACGAGCCAGAGCGACATTGCAATGCTCTGACGAATACACACATAGTACATTCACCTTTTTGTTTTCAAAATTAAAGCAAGCAAAATTTTCATGCTTTTTGGACACAGGTATGACTTAGACAAGTTTCAGCTATGACAGGAGCGTTACTTGCATTTCTGCTACTCCCACTTCTTGACCCATGGGTGTAGAAAAAGCAACTTTAACACATCAAAAAAGGAAGAAGCACAAATGTCAAAAGAACATTTCAAAATATATCTTACAGTAAATCCTCATCTGCTTTTTGTGGAACACGATGATTTACACCCCACAAAGTCTACATCCCTCAAAGACCGTGATCACACTTCTTGAACACGTGTACAGACTTGTCTAAAGACCTGAATTGTAGCCAAGTAGTCTTCAGTTCTGGACTTCAGTTGCAGATCATGTAATATAAAGTGGAATTAATAATTTTTCTTTCTATCATTTTTCTGTGGGCAGCTACACCCTGGGAGAGCCTAGTCCTGGCTCTGTTGACAATACCCTTCTCGCTGTGCTGTTCTGTATTTTCTGTCTCTCCCCAGAGTTTTCCTTTCTGTTCTACAGCTACATTCTCTTTGCTGTTATAATTCAGAAGTAGCAGGGAACAAGTCGTAGTGTCAGGAACTCACAGTCATTTCTTAATTTATTTTAGTTCTAAAAAGGAAGTACAATACCTGTAACTTGAGTAGGTGCAATTACTTGACTTGCACTCGAAGTAGAGATTTCAGGAGCAACTTCAACAGGCAGAGGAGGAGATGTTTTCTCAATCACTACTGTGTGACATGGAATGGAAATCAATCACATCCAAAAAAAACCCTTAAAGCATTCAAAAAAGAAAACCCCTTACAGAATTCACACATGATACTGAATGAGCCAGACACTATGGAGCTTTTTGTTATTCTGCATAGATCTAGAGTAGAAAAAAATAGCATAATCGGGTTTTCCATCATTCTACTGCTTGTGAAAAAACTGAGGTGCTAAAGAAAGGAAGCACAGTAGTGCAGTAAAACATAGCAGTGAAAGCTATGCATAAAACTACAAGGAAGCACCTACGTAAAGTTTCCTCTTGGAAGGGGTACAAGGCTTCAACTCTGCTGACATTAAAGTTCTCACGTACATAATCCAGGATATCACTTTTGCTTAAAACATGCCTTTGCCTCCTAACAAGTCACCCAGCCGATGCCAACCTCTCAATTCCTCCCACTTCACCTTCCACATTTTCTTTTCTCTATTCTGCTCATGGAAAAATTGCTTATGAAGCTGCAATCAAATTTTCATTAACCTCTGTTACAATTGCTACCTTCCCATTCTGTGCAGAATTGTAAGCATCCCCTCATGCTAAAAGACAAGTCAAAACAAATTACCTGGATATTGTGGATGCAGGTTAATTGTTGAAATTCCAGGAGAAAGCTGAGGCTGCCCAGGCTCTAGATCAGGCTGCTTTTCTTGATCAAGTGAAGCTAATTCCTAAAAGAATAATTGACTATTCTGAAAACTTTATCTTAATTCAGTTCTCATAACAACCCACAAACTCCTGTCTTGAGAAACTACTAACACTATCACATGCATGGCTTTTGACAGCCAATCATTAATTACCACCGATTAAAGCCTTTGAAAGAATACAGAATACTGCATTTACACAGTGGCATACAATTTAACATTGATTTTATTTGAAGCAGCCATTTCATGGAGCTTCTAATTCTGTCTTGGCTTTGTCCCTTCATAGCTCTTTAAATGCTTAAGAATAGTATTTAATTGTATTTCAGCATCACGCAGAAGTATACAACCAGGTGTGTCTCTGACCACTGTGGAAGATTCTCTCTTAGCTATTGCACTGATTATCTCACTTTCATAAAGGTGTTAGATGCTTGTAAGTCTTTGGGAAAAGGAAATGAAGTACAGTTGCAGTTATTCCCAGCGAATCCCATTACCTTCAGCATAGAGAATGTGGAAATTCCAGAATGGGGGACTCAACACAGATATGCACCTACTCTTTCCCACTGAATACACACAACCTTAAAAAACCTGGGAAGCTGACAGGCATTAATACAAGACTCTTAAGTAGGTGTACCAAATGTTTCTCAAAGTTTCATATTGTTTCTCTCCAACTCATCTCCTCTGGCTCTCAGTACTTCTAGGTCTCCTTCATACTGTCTGCATTTTTCAATATCCTCTTTAAAATGCAGCCTCCAGAGTGGGATGGAACAATATAGTATCAGACATCTACCAATGCCCTAAAAAGAGATTAAAGTAACCTCTTTCCTGTACCTCACTATCTGCCTGTTGTTGTATATAAAAATATGAGCTCTTTCTGCCTCAGGGTTTGTACTGTAAGTCCACAGTGAACTGTTTGTTCCTCATAAATCCTAAATCTTTTTCAGAGTTATGGTATCACATCTTGTACACATGGTCTACATTCTCATTCCTACAGAAATCACATCATGTTTTACCTGATCAGGGGCTGCAGTTGCCACTGAAACCGGAAAGAAAAAAGAAAATTAATCAGTCTTAATTAATCATTTACTTACACATTCTATTTAATACTACTAACACACTTGAAAGTGGTTGCTGCCCATTGCAGAAAAATTCCAGGCTCTAACCTCATCCCAAAATGCTACAAACTTGAAGTAATTTTTCTGATGCAAGCGTGAAAACTAATCCTAAAGCAGAATAAGATTCTCCACACTGGTCAATGTTTGTTAATTATTTACTCAGTATTCAGTTGCATTGTAGGTTTCTCAGTTGTACCCTTAGCAACAATCTGTGAGACTCACAGGTTAACTCACTGATCAAACTTTTTAAATTCCTTCCAAAGAATATCAACATGTGTAATTATTTAAAAGGTAAATTAATATAATGATGAAATATAGCTAATCATTACAATTTTGCAACAATTGTAAAAAAAAAAATATAAAAAAAATCTAGTTTTGAAATTTGCTTTTTCTTTAAGCAAGTAAAAGAGGTTTGATTGGCTTTTTTCTCCACAAAAGTGACTTTCTTCTGGGAAGGGGAGACAAGAAATTTCATATAAGTTTTTATTTTCCATTGCAGTTCACCATTCTTGAATTTGCCTTTTCCTGATGAAAAACTATATGCTTCTGTTATAAACTGTGAGAATATTTTTCTTTTCACAGTCAGCATTTTCTACAGGATAGATTTAAAAGAAAAAATACTGTATTCCTCCTGCTCTAGTTTCTTCGGCAGTAGCAGGGAGGCTGATTAGCAGAACTGGGAGAACTTCTAATAAAATCTCAAAAATTGCAAATGCAAACATATCTTTTTACTTTAAAAAATAAACTCCTTTTTTTTTTTCTCCAGATTCTCTGCGCTTTAAGATTTACTAGAATGTAGCAATCTTTCTAATTACTGAGGTAAGATTTTAGCAAATGATACAGCACTTTTTTTCTACTTTGTAACACAAAAAAGCCCGGAGGTTTATGTGAGAATTTATAAACCAGCACAGTCTGTAAGTATATCTGAATGGCTTGGTTTTCTCTCCAATTTCAGTTTAGCTGCATTTTCTTTTTGAAAGTAAAACTACAGCAGTGATTTTAACGGGAAGGTAATCCACGCCACAGAGAATTTTACAAAGTCAGCTGACTGGAACTCTTTCTAATAACGGCCTGACATATGGATACATGGAAACAACCTATTAGAGTAGGCAGTATCATCAGAGGGTTTCTTCAGCAGTGTATTCTTGTCTACAGTTCATCCCAAGTTTGCTGGCAGTGTATTTATAATAATGCCGCTTTCTGCATTAGTTTTAGACTTGGGACAATTTCAGCTGCTACAAGCTCTTCGAGGATCTTGCACAGAAAATTAAGTCTGAAAAAAAGTATCTTAGAGGAGTCAACTAATAGTTAAACAGCCCCGCAGAGAGTGGCTGACCTAACATGGTCACAAAGAGGGAGTGAGCAGGTGCAGGGGTGAGCGCAGACCACGTGAAGGAGAAGCATCAAGTGGTGCTGATCTACAGGAGTGTATAGAAGGGACGTGATGAAAACCCCTTAGCTTCTGCCACCCCAAATACTAGTAAATCAAAGCCCGAGTTGAGTCCTTTCATACGTGCTAGAGACTACAAATATCTTTATGAAAGTCTCAAGCTAAATATTTACTATTTCTTATTAAAAAAAAAAAAGTGCTATTAAAGCAGTCTCCCTCTCTCCTCTCCATGGGGTTCTCAGCCTCTGGTAGGGGCTACACATAAAATTTCAGAAGTGCTCTGCTGTGGGAAGTGCTGCCTCTTTCTCCTGCACTGTACGCAGCTCTGCAAAGAAATATACCATTGAAGATGCATGCACAGAAATATAGAAAGACTAAATTTTCCCACTCTCACCTTCTTGCACAGCCATCTCAGTCTCACTTTTCTGTGAGAAGGTCAGTGCCTCCACTGGCTCTTCCTTTGCTGGGAGAGGTGGAGGAGAAGTACCTTTAGCAACAGGTTGAGTAATCGGGGTCTTGCCAATGACAGGTGGCTGTACTCTAACTGCAGGGTGATGATATAGCTTGTTTCTGTGAGGGCCAGAAACCGTATAACCCATTCCACCAGGGCAGATTTCCTTAAAAGCAGCTAGATTTGGGATGGGAAAATATTCCTTTTAGGAGTCTAAAAGTGCAATATGTTGACATAGTGGAAAATATAATGACTACCACTAATAAATTTAATCTCATATTGTATATACATTTAAAAAAAAATAAAAATTTAAAGACAACCTATGCATTTAATGCTAATATGACTGAGCAGTCTCCCAAAATCATGTTCTGGCTGTTATTCCCTGGAGGTTTCCACTCTGCTTTACCATCTTTGTTCAGTTATGTTTAATCTATCATTGTATTACATAATATTTTGTACTAATCCTCTTCAAACAGTATATCCTTTCCAAATATGAATTTAAATATGCAAATTGTCATCATCATCTACATTGCATAAGGAATGAAGATCACTATCGTTCTCTTTTTGCTGCCACCAAAGAAAAATTGCTCACCACCATGTACTAGAGAAGCAGAAGAATATCTATCAGTAACAACATTCATTCACAGGTTCACATTTGACTACATCAGAGGTCTTATACCAGCCCTGGTCCAAATTCCACTGAATTGAATAAGTCTTTCCACTGACCTCAGTGGGCTGGACAAAAACAAGATGGGGATCATAAAACGCCAAATCACCACCGGAAGAGAGGGGAAATAATGTCATTTATAAAGCTGCCACAGAAAAAGGTAATGGAAATTGGGCAGCAGCTCCTGCTCTGATCTCTGCAGCTGCTCTACATGAGCATCAGGTGTTAGAGGAAGACTAGAATGAAAAAGAAATTCAGGTCTGCCTTCCTCCTCATCAAAGATAACAGCTATGCTCCTGTCAGAGACAGGAAGACCTTCAGGAGGCTTGAAGGGGCAGCGCTTCATTGTCCTTGTTGCTCTAGGTAAAGCTAGGCTGGGACAAAACACCAAGATTTAGTGTCCCAGGCGCTTGAAGTGATTTCTTACACCTTGTTAAAAGATGGGCAGAGGGGGGCACTGGTAAATTAATAAATTCTGCATTGAACACGTCAGGGTTTTAAAATTAACTAGCATCTAAAATAAACCCACAAATACTAGCTATAGGTAAGTCACAATTCAATCCATTAAATTATACATTAAATTGCAGTATGCATTAATTGCACACCGTGTTCTGATGGTGTCTTAGCAATAGAGAAGATGAAGGGCCAAACTGACTGAGTGGATTCAGATCAATGAAATACTTTTTTTGTTTGGAAATGGTAGTATTAAAACTTGCCACAGCAATACCCAACTAAGGTTGGGAATTCTGGTCAAAGGAGGAAGACAGAGAAAATTTGACGCCTGTTCCTTCAGACGCAGACTCAGGATTTAGAAAATCTTGTTTCAAGTCATCTTCTCTCAAATGCAGAATAGAAATGTGAGCCTTATTCTACCACCGCTCCAGTAAGTTCTCTCAGCACCTGGGTATATAAAGCTGCCTTCTCTCAGTCTCTCTTTCGGAGCTGGTCTACTTTGTACAGATATTTTAAAAGACATGGAGAGCACGACTTTTTAATGCAATGACTCTTAAATTAACAAAGAATGCTGCAGCAAATACGTTACCCCATTCTGGAGTATCCCACTTTCACACATTTTTCATAGAAAACTCTGAAAGATTATGAATTTAACCTGTTATTGAAAGGAACATCAAAATTGTAATGAAATGGGAAAAGTGTTTCCCACACTGCTGAGCAGAACTTTCTACTCACAGATTTTGTCTCTTGAAGTCTTTTCATTAAGAAAAATCACTAAAATAACCAATTCTGCAGTTTTCAATGAGGACTATAGAGCCGGCAACTTTGCAAAAAGATGTATTCTCCGCTCCAGAATAGACACAATCGGGCATAAAGCCTGAGACAAGACTCTCCTAGATGTAAGGCATCCGCATTTAAATCGCAAGTTGTCAGAAGAGAGTATTTTTTTTCCTCCATCATAGAAATATTTTTCTGAAAGTGAACTGAACTTTAAAAATCCTAACCAGTGATCTAGCAACCCAAAGGTCACACAGGAAACAAGGGCTTTAAAAACCACTTGAAATGATAAAAAATGTTGGTAATTTAGATTTAGAAATTTAGATCTAGAAAAAAGTAAGGAATATGCTGCTCTGCTCATGTCTCTGATGCTAACTGTGGATTTCCCAAAGCAGCTAGCTAGTTTTGAAAATGTGAATCTTTATAAAATACATGACCTGTATCATAACATTATGCCGCCTAGATGCACACAAGCCTATGGGACCGGATGGGTTACACCCAAGAGTGCTGAAAGAGATGGCAGACGTGCTGGCCAAGCCTCTCTCCATCATCTTCCTTAAGTCATGGCTGACTGGAGAGGTCCCCATGGACTGGAAAGTGGCAAATGTAACGCCCATCTACAAGAAGGGCAGAAGGGAAAATCCAGGAAACTATAGACCTGTCAGTCTGACCTCGATACCAGGGAAGATGATGGAACAGATCATCTTGAGTGCTATCACCAGCCATGTAATGAGCAGCCAGGGGATCAGGCCTAGTCAGCATGGGTTTATGAAAGGCAAGTCCTGCCTGACAAACCCGATCTCTTTCTACAATAAGATGACGCAATTGTTGGATGGGGGGAAGACAGTGGATATAATATATCTGGATCTTAGAAAAGCATTTGACACTGTCCCCTGCAGAATTCTG
>VZTM01042317.1:61891-78503 GCA_013400555.1 Jacana jacana
GTACTCAGCACTGGTGAGGACACACCTTGAGTCTTGTGTCCAGTTCTGGGCACCTCAGCAGAGATATTGAGGTGCTGGATTGAGTACAGAGGAGGGCTACGAAACTGGTGAAAGACCTGGAGAATAAGTCTTATAAGGAACGATTGAGGGAAATGGGACTATTTAGTTTGAGGAAGAGGAGGCTGAGGGGAGACCTCATCACTCTCTACAACTGCTTGAAAGGGCACTGTAGAGAGATTGGTGCTGGTCTCTTCTCAAGGGCAATTAGCGACAGAACAAGAGGGACTGGCTGCAAGCTGCAGCAGGGTAGGGTTAGGCTGGACATTAGGAAAAAGTTTTTCTCAGAAAGAGTGGTCAGTCAGTGGAATGGGCTGCCCAGGGAGGTGGCTGAGTCACCATCCCTGACTGTGTTTAAGAGTAGATTGGATATGGTGTTGAGGGATATGGTGTAGGGGAGGAACTTGTAGAGTAGGGCTGATGGTTGGATTTGATGATCCCAAGGCTCTCTTCCAACCTATATGATTCTATGATAACAGTGACATCTGCAGCAGCAGCTTCAGTAAGAACAGTGGATATGTAATTAGCACAAATATTTGTGCTAAACTACTGATCAGGCTGTACATCTTGTGTATTACAATAAGCAATGATGCTTTTAAAAAAAGACTTGGACAAAAAATAGTATTAAGTTGATTTAGAGTAAAGACTTCAACTTTGGATGTTTAACTTTTATGCTAAACTGGGAAACAGAAGGTACTCCAAAGCAGTGATCATTCTCTATAATATGTAGGATCCTAATCAGCAACCTAAATGAACCAAGCAAGCTTGTATGTTCCAAGTCCTTATATATTTAAGAGCAGCAAGACTCTAAGTGAACATCAATAATACAAGTGAGTTTATGTATCAAATAAGGAATTGTTTAAGTGAAAGGTGGCATGAAATGTTTAAGTACCTGTTTGTTGTTAAGAAGGCAATATCGTACTTATCGTGTTCCTCAAAACGGATGGTAAAGATATGAAGAGAGATTAGAAAGCAGAGATATGTATTCCCACTAACTGTAATGTGAACTACAACACATGTTGTTCTGTAGCCTAATAGCCAAAACCTGCCATCCTCTCACGAGTGCTTTTAACAAAGAGGAATATTAATGAGATTTTATGTTAAATTGTCTGTATCCATAGTCAGAGCAAAACATACAATTAATTTATCTTCATGTGATGGAGAATCAAAGTTCAAGGACATATTCTGAGATGCAAATATTGCTTATCTAGATATTCTATCACAACATATCAAAGATAATTCCTTTGTTTTAATCATAAATCCCTATGAACAAAACTACCATATATGTGGTTATTCTACTATCATACAGAGAACTGTTGTAATTTACTGAGGGACACTTCTTGTTTAAAATAAATTCTCATATTTAATTTTTTTTAACAGCATGCACAACAAAGACAGGGTGGGGGCAAGAGCTCGTTTTTTTAATGGGCAGTTCTTACCTGTTCCTGGAAGTGGACACTTCTCACAGTGTGGGCCCCAGGCTTTGCCAACACTGCAACAGCAAAGCTGCTTGCTGAGCTGAACAGAAAGAGGATGCATGCATTGCTTTCCTGCACTAACAAACCGGTAGCAGGGTCCTTTCTCTTCAGCAACTATAGGATTATCAGCTGCAATGAAAGTGGAAGAGAGGATGGTACTGGTCACATGAAAAGCACAACAGAGAAACACCACTAGAGTTCCAACACCAGTTAAATGGATTAATATTACCACCTGCATCAGTTTCACTTCAAACACCTATCTCAAGCCATAACCACAACATAAGCCTCTTATTTCACATTTAACACTCCTGAATTCCAACTCGTCCTAGACAAATGAAAAAAAGCATTTAGAAGAAAAAAAAATAAAAAATTCCAAACCAGCAGTTGCCATGATGCCCCAATAGAGTCAGAATCAGCTCTCTCACTTGTACACAAAGTCTGACCGCTGAAGAACAAGGCTAATCGCTAGCAATGTAGAGTTGTAGTAGGCTAAAAAGATTAAGTACCATACTTGACTTTTTCTTATAAAAGAAACATTTATATTTTGTGATGATTAATGTAGAAGAACGACAGGCCTTAAACTATGACTAGTAGAAGGTAACAGGAAGGTAAGATCCATTTAGTTTTCTAACTTATGTACCCACATTCACATACAGTTAACAGTTCTGGGTAATATGTTTGCATAACTCAAAAAATACAAAGACTATCTGATTTTCAACATGACAGGTAAAAGCAAAAATGAAAACCCACTCCTCCTTTTTTCTGGTGATAAACTGAAAAGTGGTGAGAAATTCTTCAACATGCTGAAAAACCTTTTCAGTAATTGAATGTCCATGAGACAATTGTGCTGGAAAAAATGAAAGAATTCACCTACAGCTCTAGACTATATTTTTTAAATCTAAAGGTAGCTCAGATAAGGAGCTTAGGAAATGAGGTATTTTTCACTTGTAAATGTTCTTTCCACAAAATTTAAAGTGAGAAATCTGGCTGTTCTCTATGTCTGCTTTTTTTCTTGCAAAGGTGGTTGATCTCAAACCAAATAAAAGCTGATTAAGAGAGGAAAATCTTTGTATTCATGGTGTTCACAACTTCTTCTTCATCCCCATTCTTTTTTAATTTTCAGTCCTTCTTTATCAAAAGGAAAATGTGCTAAAGATCATCCTGGGCTGAATGTTTGGTAACGGAAGCTACCCAGGTCAAAGCTGCAGAGGTGGGAGAGAGGAGGGCAGGACGCATGGATCATTTTGGCTGGGGAACTAGCAGAGAGGAGGAAAAAACCAATTGTGGGAAGAAGAACTCCAGGCTGGTGTGAAAGACGGAATATATGAGGAGGTCAGCTGTGGCCTTGAAGGTTGTGTGACAAGAAAACCAGGAAAAGACAGCAAGGATCATTGCCAGCCACTGGTGGAGACCAAGGCTTCCAGGACAAAGAGACAGAAAAGCGGCACAAGCACCGAGACTGACTAAATAAATTGCATAAACTGAGAAGAGCAGGCAGGGACCTCAAAATAGACAGGGACAACTTAGAAGAGTTTGGGACAGTCAAATACATCCTCACCTAAGTTGCAATCGAGTATCTATTTCGGTACTTTGATTAACACTACTACTTACCTACGCATCTTGAGAGAGTAGGATCTGGCACAAATCCCATTTTGCAGGTACATCTGTAGCTGCCCATGGTATTCAAGCACTCGCCATTAGGGCACACTCCCTGTAACTGACACTCATTGATATCTGTGGGGAAATGGAAAATAATCGGATACTGAAACATGTTTTAATATTCTTTTTTCTTCCTGAGTTATCTTTGTTTTGAATATGTACAGAACTGTTATGAGTTAACATTCCAACACTTTGCCCCATACTGACAACATTTGGTTTATAACCTTTTAAAACACTGCTGAACACATAACAGAAAATCAGTTACATTTATATATCAATTACTCTAAATTAAACAACAAATACACTTTCGCTTATCAACCTCTCTTCTCCTGACTTTAGATGATTATTAATATTTATTGTGCAGCCAAATGCTTGGCTTTCATAAGAACATTCAGGGAGACAGGTTTTAAGTGATGTAGTATACTTTATAAAGGATGGAACACTGCTTGACACATTTAATACAGTTTTTATTACTGTCTGTATTTGGTAGTGCCTGAAGGTTCGTTGTGCTGGAAGAAGCACAACGCAAAAATACCATCTCTAGCCTAAAGCTTACCATCTTAATAGCAAGAATATGCTTCAGGACGCAGAGAACACGTGGGGTGTGGGGCAAAAAGGATTGCATCGGGAGCAACACAACTTCGTAATAATTAACAACCGCTTTGATTACGTTTGCTCTTGCTTTGAAGGTACCTGCATCGGTGTCCCTCTTTCAGGGTCTCACTGAATTATTCTCCTGTGCCCCTCAGACCTGTATCACACTTGGGGTTGTATCTGTAATTCAGTTACTCTTAGAATAGGACCTGTCTGACAATCATCTGGATACCATCTGTAACTAAGTCAGCCAAACCTGGATTTGATTTCAGGACACAGTAACAATGTAGCTTGCACTAATATTCAAAACCTTAATAAAAAATAATAATACAAAAAGACCCCGTACCTATAACTGTCTGTCATACATTCTCACATCTCATCTTTCAGAAAAACAGAGCGAGCACATTAAAACAGACCTATGAAAGACCTAAGAAAGCTTATGTGCACTATTTCTACCTAAGACTTTGGTCTTGGTTTTGGCTGGGCTGGCCAATAAATGAATGACAGATATTCTGTTTAACTGAAAAGTAAAATTAGTGAAAAGGAAGTTGGTTCTGGTTTACCTCACACCAGGACAACTTTTCCTCCCTATCCCTAAGCTAGGAAAAAATGCCTACCTTGTTGAGGAAACAAGCTTCAAGTGGAAGTCAGATATTCCAGCTACCTCCTTGGAAATTAGGCATTAGTGATCATTTTATCTAAAATATATGATATTTATTAACTTTTC
Organism: Jacana jacana; assembly: GCA_013400555.1. Lineage (NCBI taxonomy): Eukaryota > Metazoa > Chordata > Aves > Charadriiformes > Jacanidae > Jacana > Jacana jacana. The sequence goes on from VZTM01042317.1 coordinate 66,407, forward strand.
TCTTAGTTTTCATAAAATCCTCACCATTTTATTTTATTTTATCTCATTGCATGCTGCTGCCTGAGTCAACACCATCAGTGAGGGCAAGAAGTTGAAAATATAAAATATAACAGATGTGTTGGAGTTTGCTTTTGGAAACCTACAGGAAGATTCTTTTCTGTTTCTACCTTTTTCATTTTTCTCTACAAGTTTGGCTACCTGTCACAGGAGAGCACAAGTTAAGCTCACAGTACACCAGACTCTAGCAGTTACCATGTCGGCTGTGATTTTTTCCTAAAATATCAGTGCTCAGCTCTTCAAATGCTACACCTAATCTAGTATCTTGACAGCACCTGGATCAGCTTCACCTCTATGCACTTAGCCACACGTGACAAAGAGTCATAATTTATACATTAGAACTTTGGAAGAAATGTGATGGAAACCACATGAATTACAAAGGATCAGCTCTGCCTCACAGGAATTTTCAACTGAAATTCCCAGACTGCATGACTTTCTGACCTCAGAGGGAGCAGAATATTTAAAAAGGAGAATGGCTGCTGAAGTTCTCCTACAGCACTCTACCTTTTGACCCATCCAATCTTTGAGCAGCAGAATGCCCGTATAAGCACAGGAGTATCTTCTTTAAGGGTTGCACTAACACAGAATGTTTAGTAAGCTAGACTCGTTCTGATGCACCCAACAAAAATTTTTAGACAGTTTCTTCAGTTGCTTGGTCTGACTAGGTTATTGGCTCTTTTGCCCTGAAATCTCTAAGTATGACTTCAGGCACCTACAGAGTGAACAACTGATCCCAAAAGGAAGACCATCTTTGTTTCAGTATTGTTATCTTTTGTAACTATTGTGAGGAATGAACTTAAATCTTAATAGCTAGCAAATCAAAGATATTATAGAAACACCCCTTAATAGAAACTTCTTGATGCTGCTGTAAAGTTGGAGGGAGAAAAGAACATATTGCTAGTCCTCCACTTTCAAACATCAGGCATGACAAGGAACTTAATGGAAGTGACGACTATGAAGCACCTAGTAGCTAATGCAAAGACAATACTGGAACATTCAAGAACCCACTGAAGAGTTTTCTGCCTGTTGTCAGTTTATACTGTCAGGCCAGCTCTCAAACGCTAAACCATGGAATGACTCTACTAGCTTTGATGAGGCACTGACTCTCTCATCAGAAGCAAATTAGAGGACTGACGACAGGAAAAATACTTGATATCTGGGTTCACTTCAGAATGAACATCCTCAATACAAATCACACACAGAGGCAGGCGAAAAGCACATAAATATTTTGGAGGAATAGGAAAAACATAGGAGAAATTAGGAGATGGAAGAAATATAAACAATTAAAAATTAAGATACGTGATTTTAACAAGGACTGTGCTTTTCTATTCTAGACTTTTGCTTTTTATCATTTAATATTAATTTCATCAATATCATTTAATATTAGTTACTTGCTGGTGTTGACATTGGTACATATAGTGAAAATAATCACTCACTTTCTACTTTGCAATAGCCAGACATTTTTAAACTTTCTCCCTTCTAAGTACACACTTTTATTTATAGGAAAATGAACCTATACTACTGATAAAAAAAGGAAAATATCTTCCCGGGGACATAAATAACACCACTTTTTCTTTTCACTTTTTCTGAAATGTATGACCAAGTACAACTAGCAGATATGCTTTGTCTGGCGAAGACAGCATTTAAAATTTTAAACCAGTGGAAAAGAACACTTATTTTAAGTAATATTAATTTGACTTAGATTTCATAGTTCTTGTTTTCAGGGAAACCAAGTCTCTTGGTTTTATAACCACTGAAATACATTACTATCTGCCTACGTGTCACCATTATGAAAAATTTGTAACTCCTCCTTACTAGCTAGGAGGATAACTCTACCCTTCTCTGTGTATTTATAAGCAAGGTATGTAATTACACAGCATTACATAAGCGCATTCATACTTTCAGTGCCTAAAATGATTAATGATACGCTTTTCATTCATTAGATGATGGTTTTCTTTGGTTGCATTAAGCTTCATTGTAAGGAAAGTTTAAAATATATGGATAAATTTTATTATTTGAGTACTGACAGTATATGGGCCCGTAAAGAAAAAAAAAAAACAAACACAAAAGTAAAATCACGTAAATAAGAAGTGGAACAAAAATATTTAAGAAACTTTCTTTCTAACTGGAGTTTGAACCATTTTGTTCACAATGCTAGCATTATCTCTTCTACTCAAATGAACCATATCTTTTAAGCTTTTAGAATTACATCTGTATGTAGAAAAAATGTCTGTTGTTATAATTCTCAAGCAGTTTCCTAACTTTGAATAACTTAATTACTGAACTTGAATGCATATATATATATATATATATTTACAGTGAAATGAAGGAAAAAAAAATTGTTCTGCAGAAGGGGGTACAAAATCTGGTTTTGCCCTTAAACAAATTCTAATTACAGATTACAGACTTCAACTGGTTGAGTGATCTTGAATACCCAGTAGCAGAAGTGTGCTATTTGGATTTTATAATGAAATATTTTTAATATAGCTTATATTTAAGTCTTTATACAGATGAACTGTAATTGTGAATTTTAAAGTAAACTGAATTTAAACATCGTCTAAATCAAAATCGTGCATGTTTTTACAGATCTGAGTTTTATTTCCTGTCACTTCTGAGAAAAAGTGGCATAGGAATGTAATTTGCAGGTCTGTGGGATCTCCCTATAATTCATCAATACACAGTCACCTCTCTTTCCAAGTGATTCAACTATTCTGCAGGAAACATTTGCAGATGCTGCTGTTACTACGTCCGTATTAAATCTCTTCCCAGACAAGTTGTTCTCCTAGGTCCAATATTTAAAAATGTAACACCCCATTCACATGTACGCTGCTCTTGGTGTATAATGTGGGCACTGATACATTTTAAGTTCCAGCTTATATGTATGTCAATACTAACAAATGGTCCTTCTAGAGTTCCCGATACGGATATTTCTCTTGGTAAATTTGTCCAGTTTTTAAAGTTAACTGTATTGTGCGTGTATGATGCCTCAGCATAACTTAATTATAGTGTATTTTAATGTCTCTTTTCCAAGTCGTGTCTTCTCAATGAGCTCATAGAATTACTGAGCTGTTGCTCTATGCTGCATTACACAAGTCTATCTAGGGATTCAACAGAAACAAGCCCTAAGTTGATAAAAAAACCTTTCAAATTTTCAAATGAAACATACATCCATATAAGAACAGTGCTTATTTAACAATTTTGGGTAAAAACAACCCCAAACCTTCCAGGTTTACTATCTACTTCACTTTATTTCAGACTGTGGTAAAGGCAACCTACCCAAAATGTTTCCTACCACCTGCCAGCCTGCCCAGCTGTGCAAATTGCACTGGAATCAACTTGTTCAGGCATCTGGAAAAGGCATCTGATTCAAGATTAACAGCCCTTTTTTGTTTGTTTATTTTATTTCTAGTCCTGTAAGTCTTGTATATGGACATTAAAAAAAATCAGGTTTAATTAGTATATCAATAAAAATTCATTTGCTCCATTGCAAAAACTAAAGAAAAAACTACTTTAAAGTTGTCTGAATTATCTTTTGTTGTGTAAAAGTACAAACAGACTACCTGCTGGTAGAGTGATTTGATAAAACACCTTCATCTACACAGAGGAAATATTTTAAAGGGCTTTGTAGCGTGGACTGTAAACCCATACAGGTAAGTAAAGCTTTCTAAAGATGAACTAAATATTAATTTTCAGTTTCCAAGGAAAACAGAGTAATGAAGTTCCACTGGTAAAATCCTCTGCATTAGTGACACAATAAAAAAAGGTTAAACAAGGAGTTCTTCCACGCAGCATTCTGCATGGCTCCACACCAAAATGTCACAGTAGGTGCTGTCATTTACGATTTATAAAGAACTAGTAAATAAAGCATCGGTTTTGTAACAGTTGGTATTTGATAAAGCAAATGACTTGGCCCGTCTCAATGGTAATAAGCTGGTGTAACCCCACTGGCATGGAAGAAGCGCTGTCTTTCTGCAGTCACTGACAACCTGACCCTTTGCTATTACTCTTCAATATTAGACATGCCAAATACATAGAACTGATTCTTAACACACTGTGCTCCTAGATTTGGCAGTCTGTCTCCATGGAAGTTTGACAAGAAATGAAAGCTTTACTCTTACTTCGGATCCGTTGAGATGGCAGTGGAAGCCACTGCTGGTGACTCCGTTTCTCACAAGTTCATCTAAATGCACAGAAGCTTTACCATAATCAGGGTCTGGACAGGGGCTCCTCCTATATCCTCTTGTAAGCACACAGCTTGATATATGGTGAGATCAGCCACAACACTCCCCTCCAGAGCCACCGCAGTGCTCCCAGCTTTGGGCAACCCAGACGCTGTAACCAAACTGCTGCTAATCTATCCCACAAGCTCCCCACTAAGGAGAACTTAAAAAGAGCTCTCTTGACAACAGCAGTGTTTGGTACCTTCCAATGTATTTTCATAGGTCTCTGGGTGTCAGGTCAACCTGCTCTCTGAAAATGCAGTGTGTTAATGACCCACTGCCACTGAATTTCCTGTGGAAAAATAGGCTAAACCAATCATTTCCTACCTGAAATGCTTGTCTGCTCATGTGAAGAGTCTGACTTAAGTAATCTTAAGTAATTTTTTAAAAACAATTTTTAAATTATTTAAAAATTAAAAATTTTTAAAAAATATTAAAAAATAATAAATAATTACTTAAGTAATCTTCATGACTTAAAAAAACCACAAACAAACCTCCAAACAGAAGTGGAGGAGGAAGATGGGAACAACATCATTCAAACAAGAAAGCACATGCTAACATTGAATTTGTTATCACCCATGATAATTATAAACAGCTTTACTAAGTCCAACATCAACTTATTTTTTACATGCATTCATTAGTAGATAGAAAATGGAAATTAATGGATAATTCTGATATTGAAAGTTTACATTACTCATGGCTTTTCTCCTTGTTTTCTAAGAACTTTAATGAAGAAACTTTATTTGGATCTTTGTCCGGGGTAAGGCAATCTTCAAGGTTTCAGATTATAAATATCCAAATCCCAACTGTGTTTTGAAAGCACTTTGAAAACACAAAATCTTGTTCCACAAATAGTTAACAGAATCAGATGAAGAACTGACCTCAGTTTTTAGTAATGAACACACACACATTCCAATTACATTGGGTGAATACCAAAAAACTAAATTACTTTTCATTAAGTCTAAGTGCAGGCAGCAGTTAATACAACAATCTATTTCATTCTAATAACTGCAATTTAGAGAAGGAATGAAAAGTTGTAGATTGTCAACTTTCATCTATTGACATAGAAAAAAGAAAAAAATGGAAGACACTTGGAAAAAACCCTTAATCCTTATTTGGTACTTTTCTCTAAACAGTTCATTCTTGTTTAAAGACCTAAAACCCCAGTGGCTTTTCAGTGTTTCAATCTGGATTATGAGGGTCGAGCTCTTTTACTCAAGTATTGATTTACTTGTTCAGCTTTCTGACATCCGTTGCACACTGGGGAATTGTGATGACTGAAAAATAAATATATGAATCACAACTTTAAAAGAAGAAAAGTTAGATCCAGGATCAAACTCTGTTCTAAGGTACTTAAAGTTAAGTGGCAAAGCATTTATACGCCTAATGGAAGGTACAGAAGGGTGCAGTGAATAGTATGTCTTCCTCTCTCCACTGTATGACAATGCATGGAAGAAGTCTGTGCTGGAGGGGAGGACATAATGCAGCAGGTATTATTGCCCAGTGTTCTGCTTGGATCCCTGTCACTTACTGTTGAAAGAATATGCTTCGCTTGGTTACTGTAAAACACAGATTTGCTGGGTGCATCATAAAGCTACCATAACCTCTTCCAATTTGCCTGTTTACTGAAATGCACGACTTAGATTCCTCAGCAAGCAAATATGAAAATGTTTCACAGCACACTGGTCTTCTACGCATTAACAGGTCAACATGCCCGAAGAGCTTGATGCCTGCAATAGCCAGGTGGAGTGGTGCAGAAGGACTAGCTGATCAGCAGAGAGCTGTCCCACTATAGATCAACCTACAAAAGCTGACTGAGAATATCAGCCCCGTAGTGTTTCCCTTTTGCAGCCTCCAGCTGGAAGACTATTTAGGAAGAGAAGCTCACTGTGTCTTGGCTGTGTTAACCATTGTAACAGCTCTTCAGACCACCCAGGCCCAGCTGGTCTAATGCAGAATCGCAGGAAACACTGAGGTGGTGTAAAGCTGTCTTCTCTCCCTTCAGCCTCATAGCTCATTTGGACACATTGAAGCACATCCACTTTCTACTCCTTTCAGATAGCAAATGAGGCCCATATTTGGTCACAGAAATACTGGAATTTGAAACATTCCTATATAATTAAATACATTCTTTCATCTCCATGCTTAATGCATTGAATTTATGCTCATCAAAATCATCACAGCACGGAGCATTTAACCACATTTAAATATTTAACTTAAAAACAAAATTCTAGAAGTGAATGTACATGTTTATGAAAGTGTTTCTGGTCAAAGCTGCAATCTTCTGACAGCATGTTATTTAAATCTATCCATTTTAAAGACAATATTTTTGTTCAAGGAAAACAGTCTACGAGTTCAAAATCGTCAAGGGTCACAGCAAGAATTCTGAACAATGTAAATGTAAACAAAAAGAGTCTTTTATATATTTTTTTTGAAGAAATTGCTGCCACTCATATAAAGACTGTAGTCAAATATCTTTTCAGGAGCACTGACAACTTTGAAATGATAGTGCCAACTATCAAAACTGGATATGGGGTTGTTGGTTTGGGTTTTTTACCATATTATGTTGAAGTAACTAAATGACATTTAAAGTGTTCATAAATTAAGCTGAAGAACGCTAAGAAGTGATTAAAATAATTCAAGTAGTTATTAAGAAGTATTAGCTATAAAGAAGTAGTTAATAATCTGTCTTGAAACAGTAGATCTCATTTATGTACAGTGTGTTTTCTGTTTTACACATTTGATAGGTGAATTTTGAGAACGTGAATAAATGTCTCGAGATGAAAAATTCAGATTCTCAAAGTTACAGTCCATGCAAAAACAGAAGAAAAAACCATTTAGTTTCACAATTTTTTGCACAACGCATGACACAGGTGATAAAGTATAAAAACTAAGTATGGAACAACATCCAGCTACAACAGTCATGGTTTCCAGAAGGTTCTTATGAAAATTGGACCAAGAAAGGGAACTTGTAGAGAGGCAGAAATCCTAGTCAGACCACCACAGCCCTGGCAGCTGCACTGAAATGTCAGAATGAACTTGTGGCTAGAAAGTACTGCAGCTCTTCTCATTCCCTCTGTCCCAAGTACCTGCTGCTGGAGGACACAAGCAATCTCAACATCAGCAGCCCATGGCTGATTCCAGGCCTAAGCAGCAGGAAAAGGTAAATTTCTGAAGGGGAACGTGCGCACTTGGCTCCGAAATCAGATTTCTATGCTTTTCACAAACTGAACGACTTCGTTTAAATGACAAAGTAATAAAACTGAACAGAAAAAGTTTACTTCCTTTTGATGCAAAGCCAGCAACTTGCCTTTCAATAAGAAACACACACACTTAAGACATTTCACTGTCTTTAAACACAGCAAGCCAAGTGCCAGGTCCTGCACTTGGGCCACAACAACCCCATGCATCACTACAGACCTGGGGAAGTGTGGCTGGAGAGCTGCTTGGCAGAAAAGGACCTGGGGGTTCTAGTTGATACTTGTCTGAATATGAGCCAGCAGTGTGCCCAGGTAGCCAAGAAGGCCTGGCTTGTATAAGAAATAGTGTGACCAGCAGAAGCAGGGAGGTGATTGTCCCTCTGTACTCAGCACTGGTGAGGCCACACCTTGAGTCTTGTGTCCAGCTCTGGGCACCTCAACACAAGAGAGATATTAAGGTGCTCGAGCGAGTGCAGAGGAGGGCAATGGAGCTGGGGAAGGGCCTGGAGAATAAATCTTATGAGGAGCGATTGAGGGAGCTGGGAATTTGAGGAAGGNAAGTGTTCTAGATTAACTATATAAGAATTAGAATTTTTCAAAGTACTGGGCAATTTCTTAATTATAAATGACCCAGTGGTCAGTTATTAAATGCTATTTAGTAATATCTGTGTTGACAGATGTTTTCATGCAGTTAAGTGCTTTAATACGCACAGTATCTCATGTTGCTAATTAAGATGGGAATATATGATTTATGTCTCATTTGTGACAATTAGACTCATTCTGCTGGTATACATTAGGCTTTCACTGGGAGTCCCACCTGACTGAACGATCTCCAAATTGGCTCAATATGCAGGCATCACTTTTTATTCTCTTTATGAAAAATCAATTAAAACTGCACCTACTAACACCACTGACAATACTGTTCCAATTATTTCTGCTATGTTTATATTGTTAAGCACTATTAATATCCACAGTTCTAAGAAAAAAATAATATCCAGATTTTACTGCCTCTATTAGATCTGAACGTTTCAATAATAGTCTGATGTAAGAACAACATGGGCTAAAAGAAACAAACAACATTTGGTTGGTAATGAAACTATTGCAATATATAGCTTTTTTTAAATTACAGAAAAAACCAATTGCTTATTCTAAGAAATGACCCACTGATTTCTGTGAGCTAACAGAGTAGCAGCAGAATAAATCAATCCAATTCCTTTTGTGCTTCTGCGTGGAATTTACTGGAACGCAAGTTTGCAGAGCCACACTTTTCAAACACATAATCACTGTCCAAACAGCAACCCAACCCAAGTTCTGGACTTAGATTTATTTCTCCGTATGATCATCACAAAAGAACTTCCTTGAAAGAAGGCTGTTGACTTAGTACCTAAGTACTATTAAATAGCATTTCTTACCAAGTTATGGAAATATATATCTAACATACAAATTTATTACAGCATTTTAGGGACAAACATTAGAGGGGAGAACACACATTCAAAATTTATTTTAGCTCATGATGAAGCCAAGGGAAGAAAGCTTGAAGTCCCCAGAGAAGCTGATTACAGAATTCGATCCATCAACATACAAGTACTAGTTTCTGCAAGCTCATATACATTGAATTTTAAACACACAGAGACTTTTCAAGAACTTCCATGCAAAACTTTTTACTGCAATGAAAAACAAGTGTTCAGGTATTTTTCCAGTTCTTCAAGATAAGATTTTTAAAGTGCTCTATTGGCAATATGTTAGTTTCCTGAAAAAGGAATCCAACCTTTTCACCAGCTGTTTTTTTCATTCTATTTCAGTTTTCCAAGAAAACCATTAGCAGAAGGAAACAGTATAATTCTAAGCAGGGAACCAGAAATTAGCATTGCATGTGGACTCTGACAAAGAACTTGCAACTCTGATAAACTGTATTTTGGCTTTAATGGCAGCCTTAGGGCATCCATGTGTGTACATGAAATAAATCATCCCATTGAAAAGATAATTACTGAGGGGGAGAAAAGCCTTCTTGATACCAATTACACTAAACTGTTCAAATTAGCATACCCACAGATGGTTCTTTGTTGTCTTACATACACATTAGAGAGAAGAATGTTTCATTACATCAGCCGCTCACTTGAAAGGGAAAAAAAAATCAGGATCCGGTTATTAATCACACTAATGCTACATAGCCTTTGTAAACTAAGCAGGCTTTTGACTGCAATAACAATGTAGAACAAAAGGTTAATTAGGCTTTTAGGCTTGAGTTTTCAAAGGCAGTGAAATTTGGACAATATCTAGGTGAAAACAGCAATCTGTTTTAGCTGCAGGCGGGGATTCAGAAATATAACTCCATAACTATTTGGTCTGGCAATGCTGACCCTTTCTGAGCATGGACACAGCATGCACACTCTTTCAGCAAAGAATAATCTAATTAAAATGTATACTTCCATATGGTACTGTGACACTTCTTTCCAATTTAATTGAAAGGATTATTACAAGAATATGAGTACTAGCAGCTTAAATAGTTCTCTCTTCACAGCTACTGTTGTTGCTTTGCTCTGTGTTTGTGACATACACAGCTGTTTCTTCAGTAGCCCTGCTCTCTTCTCTTCTAAGAACGCTTGTCTGGTTCAGATAAACAGGACACTTTTGCCTGACTCATTGAGAAACACATGCTAATGACCATTTCAGGACTGAAATGCATCCCGCCAGCAGCTTTCACATATGAAGCTAGCTCTCCTGATAGCTGTTCAAACAGAACTCAGAATCCTAACTCTGTGAAAGAAAATAGTTACTTCAATAAGACTAAATTTCATCCTGGCTTTTTTTTTCATGGCTATTCCTTCTCTCGGTTCCTTCCTTATTTGTACCTCCTTTTTGGAATGCGTCAGTGAGGAAATTACAGATAAGTCACCCAAGCCTTGATAAGGCAATAAAGGGAACCTACAGCAGTCACCACCTCTGTCCTCTCCAGAAAGTTAAGATTGTCCTCATCCTCAGTTCATCAACGGTTCCTCCTGGTGGGATAATCCAACTCCTATTATCTGATTAAACTCTAGGTTATAAGTTTCCATGTAACAACTACAAGTTATATTTAGAGTCTACAGCTTGCTCTTTTCTGGGATAATGATAGCAGTAATAAAGCAAACTATTTAAAACTTCGTATTTCCTGCAGTATTAGTGATGTAGTACAAAAATGTGTTGGGGAAAAACTATCAAAACCCAATACAACAAACAATGACTGCCCTACCAGGTAGGGATATATTTCTGCATACTACCATGGCAGAACTTGGCTCCTTCTTATGCCCCAACCCAGAGACATATGTTCTCCCTCTCTATCAGCCTGTCACTGCTCAGTGAAACAACTTCCTGGCCTATTTCTGGCAACCTTCACAAGCACCAGACCATTGTTGAATTTGCTGTAGCCCCTTGTTAAGGGTCCTTGTGTTTCCATAAAATAAGGTTTGCCAACACCTAGGTACAATCCCTTGAAACAAACTGAATGCCCTACTTGCCTTTAAATGCCAGCTGCATTGCTGCTTTGCAGGAAACCATCGTGTATACAGGGGGGTTTGCACACAACTACTAGAAATACAAAAGCTCCTNTAGAAAACTGAGCAGCAGATAGGCGCTTGAGCAACCTATACTTTCAGATGGCAGCTCAGATGTCCCTCAGCAGTGAAAGCAGCAGGATGTTTGTGTTTAGTGCTCTACAAACTGGTTTTTTTTGGTCAGTAAAATAATTTATGTAGCTAGCTGCTGCATGTTCCTTCATCAATATGCTAACTGAAAGTTTTCAGTATAATACAATTAACTTTATTTCCAAAGTGCTTACATGTATTCTTTAGCACCAATTACTCTTTCATTTTCTCCTCTTCACCATCACTATCATCTGTTGGGACCTATTTTCCCCCTGCACTGTCCCAGTGACAAACACAACTGACCACAGGTCCAGAGCAGGAGATTGATATCATCTTGTCTGAGCTCCTTTCTCTTGTTTCCTTGAGTTGGGCCAAGCAAGTCGGACAAGCATTTTTCCTACATCTTCATCTGGCACCTCTGTTCAATACTCCAAGATACACAGAAAGAACAAGCATATAACTATGGTCATCTCTTCAGCTTTGTCAGATAGAGATGCTGTAGACCAGGAGAATCTAAATGCCCCCAGGCTTTCTGTGTTGCTGCATGATCATGCAGATCCCACAGCTCTGTATGTGTTGACAATTTCTATGCTTACAGCCAGAAGGTATAAGGCATAACCTCAGAGTAATACAACTTTTGCAGTGTCTAACTCCATACATCCTCACCTACACTACACATATTCCTTAAGTATGTGCGTCACTACTTTATATGGCAGCCAGATACACATGGTTTTTCATTTCCACTTGTCAGTGAAATTGTCTGTCTGATCTCAGTACTGTTGTGTTTTATCTAGAGTCCAAAATAATTGTTCTCAAATTACTCTGTACTTTCATGATTAGAGAAATTATTCTCTATTGCTAGTTTCATCCGACTTAACTGAGTAAGTCTGCAGGTTCATTGTATAGCAAAAAACCCAGACAGAACAATGCATTTCTGCTGAAAAACAAAGTAAATGAATCCTTATGAAGTCATCTTTATACACCAACAAAGAAAACA